>JAODKL010000095.1:24645555-24668749 GCA_026780765.1 Petrocephalus schoutedeni | reverse complement strand
CAACCATCTGCATATTTCATGAACATTATGAAATCATGTTTTGGAGGCAAAAAAGTCAATATGTTCAGATCTGTCAGGTGTACTAATAGTTTTGGCCACCAATGTATATCTTTTTCATTTATTTTTTTAATTTACACTTTAATTTTCACTTTAAATAATTCAAGAAGACTCTCACCTGTCCCTATGGAACCTTAAGTTATGTCACTCTTGACTAAAGGGTAAGTCTTACTGTTACAATCATGTAGCTGGGATTTCCAATACAAGGTTTTATGTGACCTGATAAAATTATCTTAGATGATAGTGAGTAGCTGGAGTTATTTATTTTTGTATCTTAATTCCCTGGTTATAAAATTATAAGGTGTTAAAATGTACTGTATGTTGGTCTTCCTCTGTAAAATGGTAAATTAGCACAGCATCACAGAATTGTAATTTTGCATATAATTGGTAAAATTGCCATTACAAATATATAACATATAATGGAATGTATTGCGTTATAGTTTTAAATGTCTAACTGTCTGCGATGGGCTCTTCCCTGCCTTGCACCCGTAGCCTCTGGGACAGGCTCCAGACCTACCCACAACCCTGAATACCCTGATTTTGCCTGATTTACCCTGATTTTCAATTTCGCTGGTTCATTAATTAGGATCCTGCCAAATGACAAAAAGCACAGATAGCAATGCATTCCTGCCTGTTAGTGTCTTGGTGTTTGCTTGCTTGGATGGAGATTTGGGGTTGCAGTGATGATTAACTGGCACCCTGTGGAAGGTGCCTCCCGCCTTGTGCCCAGTGCAGCCAGGAACAGGCTCCACTCTCAGCACGAACCGGTACTGGAACAGGGGTGCTGGAAGATGAGTGGTGATATTTAATCTAAACTTCCTGTGCCTCTGTATGCCTGTTGGTGGCACTTTTAAATTGGAAGGTGGTCCTTATACAGATCTATATTGATCACAGATATTGTGACATTGTTTCCTACCATTTCCCTAACAAAGTATTAGCTCATTTAATGACTATAGTTTCTGCATCTTAAAAAAGTGATGCAGGAATCTTAGTTCTCAGCTGTTTAGAGGTTCTATGTATTCTAAAGCCTTTTCTGCCACTGGGTTTGCTGGATAGAGATTGTCCTTTTCGTCAATGTTAGCTTGGTTGTTGGAATGGAGGCTCTTGCTGGTATGGCTCAGAAGGTGGCTGAAAGGACCTCAACATAACATTCCTATTTTGATACTTTGATATTTCAAAAATAAGACTCTGAAATGTGCTGTAGCAATGGCTGGGAAGTCTGCAATTCTTATTCAACGTCATCTTCAATAAAGTCCAATAAAGTTTTTTGAATGGATAATTACTGACTGGGAAGAACTTTTTATGAATGTTGAATCATTGTGGCTTTACCCACCATTAGGAGTGGACTGCAGATTTCCACAGAAGTGTCCTTGCTTTTTTTTGTTTTATTAAGATGGTCAAAAATGCCTGTTCTCTGACGAATGGGGGAATTTAATGCATTTGCTCATACACATGGAGGCTTGGAGAATATGGGAGCTCCTGGGAGATGTTTGATAGGGCATCGTGTGTCTCACATGCAGGGTGTTTCTCCTCACACTGCACCAAAAGTAGGGTCACTGTCCATATTATGCTTCTTTTCAAGCTCTAGCAGCCTGTTACTCTTGTATAGGCAGGATTATGTTTTAGGATGGTATTCTGAACTGCAACACTTTTTCATTAATTGCGTGGATTTAAGGTTTATTTTTTGACATTGTGCTGGATTTGTATGCTTAATATTGTTTGATGTTCTTCACATTTATTTATTTTTTTATTTTGTATTGTGGGACACTGAATTGTTTTGCAATGTCACTGTTTTCACATTTGAGTTTACATTTCTTTCTGTGGTAGCATGGAGGTTCACTGGGTAGAACTGTAGTCTAATACCTCCAGAGTTGGAGGTTTGATCCCCACATCTTGCTCTGCATGTGTTTGCATGCCCCCCAGGTTTTGCATGGATTTCCTCTGAGAACTCCAGTTATCATGCACATTTCAGACCCATTGTTACATGAGCAGGGATACTGCTAGAGATTTTGAGTCCCATAAAAGCATATCACATTGGGCCCCCATCCTGGACCAAGCCAGTTATATTCCAAATTTTTTAGAATTCATCCTTATTCCGCCCCTCACACATTGTTCATAATCCATTCCTCGTGATGATCTGGCATCCCTTCCAGGGTGCCCTGTGCCGTCTGGGCTAGGCTCACTGTTACCCCCTACTGGATATGTGGTTATGGAATATGGGCATATTGTCTTGTGTCCTACAGTCTTACAGTCAGGCTAATTTGGCGAGAGTTCTTGCTCCTTCACACATGAAGTTCCCTGGTGCCACTGCTCACCCATTGCAACCACTTCGGTGCAGTCCATTTAGAAAAATAAGGTTCTAAAACCCTGTTTTTCCTTCCACTAACGGAGTGGAAAGAAAACTGTATTTTTTACTCCAGTTTATGGCTATGGCAGTGGGAAATCTTCTCAAAAACTGCACAAAGATCACTTTGCAAAGATCAGCAGTTCTAGATGGAAATCGTGAACAAATAACAAGGGTTCTTCAACCCTTCTCCGAATGAGGTTTTTCTTATTGCAATGAAGAGAGAATCAAAAAATTAATTACACAGGAAAAAGATTTTGCTACTGGAAGTAAAACGTGATTTACATGAAATCGACTGTGCCGAGTTCAGATCTGCAGATTTTCTGTTACTTTGATACACGTATAGTTGCATGGCAAGATAACAGCTGTTTTTGTCACGTGTTTGTCCACTATTGCCTCATTTCAAATATGTTTCCTGTTCGCATCCACGCTTCTACATTATCTGTGCACATTCCCTCAGAGTACACGATATAGGGCGAGATTCAGGGCTGCCATCGCACGACTCGCACGTGGCTCATACCGAGTGTAAGGCTTGGCGTCATATGCTGTGTGGGTTTAGGCATGTCGGTGAGCTGATTTCAGTTCAATTTAACTCAAGACGGGCCACAGGCTGCTGTAACCCAAACATGATGGCCGACTACTGTTGGTTTCTGCAACGGGCAACAACGGACACTCACAAGTGTCTAAAGCACTTTCAAACAGTTTGGTATGTCTTGCTGAACGTCTGTTTGTAGTTTTGTTGCAATTAATACATTTTCAAATATCACACAGTTATAAGGCAAACTTTTATTACATATAGTATTTCTGTAATTTTTTCGCTCCCGCATGCATAACTTGAGAACCGGACATAACAGATAAAATATGGCTTCAGTTCTGACCTCAGCACACTGGGTTTAGTGTAGGACACATGTACTAGACAAAGTAGCAGGCAGAAATGATTTTCTTGCTATCCAGTGTTATATAGGTCTAAGTGATTGTATTAATGACTGGCATGAAGATTGACATGGGATTTGAAATAAAAACATTGTAAAGGACCAGAGCTAACACTAAACCTTTTGGAACCATCTTTACTTGCTAAATAAGAACAAAAACTGATGTCCAGAGCATCTGACAGTAATTCCTTTGAGCACCTATTCAATGCACCTTTGAATAACTTACTTTGTCTTCTTCTAACTATAGACAAAACATGAAAAACGACCTTGTGCTGTCCTTAATGTTTTCCCCAAGGGTTCCCGAGATCTTTAATCATGCATACTATTTGATGTTTGCTCATGTCACAACAGCAGGGCAGAGTTAAAGAAAATCAAACTTCATTACCCAGGTCCTGAACATGCAGTCCTAGTCCTGACCCACCCCAAACTGCACACCCCTTCGAGGCCAGCTTGTCTGTATGTCAGACCTTTCCTCCTCAGCTGGTGAGACTCCGAGTTCTCGGCGCTGACGGGACTCGGGCTGCTCGCTGCGAGGTACAGTACATGGGCAATGTGACTAAGTAGGAGCTGAATGCCAAGTTACAATGAATATCACTGAAGACAGGGAGTAAACAAGGTTAGACAATCAACTACCAGGAACCCAGAGCTAGACTAGAAACCAGAGGATGTAAAAGTCAAGAACTGAACCTGAGAACAGAGAGAACCGATGCAGAATCTGAAATTCACGCTGGGAATTTCCAAGTCTGAGCAAGTACCTAGAAGACCTGGAGACCACACTAAGAGATGTTAACCAGGTTAAGAGTTTAATATTGGGGGGGCACAACTATTTAAATGCAAGGTCTACTTACTGGGGGGCAATGAAGCCAAATGAAATATTAGGGGTACACCTTTGCCTGGTTACTGAGCCCCTGGTTGTCAGTGAATGCAGATAAATGATCTGGAGTGACTGTTTTTAAGTCCTGTGTCTCACACCTGGCCCTGCAGGATGGCAGCGTGCCTCTCGGTGCCATATGTCTGGCCAGCTTCCTCTCCTCGCTTTGATAAAAGACGGCACTCCTGCTCTCACGTCCTTTAGCGGCAAGGCTGCCATCTGCTCCCAGGTCTGGCTGTGCAGCTCCAGGAGCACCACAAAACACACATTTGCACAAAAAAGAAAACAGTGCTGATCTGAAACATCACAGGCCACTGGCTACCCCAGGTTTTCTCTTTTTTTTTTTTTTAATTTAAGCAAGGCGGCAACTGGAAATGACTTATGAAGGTTAGATGTGGCTCACAAATCGTCAGCTGCCCCCAAAGGAAATTCCTATTTTAAATGTATAGGTATTAATATAAGTACATTTCAGTCATTTACAGTATTTGTAGAAGCAGTTTGCGGGTCTCAGAAGGGAGCCTGCTGTTGTATCCTTCCTCTAAAGAACACAGCTGTGCAGATAGTTAGTGGTGACTTTAAATACAAGAAGATATAATGCAGAAATAATACTCATGCTTCAGCCAGAAGCAAGTGGATGAATATGGGCATTAACAACCTCTTCGGCAACATTTTTATTATTAAAGATTAAGGTCTTATTGACAACCTGACCGTTTAAATTGGCCCAAAGAAGAAACGTCTTTCTCTGATGGTCTGGGGATCGATAGGAGCTGTCCACTTCACACAAGAGCATTCATGCATGCATGTTTCAGTGACGTCACACCTGCTGGGCAATTTTTTCACCTCGGGGCTACTGATGCAAACTTTTTAGCCAATAATTGAAAATGACAAACCACATGGGGATCTTTCAGCCAGGGGGTGCAGCAGGACAAGAGTACTTCCACATCACCCCAGTGTCACCAAGGCAGAAATAAACACATTTCACAAACTGTAATTTTTTTATGTGAAAGAAAGACCTATAGATCCCAGCCAAGAATAATAGTGAATTAATGAGAATTAAAATTAATCACCTCATGGCATTTTTTAAGCCACAGGCCTTACTCTGCTTCTAACTTGGGATGTCTCCTGAGTAAAGCAGGTCATTTCAAGACTAGACGGCACCATGGGATGTGAACTGTAAACCTAAAAATGAAGTACAAGTCAATGCAGCTGGTATCAGTAAAAACATGCCATTCCCTTTTATTCTGCCATTTCATACAAACAATTTATTGCTGTCATTTTTATTAAATCAAGAAGGCAGGGAAACACATACAAAGGTTAGTCTCAGTATATTAAAAATGTAACAGAAGAAAAAATTGTCACAGCTGCCAAAATAAGAAAATGTATCCCAGCATGCACCTGACCTGGAGTTGTGCTGAGGTGGCCCCAATGGAAATTCACTGTCATTTTCTAACACAGTGCTTCTCAACCTGGTCCTCGAAGACCACATTTTTGCTTCCTTTCAACTCCCGGCTTGAGAAACACTGTTCTAAGACGTACGAACCCTAGCCGAATAAATGTGCTGAGTGGCCGGCGTCTGTAGGGGGAGCTGTCCACAAAACACAGTGCTAACCTGATTGGCTTTTCTATGGAGGAGAGCTCTTCTGAAGGCTATTCACTGAATGTGCTGCGGTAAGCTTTCTTGCTTCTGGCTCTGTGATTATTAAACTTGATATATATTAACGAAGTAAAAATGTGCTAATTATGCTGAACTCCCGTAAAGACTCTTTCACATTTGATAGATAGGACAGATTGCAGTGAGAGCCTGCAGTCAAGGAACTTTGCTGTAATATTTCATCACTGTTGCAATGACTCAGCTGTACGGCAATAATCTGATGACATACCAGAGAAGGCAAACATAATCTAGTCATTACCCAACATGGTCGTCATCTATGCGACTTCATTATTGCCTTTGCCGACACATATGGCTACTAAGTAGTTTTCTTTGAAAAAGCCCAAAGCCAAAACCAACAACATTCAAAATTTATTCAGATGCAAGAACATATGGCACCTAACGAGCCGATGACAGGTAAAAGCCAGAAAATCCCATCTGATTTATTAGCTGTCACGGCGGACAGAGAAACTCCAGTTTCTTCCTAGAATGGCCACTGCATTTCTCTGCAAAGTGTAAGACTTTCCTAGTTTGCATTTGGAGCATAGATGTGATTTATAAATGCAGACACTGGCAATGTGAACAGTGAGACTGATCCCCATAAGCAAAGGACTGTCCTATAGAGAATAATGAGACTGATTAAAGGAAGCCCAGCCAAAGATTCTATGAAATACTGCCAGTGTTTCCTCTCTAGCGCCTTCAAGGTGAGGTGTACAAGAAACTGGCAATAGGGCATTCTCTTCACGTAGTAACAGAGTCAGAAACACCGGGTTCCACTACATTTCATACATTATCTAAGGGCTTTCTCAGAGAACTACTGACACACAACTGTACAAGGGCAAGCCAGCCACACATCTACTGCACCAAAACATCTAGACTGAGTAGTTAATATACAAGAAATCCAATAACTTGTATATATATATATGTATATATATATATGTATATATATATGGGTGTGTATGTTACCTTTATGGTATACAAGTACTTGCTTTGTACTTAACACAAACCTCACCCAGGTTCCTTTACTCTTGGTGTGTTTCCAGTATGGAACTTAGAATTGCATGTTAAATTGCCAATTGCTTTTTTTATCCTGGCATGTCGATGGAGTTCATGTCCACTGAGGGCTCTCAGAGTGACATGTCTGTAGCCTTCAGAACCTTGCAATCAGGGGGTAATTTATTTCTTAATAAATGCATACCATCATTCTGCTGTCCAATCAATACAATAACACGAGGCCAAAGCCTGGCACACCAACTACGGTTTGATAAAGAGTCATATGGAATGTCAAAATAAAACACATAAGAATGCATTGGTCTCAAACAATGCAAACTACCCAAAGAAATGCTTATTGTACATCAGGAAACAGTTTTTCCTGTTCCAATATGGAAAGCCATATTGTATTCTCTAATGATTGCATCAGGTGTAGACAGGCCTGCTTGTGTTGGTTATCAACTTTAATTATCATTCAATTACTTGGGTTAATCAAAGCAAAATTGAAACTTAATTAAAGCAAGTTACCAAGGGCAGGGCTGAGACTGAAATTTGTGCACGATTGCTTGAGTGGATTGAAATAATCTCATTAACATTGTCGTCGCTGTGTTTTTTTTTCAGTGTATGCATGTTTACAGCATATTTCCCTGTAACAAATTGCTTAGCGTAATCAGCCGAAGCATGCTGTGCGCCCTGCTGCAGCGATGGGAAGGGAGAATTCAAATCTCCATCCATCTGTCATTCACATCTGCTTATTGAAGGTTAAAAAAAAACATTAAAAAAAACTACACATAAAAGCCTAATCTCCCACGATGCTTTTAACTGAACTGACCTCCCATTCAAATTCACTTTGGAAAATGTTTTGTAAACATTAAGCAAGGTAAGGAAAATGTGCTTTCTATGTGTAACAAGTGAACATTTCCAAAATAGCAACGGCCGTTTAATAGCGAATAATTGTCAATGATATGTTGGTAAGAATTTTTTTTTCCAAGTACAGTTATGCGCAAAAAGCATTTCTGGGTATATTACTGATGAGAGGGAGAGTGTCGTCCAGATCTCTGCGCACCTTTCTTGGTCAATAAGACACTTCTGGTCTGGTTAAAAAGGTGTGGAGGTTAAAGAAAGTTTGCCTGTCTCCTCAGGTCCTGTAGAATTTTTACCGCTGCACTGTTGAGAGCATATTTACTGCATTATGGTGTGGTATCGCAATTGTTCTATAGCTGACAGGAGGGCCCTGTAAGGGGTGGTGAAAACTGCCCAGTACATCAGCGGCACCCTGCTGCTGGCCGTCGCTGCCCTATGGCAGGCACGGTGCCGGCAACAGGCTCGCGGCATCATCAAAGACACTTCGCACCCCAACCATGGGCTGTTCACCCTCCCTCCCACAGGGAGGCGCCACAGGAGTCAAGGGTCCCTCACCAGCAGGCTCAGGAACAGTTTCTTTCACAACACCATCACCATCCTGAACTCTCAACTCAATAACTGACCTTTCTAAATATCAATAACATCTGGCTGTACTTTACACTATTCACCTGTTTACATGTATCTATTTTGTACATTTCATATATCTATATTTATTCATATATAATGTATCTCACATATCTGTGCAAACTGATCAGTATTCATATCTGTATACTCTTCCTTGCATATATCACTCTTGTAAATACTACCTGTAAATTCCTATACTATATATATAGTCATTTGTATGCTGCTCTGTTGCATAGTTGTCTAGTGCACTTCAATGTCCTATTTGCACAAACTGTCTGTTTCTGGTTAGATGCTAAACTGCATCTCGTTCTACATGTACAATGAAAATAAAGCTGAATCGGGTCTAGTTTAATGTAATGTAATGTAATATGTAATCTAATCGAATCTAATCTAATCTTTTGTTACTAGTATTTTTGTCAAGAGAACAGGATTTGTCCTCAAGACTTAAAAATAAAACCTACAAAACTCGAATAACACAAGTTATTTAATTGTTGAATGTCTTGGAATGTTATTGACAACATCTGCCACAAATATAGGCATCAAATTTTCCGGGTTGCCAATCTCACGCAAGGAACCTTACGGCAAATTTATATTATTCCATTATAATGTAAAAATTAGTTACATCGACAGTTTTTGGGTAGTTTACAAACCAAACAGATTATTTACAAGGTGGTAAAACTGTTGGACACATGTAAATGCGTGTGCAGACTCGTCTCGAATTGAAAATCTGTTGCCAGCCAGCTGACCCTAATTGGCAGCCCTGAATTTTATAGAATACATGATGCATCGTCGATGTTGGGTTAAGTTAAGTTGCTCACAATAGTAGTCGATTTTAGACAGGCTCTGTGACTGTGACTCTTTATACTGAACTGATTGCTTGAAACAAAACTTCGGTCTGACTTCGTACTTTCTGGACCTGTACTTTCCAAGTCTTTCTGTAATGGGTTACTTTTGTGAGTAATTTCCCCAGCACTGTGCGTTGTATAAAACTACACAGTGGCAGTAGCAGTGGCGTATCACAGATTGATCTCATTGGTCTTGTCGTGACTGCTATTCATATATTACACTCAAGCGAAAGATTAACAAATTGATTATTGCATTTGTTCTTATAGTTTAAGATCTTATTTCATATTTGCAATATACATGAAACACTTTCGTTTTTTCCGCGTTTGCTACGAAACACGAAGTATAAATTCAATATTCCTTTACTTATACTGCCACCTAGTGTCTGGAATTTTTAACTATTTTCTTTGCGGTAAAACGCCGGATCATTAAATTCGTAAGCACGCGTCCTGCTTCGTTTACGCTTCATAAAACCCCGTCATACGGAATTCCTGTTTTGTTAAATATTTTACTTAATGAATGTTTGAACATTATTGCATATAAAAATTAAGAGATCTTTTTGGTAAATTGATCTTTTTCAATGGTTCCAATAGCCCCTTGGTTTATTCAGCCTCTTCAGTGTCGGGGTCTCATGTTACTCCACAACATTCTTCATACTCTAAGCGGAGTCATAACCTCTGCATTGACAAAGATGGGCAATTTACTTTGATTGACGAGAACAAAAAGGCTTTATGCTAAGAACAAAGTGCTCTCTTTTATATTTTGCAAGAGTGTTTGTTACATAATAGCACAGCAACAGATCACTGAGCTGAAATAACTTATGTCGTGATTCAGCTTTGGAGGAATCTGTGTGGGCAAATATTCAGGTGACATTTAGTGGGCCTGCAGTCATCAGCAATATTCTCAGTGCATTTTCTGTTATTTAGAAGGGATCCATTGCATAAGGGGGGGGGGGGGGGGGGGTAAATCAAATAAAGAAAAACGCATGTGTTTTCCAACCAGGTATCCAGCACTGGGTTGTGGGATGTCAGTATATATTTTAAAGCTTGTCACTAATATATGCAGGTAAAAGTTATTGCTAAGTTGCTGTAGAGCAACATAGCCCTTCCCGATGAGTGAGAAATAGTTGCACTGGGAAAGACTCTGGGAATAAAGGATCATAGATGGATTAGTGTCTGATGTGACTTGGAGAAAGGGTGAGACTGAATGGGATGACATATACCATGCGCGCAGTGAAGTAGAACTAACCCACAGACAATAGTGCATGCAACATTTTGTGGAGAGAGGCTAAGAATGAGAGGCCCTGCCGGAGACAATGTGCATATTCTGAATGAAATCAGAGACTGGGCCCGCTCACCCCGCCCCCCTGCCCCCCTGCCTCCCCCCGCAGGCTTGTGCATGGCTGTCTTAGATCTGCAGTCCACTCCTGGCCCCGTGCGTCACAAATGACGTCAATCTGGCTGGAGAGGGGCTCCTATCGTAGGTGGACCAGCCTGTGGGTGGGCTGTGGTGGCCTGCATAAATGCGCGGTGAGCTGACATAATCAGCACCGTGTTTCGACTGGTGGGGTGGGGGTAGGGTGGAGGCGGGGTTTCTTGTTTGCCCTGAACTTCGTTTGTTTATATGTTTGAGCATAACCGGCTTCTAAGCGTTTTTAAGACACCTAGAGACTCTGTGGGCTGGAACTGCAGGACGATCTGTAACATACTCATGTACTGAGGAGCTGAGACTGAAAAGATATGGAAATTGTTCCTACAAGCAGTCCACATTTCATGACTATATTCAGGATATATCTGATATATCTAAATGCTGTAAATGAATAATGATACTTCGATAGACAATATACATGCAATTATGTATGATATTTCCAAATATGAACGTATACAGTGCATACTACTATGAAAGCTTACAGCTATACGATTGACTAGTTCGGAGACCTGTTGGAAACCAGGTGCTGTATCACATACGGCACCACCTAAACGCACACTTGCCGTCACCTGGCAACCGGAGTTACTAGGATACAGCAGTTGCAAAATAATCTGGTTTCCATGGCAACAGCTATGGCTGAGTCATCTGCAGTGCAGCATATCCTTGAGAGAGCTCTGCTTTTAAACCATGATCAACATGTTTGATCCAATCTAATCAATCACACTTTTACATTCATGCTACCACACAGGTAGTGCTTTTGGGAGAATCTGGTAAGCTTTAGAGTAGCCAGAATGAACTTACTTGCAGGTTTCATACTGCAGCTTCACAGATTAGTGGCCACCCCGCTCGTGCAATGGTAGGCATTTGCACTTATTACTTTTCTTTAAGCAATAATCGGTGTAATACAGTCCGTCTTGAACATGAACATGTAAAATGTTAACATGTTAAACTTTTATTTATAGAATGCCTTTATTAATTTGTGTATCCCTTTATTCATTCATTCTTTCCGCTCATGTTTCTATTCAGAAAGTTAATAAGGTTTGCATTGTAAAATTTTCATGTATGTGATATGTACAAACACTATGTACTACATCTACAGAGCAATGTTTTGAGCATGATTTTATTTGTTATCTATTGTAGTTGGTTATCAGACCCTTTTGATTGCAGGGTCACATTGTCATCCCCTGCACTGTCTTTCCTGTGAACCCTAACCCTAGTTAACCCTATCCCCAGTGCACCCAAACCCCAGTGAACACTAACCCAAGTGCACACTAACCCCAGTGAACCCTAACCCTTTAAGCCAGCTTCATACTCATACTACCGATGTGTATTCATTGTTATTCACACTCCCTTCAGCACTATAAAAGACTGCAGTAAAACGCGGGTATATTTCCTGCCACCCTGTGATGGACTGGCACCTCGTTCAGCCTTGTTCCCTGTGCTGCCTGGGATGAGCTCCAGGCTCCCCTGACCCTGAGCGGGATAAGCGCTTAGAAGATGGATGGATATATTTACTGGCACAGCTTTCTGCCAGGAAAAAAGCAAACCGCTGCCAATGTCAGTGAATTGTATGGGTCACTTCAGTTGCTAGTTTCTAGCCTTACTATGTTGTCATGGCTGCCTTGTGCTACAACAGCAAATAAACATATTAAATAATGTGTAATTATCTCCAGTCAGTGCTATCGCTATTCAAAACATGCACGGCTCCCCAAAGGGCCATCCCTGTTTATGCTCATTGCGGCAATGAAAAGCAGTGGACAGTTTCCCTGTCTGCCCTTAGCGTCTGCACCCCGCCTCCCAACTCCGCTGTTTTCACTGTGTCTCTCAGAGCTACGTTTGCTAACCCCTGGTTGTTCAGTGTGGCACAGAAATGTCTGTCATTATCAGCTCTTCACAATTCACTTCACCTGCCTTATTATTTATATATTTGAGCAGTCATACTAGAGCCATTTTGCTTCACCCGGCTAAAAATGTTTTTATTCTAAGGATGTTTACTGAATGTTATAATTAGGTTTTAGAAACTTTCAAAGTGTCCAGATTTCCTGATGTTCCCATAATGTTATCCCACTAAGAATAATAATATATAATAATAATATAAAGCAAAACGAAGAGTATCATGAAGCTCATCATATAATAGCTCATCTCTGTCTAACAGATGACTTACACACAGTTACTGTAAATATGTGAAGTATGTATAGTCTCCCATGATTTCTCATTACCTTTGTCTGTTGTATGTTATAACTCACTGTTCTTACTTGCTCTTAATTTATTTACTTTGATGTTTATATTGCATTGTATATACAATTTTTGCTTGCACATTTGCTGTGACAAAGCAATTTCCCTCAGGGGATCTTTCTATCTTTCTAAGTAGCAGGTAACATTGTTGCTCTCCACCTTGAAGGTCATGGGTTCAAGGCTGGATGGTACATTCACAGTATACACAAACAGCCTTTTCATAAAATAATATTTTAAAACGATTTTAAAACGATTTTTCAACATCAATTGCATTGAAAGGATGCTCGGGTAATAATGTTATGATGGTGACATTGACAGATCCTTTGTTAAAATGCTGAATGTGAAAATTACGTTCAATTAATGTTACAGTAAGAACATTCTCTGCCAAATTTGAGAAGACTTTTGCATAAAAATGGCTAAAGTTCTGGGAACATTCCTTGTTAGCTGGTTACAAACCTCACTATAGTTAGAGCTGTCCTAGTTTAACTGGAAACTTTTTTTCCGCAGAAATCCTTAGCCTTGGTTGCCCAGTGTGTTGTACTGTCATTAGGCCCATCCACAGCTGGGGGTTTGAATCCCAGTCCTGTTCTGTATCTGTGACGATTACATACCCCCATCCTCCTGCAGTGCAAAGCCATGCAGTCTGGTGAACTGGTAACACTGATCACTGAGTTACCCGCAGGGTGTGAACGTGTGTGCATAGGATGGACTGGCATCCTGTCCAGGCAGAGCCGCTGCCCCTGTGCAGCCGTGGGACCAACTCCGGAATCACCGAATGACGAATAGAGTTTAGAGAAGAGTTTGGGGGAAGGATCATTCACTCAGCCAAGGAGATTAATTGAACATATCCTTAATATTAGTAACAGATGCAAATGTAGAATGCTTTCTACATGAATATGTAACATTATTTAAATTCCTCATGAATGAATAAAAAGGCCATTTCCTAAAAAACTGCATTATTACTTAACTTTTTGGACACAAATAGGATTCTGCTGCACTGTCCAATAAGGAGGGCAGATTATCTGAACAGACTGCCAGCTCTATAAATAGAAATGTGCCTTTCTTTTGCTCTCAAACTCTGTGGCCGTTGTTCGCGAATTCACAGTAAATATCTTTCAAAGGACCCATTTGTTCATCGTGACAGCGAAGATCCTGACATGTGGAGGAGCTTTTGATTGCCTGAATCAGGCTGCGGTTGGCTCAATATGAAGACATACCCTTCAGTGAGAAAAAAATATCATATGTGCATGAAGGCTATCTGCATGTTGTGTAACTGCTAGACATCAGGATTCTGTATTTTTCATTTTCTGACATTTCGCATATAACTGGCAGAAATATATTTTTGTCTAAATGCATGAGTCTGCTTGGAATGCAAAGTGTAACAAGGCTAAGTATGAATATGTTAATCACAACTTTGTTTAATGTGTTTTCTGTCATTTGACCATTGCGTTGGGAAATATTATGCAATCAGCCATTTGGTGCTAATGTGTAAAACTTACTCTTTTTAGACTGAGTATATTTATCTCCCGTGACACTCTGAAAGCTTGATAGAAAGTTGCAAAGACTTTACCTGTTAATCCATTTGTTTTGTTTTTATACAAATCCATATTGAAATGCTTTTTGATAAGTGATGTGTGAAATATGTCTTTGCCTCGCACATCCAGGGTTTGAATACTGGCACCCCTCTCTATGTGTGCGCAGTTTTGCATGTTCACATCCGTGCGTTTTCTCCACCTTCAATGGATTCTTCATACTTTCCAAAGGTATGCGGTTAGGCGGACTGGCCGGGGTAGAATACTACTTATGCTACGCCATGCTATAGCCTAGGCCCTGGCAAAGCATCAGGGCCCTGCCCCATCTCTGGAAAAATGGAATGGTTATTTAAATTCACAATACCTGGATGTCCATGCTGATGTCAGCCTAAGGATCCCAGATACATTAATCCGGCCCTGCTAACTCTAACTAGTGTCTCTTATTTGCCCATAGTTTGTGCTTGCATGCACCCTGTGATTGAGTGGCATTCCGTCCAGCGTGTACCCCAGCCTTGTACCCCGCAGTGCCTGGGACAGGCTCCAGGCCCCCTGAGACCTTGACCAGGATTAGCAGTTGGAAGATGGATGAAATAGGTGGCCTTAACCAGGCATTTAAGCTTGTCATAATTCAAGAATTATTCAAATGATGAATGCTAACAAACAAATGAGCGTACTTGCTTTTTCATAGCATGGACCCAGTCCATGCAAATGTTTTAAAGTGAGGGAGTTTTAGTCTGAGGGCATATACACAGTTCCAGACTAGGGGCAACGTAGGGATGCCAATTCATCTACTGCTGAATTAGCAGACGGATGATGGATGGATAGATGATGTTATTATTGGTCATAATAGTTAAAACTACTTGCAACAAGAAAACACGAAACTTGATGATGTCAAAAATGTGTTCGCTAGAGCCTGTCTATGGTTAGAAACCTGTGGGTAGTAGTGTCAGAATCAAACTTGCTGCAATGTACTGGCTCTGCTTCCAGCATGCAGATCAGGCCTCTAGATAGAGAGAATGGGCATTAAAACACCACAGTGATCTTTCCTTTTAGGGGCTTATCATTGCTGTCATCACATTTTTCACAAACAATGTTGGCGATTCTTCTGGAATTTTGATACCTGGAATTTCCTTTTTGTATTTAGTTCAGAATGTTTTCTACTGTAATCAATAATCATGACTATAAAATAGTAAAGTAAAGTAAATATTTCAATGTACATGTTTCATGTGTCTCCTGGCAGATCTGTCAATGGATATGTAATCTACTGTTATCTCTGTTTATCGGTGGCTTCAGGAAATGCTGTTAGCTGCAGTCTAATTTTAATATCATTTCAGGTCACTGTTTTAATAATTTATAACATTTATCATAAATTGTTTATGGTCTTGGAATGGTGAGCAATTTGTCTGATTCATTGACCATCCTACTAAACATGTCCAGTGAAATGATTATTCATTCTCATCATTTTGCAAATTATGTCATTCATAAAATGATCGGTCGATATGATGATAACAGATCTGTGTAAAAATATGAATTAATTGTGTGCCAGGAAAATGACAGCGGCATACATATATAACGGCTGAATATTTTTTTATAGAGGTGCAAGTGATTTCTAATCTAGGGGTTGTGAGTCAGGTGTCCTGATTGAATTGTAATTCATGATCATATTGCCTGACTGGGTGATGGCCGTGATATGTGCCTGGACCCCCCCGACAGGCCGTACTATTATTACTTTTTTCTGGTTTATTTTGCTGTACAATTGCTTCCAATTAGGAGCTGTCGAGACTGTGGCAAATACATCTGTCTTAGCGCCATTTTGCTAATTTGTTTTGTGATCAAATTAGTGTCACATTGATCTTGCTGATTTTTTTTTTATAATTCAGCAGAAATGTTTTTTGTAAATGAACAACGAAAAATGTTAGCGACTGAATCTCGCTAGAGTGCTTCTGATTAAAGTGGCTTCAACAAGGTTCTGTCCTTCAGTCATCAGCACAGAAGCTCAGTTTCCATCCACAGTGCGACACTTTGAAATTAAGCTAATGAACAAACTGAACCCCATACAGCTGTCAGCCAGTGACTGAGTCACCTGCATCTCTAGTGAAATACAGCGTGAGGTAGGCACTGGCCTGCATTCATAATCGGGACACTGCCTGTTTCCCTGTGGCAGCTCTGCGAGTTTTTACATCCAATGACTGCCGAGAACCCAGGCTGCATCTGTTACCCTTAACTCTGGCATAACCATTAATATGATGTTCCTATAATGATCTATTTTATGGTATTGTTGGACTGAAAGTGCCCATCGGGCAGTGTGGCATGTTGGATCAGTGCCAGCACTGTAAATCATGTAAATGTTTCATGGTGCTGTATGCAATGTCATGTGTAGTGTTAATCTTAATTGTTGTAAATAGCATGTGTCTGTATACCTATAACCCCATTACCAAAAAAGTTGGGATGCTGCGTAAAATATAACAGAATGCAATGATAACAGAACACAATGATTTGCAAATCAGAAAATCCTTTATATAATTGGACATAGAACAAGGACAACATATCAAATGTTGAAACCGAGACATTTTATTGTTTTTTTGACAAATACTCAAATGCTCAATTTGAATTTGATGCCAGCAGTATTTCAAAAGAGTTGGGACAGGGGCAACAAAAGACGAAAAGTTGTGTAATGCTAAAACAAAACGTGGCTGAATATCTCACAACTAATTGGGTTAATTGGCAGCAGGTCAGTAAGATGATTGGATATAAAAAGAGTCTCTCTGTAGTGAAGATGGGGAGAGGTTCGCCACTGTGAAAAACTGCATGGGTAAATAGTGCAAAAATTTAGGAATAATCCAGAGGAATCTCTGTACGCAAGGGACAAGGCTGCAAACCAATACTGGATAGACATGATCCTGAGGTCCTCAGGCGGCACTACATTAAAAACAGACACAATTCTATAGTGGAAATCAGTGCATGTGCTCAGGAGCACTTTTGAACACCACAAATGCAGGATGAAACTAGCCATATCTAAACATGATCCAGAAACGCCGCTGACTTCACTGGGCCTGAGCTCATTTAAGATGGACTGAGGCAAAATGGAAAAGTGTCCTGTGGTCTGATGAATCAAATTTTCAAGTTATCTTTTGGAAATTATGGATGCCTATGGCTTGGGAAGCTTGCACATCTGGGAAGGCACCATTAATGCTGAACGATGTATACAGGTTTAGGAGTAACATATGCTACCATCCAGACAATGTCTTTTTCAGAGGCCTTGCGTATTTCAGGAAGACAGTTCTGGAGAGCTGGAGAGCTACTCTCCAAGTAGGTTTTCTGTCCTACCTGGCTTCTGATGAGCCACACCTGTTCCTGATATTTACCTGAGAGCCAGAAGCCATGTAGGATAGAAACTCTACTGTACAGTAGCTCTCCAGGACTGGAGTTTGAAACCCTAGGAGTAATGGTTGGTGCTTATAGTGTGCAAATTTGCCTTGTTACAGAAATAATAATGAACAAAATAATCTGAAAGATTACACACACACATTATCTATCTAATTTGCCATCTCTCCACACCATCTGAATTAAACTAGGTTTATATTATATTACGTAACAATTCTTAACCATGGCACACACTTTAAGTGAAGGGAAAAACAAAAACAGAAAAACCCCTAGTTTTAAGTGTTCGAGTAAAGCATTTTGAGCCATTGTTTATATAATTCAATAAAATGTCATTGCATGTTCAAGCAAGATACAGTACAGGACATTTACATCTGTTTTTTGTTTTTTATTAGAAGTTATAGAAGGCTATATCATGTTGAGTCAAAAAACAGAACGTTTATGCGGTTATAACCCATATTGTATATCCTGAAAGGTTAAAAATTAAAATGACATCAAAGTACAATCACACAAATTACACTATCTAATTATTTACCATTACATGCAGATTAATGTTCCTGTATGTACAAAGTTCTCTTTTAGACAGAAAGTTTTAAATGCGACATTTAAACATTGTGACTAATATTAAAGTTACTTTTGGGGTCAGTTTACCCTATTATTGAGAATATCACAACCAAATCTTTGTTCATAGACACATGTTAGCGATAACAGAAATTGAGTCAGCTGTGAGATCTCTTCCCAGCTGCCTAATATGCCCTCTGTCATGAGGTCTTTATTACCTGCTTCTAATCGATTTGCAAACGAACACAAATCATTGACATATCAAAACCCTGACTCAACTCCTGGGACATGATTTTCACAGGTAGTCATGGTGAAATATGGAGTATAGGGGAGAAAAAAAACATATCCTATTCCATTTATAACTCAGCTGTACACGTTAATCAATTTTAACGAGGCCCTACCTCAGATCTATAGACTTGCATTTTTTCACAATGGGTAGGAATGATTCAAATGCTTTCATTAGCCATCAATTTACTGGACAGCAAACTCCATAGGTATTGTAAACATTATCTGGCTTTTTCACATTAGCTGGGTATTATAGCTAGCGATCATGAATAATTTCAGCCAAATGGGACTTAACCACAAAATATAAATATTTTTCTAAGCTGTGAATTTATACTTTCTCAGTTGTCGTGTTGATTTTTCAAATGATAAATATGTAACTCATTTTAACCTTTTAGCTCACATTTGTCATTTGTTGTTAATAACACTGCCAAGACTTGATCTATGTGTGTATTGCACCCGTGCCCCCATGGTGTTTTATCCAGGGGTGATCAGGTGAGTCACTGGGCCTTTAACTGAACCCGGAAGTCCAGGATTGGACAGGTGCTTCACAGTGAGCTTTACACTGGCTTAGTCCAGTGGTTCCCTCTTCGTCTGCCAGGGTTTTGTTTCCTAAGTTCCTGTCTTCTTTGTTCGAACCACATTGGTTTTCTCCTGGTCCCCAAATCTCGGTTCCTGTCGCCCCCAGGCATCCACAAGTGTATCCTCTCCCAGTGCACCTCCTCCCAGAGCCAACCATCCAGTCAGCAGCACCAAAGCCACATGGCTTCCTGTCGAGTTCACCCCAAGAGTCTCAGGGACCATTGGGAAAAGAACCTGCCGCCGTGGGTGGGACGGTCTGATTTAGGGTACTCTGCGTCTGTATCGCATCAGAACTTGGACTAATAAAATGTATTTACTAAACTCCTTGGGTTCATCTGTGACAGAGTGCTTATAAAGTTATGCTAAATATTTTGAACACAAACATTAGATTTGCATACAGTTAAAAAAAATTAAATGAAACTGCAGAATTATACTGCAGGCATTTTGTTTTAAAACAGAGATTTGTTATTTCACAGTGGGTAACACTGTAACCTCACAACTTCACAGTTGTCTGCTTAATTTCTATGCGTGTGTATGGACTTTATGTATGGACTCCTCCAGTAATCCTCCTCCTGTAACCCAAAAATATGTAGTTTAGATAACTGTGATGAAATGGTTTTCCACCCAGAGCCTGACCCTCACTGGGCTGGATTCCAGGATCGCTGTGATGCTGCAGTGTAAGCCAGCCATGCACAGCACAGTGATGAGAAACACGTCCCAAGCCACAGGTAGAATCTGAACTGCACCAAGTGGCCAGGTGACGGGCTGTCGACAGCTATGCAAACATGTGCTTGGACTGGTGCTTCCTCCCGAAGAGTGCCTAAGGTCTGTATCCCAATAACTGCCACTTAGTCTACAGATCTAATTAGATGCTAGATTTCTGCTTGTTAGGAGGACATGATACCATGATACTGATGTAGAGGCTTCAGTGAAGACTGTTGGCAGCGTGAATCACATTACAACCTCCACCACCAACAGGCCACCTTGTGGTAGGGTTAGTGCGGAACATTATAAAGATTGGCACAACATTGGTTTGAAAGACAATTCAGTACAATCTTGCTAAGGGGTGTCATAAAGGGGGGGGGGTGAGGGCCCTAAAAAATGTGGAAAATAATTGGATTAGTCAGGACTGGGGACCCAATAGGATATGCTTTCTCAGGCCCAAAATCGCAAGCATTCTCAGGCCCTGATTCTGCCAAAATCCGATACCGGATGATAACATTATGTTACAGAGTGGTATTTTTTTTAAGATTTCAACATTTTACATTATACACCTTTGAACAATGGATCGCTTCAGGAAGAGCACACTTTCCTCACATGACTGCATCTAAGGAATGTGAAATAAGGTGTTTGGGACAAGTCAGAAATTTATTTTACATAGCCAGCTATACCATCCAGGGTTGTGATGAGTCGGGCACATCCCAGAAATCAGAGGGCATGTGCCATGAGAAATCCTGAATGAGATGCTAGTCCATTACAGACTAACCACTGAGAGCCACTGATACACCTCAACTACATGTGCCTTTCATCAGTAGGTGGAAACTGGAGCACTCAGTTGACACCCTTGTGCAAACAGGGAGAACATGCAAATTCTATACACACAAGCATATTGTGTGTAGCCTACGATTCAATAGGTCTCAAATGTCAGCTGCGGCTTTTGTTTTTGCAGAAAATAAAACATGAAGGCCTATAGGCGTGTCTTATGCTAATTATATAAAGGCTTGTTCATGCGGGAGAAGGAGTGCCTTTGATCGCCTGAAATATCTGTCACCGGCTGTGGCATTCACGGCTGTAAAAAGAAATACTATAGCTTTAAGAGTGGGCTGTTCTGGGCTCCGCTGTCAATGGGGATGTTGATATCGTGTTTTAAGTCCTTTTGGGCATCAGTAGAGGATATAAATACACCGGTGATATCAGCTAGAGATTGAAACGGCTAATTCTTCCACGGATCATCGACTTTGATCGATAGTTTACGGTTCCGTTGCATGCGTATATCCGCACCATTCTTTGATTTCTGCGTATCCTGCTTTGAGGACAGGCACGCCACATCCAGAATAACATCTCCGCTACGATCCCCGATGGAAGGTAATAACATGGCGATTTCAGATCGACCCCAGGGCAGGAGATAAAGACACAGCGCGAAGACACATCGGAAAGCGGCGGGGGTATTGTTTAGAGGTAAGGAAAGCACGGGGCCGCACAGGGAGGATGTGTTTTTGTTCCGTGCTACATGAGATCAGCCATTCATCCCTCGCACGGCTGCGGCTGCTGCATGACATAAGGGCTTGATTCCTCTATGCACGGACGCACGCCAAACAAAGGGATCCGATGCTGCAAATGTATCGAGCGGCCGCGGCAGTGACTTCTCATTTGATACCCGCATACACTGTCTGCGTTTCCATATTCATTTTCATTTGTTTAAGGTACTCTTCTAATGCACTGATGCTTTTTTTTGGGGAGGGTACGGGGGCGGGTGGGGGGTGTACTGCTGTAAGTGATCATAATGACACAAGCGCCTTTAATACATTTTAAATACATTTTCCTTTTGCTTGTATTCCGACGGATACTGCTTTGTTCTGATAAATTGCCGGAGCTCCTTACATTTAGCTCAGAGAGACAATATATTAAAAAAGAAAAAAAAAAAAACGTGTCGCAAATTGCTTATAACGCTTGTCGAGAAAAAATAAACAATGGAAAAAGTGATGTAAGCGCCCGTATTGAGCTATACTCATAACGCGGTTTATTTCGCCCATATATTCTAATTCTTGCTTTATTTAACCTGAATTAACCAAGACCATAAGTGGGCTTGGAAAAGAGGAAAAAAGGGACCATTACCAAGTAGTAAGCAAATTAGGAACGGAAACAATTTTTTTATAAAAATACTTCAGCTTCTGTAAACACTTACCGCAGGTTAGGATTTGCCTAAAGAAACAACAGTAAAATAGTTTACCATTTTTTCCTTCTTATTGTAATTATCATTATTTACCTCAGTGGTTTTGATGAATTAAGTAGGCAGAAGATACACACGATCCCTTAAACTCCGGGAACTTCGGGCACTGTTACATAATTGCATTAGGATTGTTTAGATTGCAAATAACAGCTATCAGACTGCAGCTGTCAGTAAATTAATGCACTTTTTATCTGGAAATGTCACCGTTAACTGTGCTGGGCACTGGGCTCTAAATTACTTGAAAAATATAAATAAATTTCTAAAGCCCGATTTTATTATCTAGTGCAAGTTAATATCAGATTGGCTCAGTTCCTTGTCAGCGGTGCAATGGTAAATAAGTCCTACGTACTGTATAGGATGCAATTAAACTGGAATTCCAGCCAAATATATATTTTTAACTAGAGAGAATGTATCGCTCGGCCAAAGTTTCTTTGAAAAGTGAATTGGCTCCTTGATATCCAGGAAAATTTCACACTCAGATGTCACCGAAAGACATTTCTGTGCCCATTTGTACTGGAGGTCCATGGAACACATCCTATGTCAACATTCACTGCCCTTACTTTGTGCATAATATGCCATGCTGCTTTTCCTACTTGAACCTTTTTAAAACAGCATACCAAAATGACTCTGCTTACAGTAATAGAGAAGGTCCCCTATAACTGTCTCCTGCTATTCACAACCCTCAGCCTCCATGAATAATCTGAGCAATAAAAAGGTAAGTAGCAGTAGTGTAAGCAAGAGCACAGAATGCCCCGGTGTGGACCTGCTGAATGCTCATGCTGTCACCTATCAGCACAGACCAGGAACAGAGGAAAGAACACACACACACACACACACACACATTCACAGACCCGTGTACCTATCTAAATGGGGACTGTCCATTCATTTCTATGGGAAAAAACCCAGTCCCATTCATGACACCCTTAACCCCAACCCAGCCATAACCATAACCATAAGTAACCAAGCCAAATACAAGACTTTTGACATTTTTACTTTTTTGATTGCATTCACAGATTTTTATAAAATTTAGGTTATCCAAATGGGGACCTGAAAAGATGTCCCCAAAAGTA
>JAODKL010000095.1:24583388-24622227 GCA_026780765.1 Petrocephalus schoutedeni | reverse complement strand
TGATATAGACATCAATATATACAGTAAACTGGTGAAATTTGCAGATGACACCAAGGTGGGTGGTGTAGCAGATACAGCAGGATCTTAATATAATTAGTGACGGGGCGGATACCTGGCAGATGAAATTTAACATTGACAAATGTAAGGTGATCCATGCAGGGAACAGAAATATAAAGTAAAGATATTTTATGGGTCCAACTGAAATAAAGGTAGCTGATCATGAGAAAGACCTCGGTATGTATATTGATGCTTCCATGTCCCACTCTTGCCAGTGTGGGGAGGCAATTAAAAAGGCCAATAGGATGTTGGGTTACATCTCTAGGTGTGTTAAGGGAGGTAATGCTGAGATTACACAATTCCTTGGTAAGACCTCACCTAGAATATTGTGTGCAGGTTTGGTCTCCTTATCATAAGAAGGACATTGCTGCCATAGAAAAGGTGCAACATAGGGCTACAAGAATGATTCCTGGTCTTAGTGGAATGTCATATGAGGAAAGGTTAGCTGAGCTAAATCTGTTCAGCCTCGATGAGATTAGATTTAGATTTGAACAACTCTCAGCTATTACTGTAGTTACAGTAAGTTCTCCCCAAACGAGCTTGATGGCCTCCTCTCGTTTGTATATTTCTTATGTTCTTAAAAATCACAATTTAGTCTCACCAATCTGTAGAACAGCAAGCTTTGAGCAGTAAAAAATTTCCCCCAGGCATGCTCATGAATTTCCAGGTCAAATACCTAATTTCTAGCAATATGGAGAGAAAAAACACCAGAGTACTAAAAAAGTTTTACACAGTTTTAACAAAAGTGGCTTTTTGTCACCCTTTCATCGTTCAAACCTTTTACTGAATTAAAAACAAAATGAATAATCTTCTACAAATTTCATTTGTAGTAGAGGAAAACCATGGTCTTTATTATTCGCAGAACTATTTAGCTCCATCTAAATGTAAGTTAATTTTTTATCAAGGCCTATTTATAAATGTATAAGTGTATAAGCTTGGCATTTATCAATTTTGAACTTACCTATCTCAGGACAAAATATAGAAGGTTTTTGTAACTCTAAATGTATCTTGCTTAGAGGTACTAACCCAAATATAACATGTAACATATAACATTATAACAAGTGGTGTTCTCAGAAATTTGCCTAATTTGTGACAAACTATTTTGTATTTATAAAATTACAGAAGGCTATGTAAAGCCAGTAGGACTTACCATGGCTGACAGACTGCAAATGGACCGTCTTCTGGATTTTCTCCTCATAGTTTGGGGTGCAGGACTTTCGGCTGACTTTGGATTTGAACAATGTGTTCATAAGGGTTGACTTTCCAAGACCACTCTGACCTAGAAGGGAAATTCACGAGATAGAGAAGGTATATAATCAATGCTGCCTTTTCAGAATGCCTAAAATGAGAATACCTCATTTATTATTAAGGTTCTTTCAACACTGTCATCTTTGCCAGATCCTCAAGGTAAGGTTTGTGTATTGGAAACATCTATTTTGGTAACCATGCTTGGGAAACAAATGAAGTAGATCTATTCACCTGGCAACTGACAATCACACAAACAGAAGCCCAGCAAAAGCAAGCAAGTCTGGACAGCAACGACAGGGCCAGAGTTGCACAAGCAAATGATCCTACAAACAGGTACGTAGAGAACATTTCTACAACCATTCTTCAGAATGTTAAGAACTGATATAAGAATATACGGAAAAATATGAGGTATTAAACAATGTTTCCTAAATCATCCAAAAATATTTTACCATCTGTAACATTATCAGGTTATTCCAGCCGATATGTTAAAACAGAGCTTTGTTATTGTTTCGAGCAATCAGAAGAGATGAAACATCACATCCACGATGTATTGAAAGGTTCAACAAAGTTCTGCTATGTAAAATTGTGACAACTGGTTTAGTGTTAAAGGGAACCGTTACCAACTATACAAACAGCACTCAAATAGTGAATTGTCATCCCATGCGGGAAGGACTCGAAGGCGGGCCAAAAATGGGGTTTTATTAAGTGAACGGGAGCAGAGAAACAGACAAGACCACGAGGGGTCAAAACAAGAAAGCGAGTACAGGGAAGGACATAGACAGACGGGAGGAGCGACTTCAATGATCGGACTGGGGATGATGAGACAAATGGGGACTTACATGTAAAAACAGGTGTGGCTCATCAGGGCCACAACAGAGAGGAGACAGGAGACAGATATAATGGGTAGGCCATAACAAACTTTCAGAGCAATGTCTCAAAAAGTTAATAAAAAGATACTTGCTGATACATTAAACATTCCTTGTCAATGGACTTTTGTTATGAAACCAATAAATTTCCAAAATTATTATAGAATTAAGAAAATGTCCCAAGACTTTGTGTGCACTGTATATTGTCCCCTTGTCATACATGTTTAATAAAAGAAAAGCATTGCTTTTTTGACATTCACTTGTTACAGTTTTATGTAATTGATGAATTTAATAAAAAAACTATTGTTTCTCCATTCACTTCTTCACAATGATCCATCGATCCGTCTATCTTCTACCTATTTTTCCCGAGGGTCTAGGGCCAGTCCTTCATAAAAATACTTGTGGAATTTATTACGGGATCTTTTTCCTAATCAATAAATTAAAAAGTTAATGTCCAAATAATACTGCAAGGAACAAACTGAATTTATCAAACAATTTATCGCTAAGGGAAACCTAGTCTGCTAATCGCTTGAATTGTATTTTCATAAGTTTATTATACACCTCTGGGACTGGGGTTCGAATACCGCCCTGGTTGCATGTGTGTGGAGTTTGCATGTTCTCTCCATGTCGTCGTGGGGTTTCCTCCGGGTACTCTGGTTTCCCCCCACAGTCCAAAAACATGCTGAGGCTAATTGGAGTTACCATAGGTGTGCATGTGTCCTGAGTTGTTCCCCGCCTCGTGCCCGTAGCTTCTGGGATAGGCTCCGGACCCCCGCGACCCAGAAAGTATAAACGGGTTGGAAAATTGTTGGATGGATGGATGGATATTATAAAGGGGTTTTGTACATAATGAACCAAACAAAAAATTTACGAACATCCTCCTTGGCAGAACTAAACCAGAGCTAATCACCGGTAGTTATTCTGCTTTGACTGCATATATGTATTTCTGTGCATGCGATGCGTTTCTATTTAAAGTGATAAAGCAGTAAAGCGGGAAAAGTAATTTGAATTTATTTTCATTCAGTAACTCATACACTGATTTGATTCAGTGATGCTTACACAGAAAGGAACTGAATCAAACAGAAACCACCAGAGAGACTCTCTTTATGTCACAGCTATAAATGGCCAACTATTCATAGATGATCATATGACAAACTGCAGTCTTGTAGTTTCAGCTGAAGAAAGCAATCTATCGACATCACTGCCAACTACTGTTCCAGTAATTTTCACAAATATGATTAGAAAGAGAACTTATAGGAGGAAAGACCTAGGAAGACACTGAATAATTCAACCAACCCTTTTAGTATTTGCACTTTTATTTTAAGAATTTGAGATAAAGATGGTGTTATTTATTTCAGACTGGATCCTGGAGAAAGTTACAGTTTGGATGGAGCATATATATATTTTTTTTTCTTTGCATATGGATTTGTATGTGCATATTTAACTGTGCATCACTATTAAAGTACTAAATAAAGTTTTGGAGATAGTTCCTTGAATTTTAAAATGAATCACTCGCATAGTACTTAGTCAGCCATGCAAAAGAACATTCCTGGGGTTAACTTTCTATGTTTATGACTAATGTAGTACACATCCTTTTTAATTAACAGGACGATAGCATTTAAAAGGCATTTGCTTCAGGGGAGAAAATCACAACATGAGTCAGTAGACTCGACAGGGGCCTGGAAGCAGCGTGTCACGCTGGAGAGGATGTTCGCTCCACTCCGCCATAGTACTCTTCACTCATGAAACCATACAAAACAGTCACGGTGTAAGCAGCAGGTACCAGTAACGTTGATGAAATGATGTTCGGCTGGTGGCTACATGGCATTTCAGGCTTTAGCCTTTTCGAATCGGGAAAACAGTACCATGTGACACTATTAAACCATGTTTGATTCCCTCCTTGAATCACCCGCACCACATGAAAGCAGAAATAAAAGGAGAGACGCCAAGCGAGAGGAAAGCAACAGACTGTAATTAATGTTCTTCAGCTTAATGAATCTAGTCCATTGATGAAAAAGTAAGCGTCAGATGGATATGATGTAAGCCTCCTTCTCCTGATTGCTTTCTGTGGTTTAGTTATATTAGGACGCCACCAACACCGATTCAAAAGGGATTTTTACATTTAAATGAATTTCACATAAAAATCTTTTCAGGCTGAGTAGATAAATTAGACAAAAATGTGTGTTTTTGAGAGCTCCTGCCATAAGATGTAGGATTATTTCCAAAATTCTAGAATTACCAGCCAGGCCCTATAAAAAGGCAAAGTGACAATATACTGATACATTAGTGTTGCATTTAACACACATTATAATGATAATAAAACACCATATTCACCATTGTAACATGCAAAACTGGCAAAGCAGTAAAAGCTAATCATTTAGCATATGAGCAGCTGGCTGGTGGCTGATTTTAACCTGGTACTGGGTGGCCCAAGGAAAGGTCTTCTATGGATAATTGTCAAACACCAGGTTATAATAGCAGCATTTCTAAGCAACAGATGGGATGTATGATGAGAAGGGTACCAATGAGAGAATGGCAGCACCACCGGTAGGTACTATTGTGCTACTATTATAATCCAACATTTCAATCAGGCTATTTTAAACAAATTCCTCTAAAAGCAATTATCCGTTAAATTAAAATTGACTATTGAGCTTGCAACCATAACCAGGATAAGCTGTTAGAAGATGTATGTATGTATGGATGGATGGATGGATGGATGTACTTGCTACGAGATCCCCCATGTGACTGCCAGGCTGTCTCCATCCTCCGTTAGTCTGCAAATTGGCAAAGAGTCACTGTGAATAAAGATATAAATACAGATCTGAAGACTAGATTCAAAGGCAGGATTCTGCAGTTGAGGTCTCAGTGGTGACTAGGGGGTTCACTAATTGACTAGTTAGATTTACTAGCTGACGGTTTTGATCATGGAGGACTAGTTGCTGGCAATGTAGTTTCAGAAAGCATCACCAGATCTACAATAGTAAATTTATAAATCATCTTTGATTAGATTTCTTTGCCTATCTTTCTTTGGCTTTGGGAAATTATAATATTTTTATTTAGTGGCAATTCATGTATAATTCATATAATTCATAGTATGCAACGTAGTAGAGAGGCAGAAGAAGCGGTAGCGTCTGAAGATGACGTGAAAACACAGGCTAAGCGGTACGAAGATACTTCACAGAAGAAGATATCATTCTTATTGTTACCTGCGAAATGTGTAGTGCTACTCTGACATATCACAAAAGCAGCATGTAAATACAAATGGCGCCGGGCGCAATACAGCTCTGCCTCCTTCAACGTTACCTGTTTTTCTCAAAATTTAGCGAAAGACTCCAAGTGAATGGTTTAATAAAAGGCCAGTTTAATTTTCATTAGTAGCTCTATCCAGACATCCACTCTAGTGGATGAGATATTTCTACAGTACATGACGTCTAGATTTCTGTCCCATGTTTTTCTAGTTTGACTTATTTCGCTTTTTGTACTGCTGCCAAAACTCTCCTTACTGGCTAGACTCTGCTAGAGGAATGAAGCAGGCCATGAATGACTTGATGCTTTTTCATCCGTAATGCCTCCTTGAAAATAAAGTAAGAATATTACTTGCAGTGATAAGCCATTCTGATGCATTTTTAAGTTCCATTTACTAATGTTTTAAAAAACTCAAGTACTATCTAGCGATTTTCAATACCCATATCAAGTAAAAATAACTTTTTTCTTTTTTTTTCATTTGCTTTGTATTGCTTTAAAGTGGTAACAACATGCTGACAAATGAAGATACTGCATCTTTAAGATCATAAATTCATTTGATAACTAATAAACTAACGTACAGGGCACGTTATTCATGACCCCCCGCCAAGTATTAGCATCACTAACCTAACCACACAGAGTAGAGAAAACACTTCACGTTTAAATTATTACTTGATCAATGATTACTTGAACTTGGTCTTTTCATAGTTTTAAAATCTGTCGCATGGATTTTTTCTTGCTGCAGAATTCTGCCAGATCCACCATTGATTGCCTCTCCAGCCACCGAATTCCCAGATGCCCCTGTGCTCTCGGAAATCGACCTTCAGCATCCTGTATTCCCACCGTGCTGAGGCTGCACTGACACTGTCCCCTACTTTGATTCTCATTGCTCACTGCCCATCCTCTATGCAGAGCTTGCTTTATCAGGAAACCCTGACATCACATTAGAGCGCACCCATGCAACGGCTTGCAAAGCCTGACATAACATGTGGAGGATTACGCTTGACGAAGAATGGAGCGATTCAGGAATTACAGCATGCTGATTCATTTCCTGTATCAGTTACAGCTGAACCACTATCTCCATGTTCCAGGGGAATTCTGCAGGGGCAGGGTTAGCTTTCATTCAAACCAACATGGAGGAAACCTGGAACTGTCAAATCACCGCTGAAGTTCAACATCTGCTTTCAAGTAACAGAAAACTGAAAACAATACATGGTGATTTCAAGTGCTTCTCAACTCTAATCTTCAGACCTCATTTCAGCAGTCTAACAATAATAATAGTTGATTTATCCCATCTTGCTCCCCATGACACACATGTGGGTCAGAGCAAGCATTGTAGCTAAGGGCAGCCACCTGCAGCAGCAAGGGAGTTAAGGGCTGAAGGGCCCACAGATGTGGCCATTCTGCCAAGGCCGGGCTCAAACCAGCAACCATCAGAGGCACAGAGTCACATACTGGTCGCCTTTAAATCAGGGAAAGGCATTCACATGTGTAGAGCGTATTCCCGTACAAAATTCCTTTAATGCCATTGTATGTTGGTGATAGTCAAGAAGAAACCAAGAGGGCCCCATTTTCCTCACTGTTTTTCATTACGTGAAACATTTAAAGGCCACACACAGTGAATGCAAGAAAAAAAATTCCATTGGAATTATTCCGAAGACAGAACATGGACAACAGCACTACATCTGAAAGTCTCCACAGACACATAAGAAGATGCGGAGGTGTGATGTGAATGTGTGGATTTTTGACGGATGGTGATTAAGAGTCCTCAAAAAAGAAGACAAACATCCCAAACAAAGAGTCAAAAAGCATTTCTGTGGGCTGGCTAAATGACGTGTCATGGCTAAACACCAGAGGTACAACTTCAGTTCTCCAAGCATATGCAGTTTTTTTCCCCCTCAAAAATGCAGTTCCTCCTAAATACAGAAATTAACATCTCAATGCGTCTTAGTCCTTACATTGACAGAACAAATACAACTTTAGGTTTTATAAGATTTTATTATTTCATACTGCAAGCTGAAATGCTGCCCGCAACAGCATTTCCTGTTAAACACGCTTGAAAGAGCAGAGCCATTCCTTAGCACCATTCACGTTCGAATGGCACGCACTCTCAGAGGTTTCTGGATTGTGACCATAGATATTTGCAGGGATGCATAAAATATCTACTACTTCTAAGAAAAGGTTATGTAATGGGGGAGTGATTCATAACATAAAAATGGTTGAAATTTCAGTGGCAATTTCATGTTGGCCAATTCATTTCTTTTCATATGCACAATTCGGATGACATATTTCCACTTAAGTGTACATGTAAAAAGTCCAAAGGGTGAATTATGTACCCTTTTTTCCCTCCAGTCATTCTGTAAGTGACACTCACTTATGTCTTTTTCCCGAAGCTGATAAAATAATCATCTAGTGTAAATTAATAATGAAAATATTACTAATGTGGTGGTGGCATGGTGGTGCAGTGGTTAGCACTGTTGCCTCACACCTCTGGCACTGGGGTTCCATGTGTGTGGAGTTTGCATGTTTTCCCCATGTCATCCTGGGGTTTCTTCCTGTTTCCCCCACACTCCAAAGAAAGGCTGATTGGAGTTACTAAATTGTGCATGTTTGAGTGAGCCCTGCAATAGGCTGGCAGCCCATCCTGGGTTATTCCCCACCTTGTGCCCGTAGCTTCCGGGATAGGCTCCGGACCCCCCACGACCCAGAAAGGATAAGTGGTTTCTGAAAATGGATGGATGTATTACTAATGCTAGTAATTTAGCGAAATATAATAGGGTCACAACTGAAGTGAGTAAACAAACAATCATTACAAAAAATAAATAATTCTTGCCTCAAATGACCGGAAATAATCATAATGACATTAATAATAATAACTGTTCACATCCTGTCCCACATATACTAGCCTTGGGTCCTACAATGCCAGATAAGCTCCAGGCTCCTCTTTATTCGCACAGGGGTGTGACTTCAGAAAATCAACAGGCTGCATCCAGAAAATGGATGTGAAACACGTGCAGGAGTTAGTATGAAGTAGCAGATTTTCCTCACAAAGTTTAGTTACCAACGTACATTTAACCATTGTAAATAATTCAGGTTTTCCATGTATTAAGCAAGTGACACATCCATTGTACATATGTTTGTTTGTATTCATCTAGCAGCATGACAGCATAGGACTTCATTGCACTGGGAAAAAATCATATTAACATATCTGACAGCTACATCTGCTGCCCCTCCCCCGTGTTGCATTAGCAAACTATGTCTTACTGGCAGGATTTACTAAGCGATAGTATTTTGGAATTTGTCATTCTTCACATTTCATGAATCTATTCCAACACTCTTATTTTTTGCAGCGCTGTGGTGTTTTAAAACAAGAACTGGGTCATATGTCAACACATCTCAGAAGACTTCCTCATGCCAGCTCCGCTGGCTTTACGAAACTCGGCCTTTCTGCAGTTTGAAGTTGTTTAAAGCAGATGTTTTGCAGCTCAGAAACAGATATTACATGCTCAGTGTTTCCAAAACATAAAGCTACATTCACCCCTGAATTCATATCAAAATCAAAAATCACAGGAGGATACATTAATGCCTCCTACAGTCAAAGGTTACTAAGGCCTGTGTCTGCATGGATAGAGAGGTAGATAGATACTTTATTGATCCCAAAGGAAATACACACTAATACCAACAATAATAGAATGACATGTATGCTACAGTGATAAATAAGTTACAAAGTGCGTATTGATGCGGGTTTTCGGGTTCTTAGATTTGGCATCTATACAGCAGGAGCAGAAGTCCGGCTTGGAGTTTTCCGGTGAGGCTTACAGTATCAGGATAACAACGCTGACAAAATCAAGTTATAAAGCAAGATCATGTCAAACTCAGAAAGAGAGCAGAGCTTACAGCATGTCGATGCATACAGCGTAGCAGGACAAACCAAACCAAAAGAGGAAAGCTACACATCTGAGAATTCTCAAAAGCCATTATTTAATTCCATATTGCAGAAGAGGGACTTAACGTAGCTCATAAAATGCATAGAAATGTCATAATTAATAAGCCAATAAAGTTCATGAGAGGCCAGAAAGTAGATCAAAGCCATAACCAACATGTACATAGACACACATACAGCTGCAAGGGTGTAGAACCTGGGGGGGACATGCCCCCCTCCAGTATTTAATTTGGCTTCATTCATCCCCCCAATAGACAGGCTATTGTATTTAAATTATTAAACTGTGTCCACCTCTCACCCCCCATCTCAAACTCTCCCCTGCGTCACTGTACAGTTGCACCCATAAATGTAATAAAGTAATAAAGATACAGATTCCATTGGCTTGTCCTCTTATAATTTTCACTATGTTTTAGTAAAAACTTTGGCAACACAAAGTTGCAATTCCCATTAAAAGAGCACCTATTAAAGAAACATGTAAGAATGCTGGCCTGGTAAATTACACGGTCTCCGGGGAGCAGTAAGCATTGCAAACTTGTCTCAGAACAGCAACAATGAGCCTATGCAATGCAGCTCAAATTGAAAATAATGATAGAAAATAAAACTGCAGTCTTCTGTCCTCTGCGTGGAAGCAGATGGTGGCCTGGAAAAGCCAACTGCAGCTTAAAATATGTGTGTGTTGGGAGGGACTGATTAGTCATGCTGGAAAGGCCAGGGACTCAAAAACAGCCAGATGTCCTGCAGCCTGTACTGTTACTCATTCAAAGTCCCTTTCTGATACGAAGTCCACACCTCTCTTTTATTCCAGAAACCATTATTCATTGTTGCATTGATAAGGCACTGGCCTACTGTCCACCACAAAAGGGTTTTCTGTGTGCACATGTACATTACGAATGCAACGTTACCCTCATTTATAAAGTTTCCAATAGTACAGGCTCTTTAACACCAGTATGCGCTGAATTTACAATGCGACAACTGCTCAATATGTTATCTACACTTGGCCAAAGAGACCAGCTCTGATTGACTGGTATGCAAATGATTTCTTGAGCTCTGTCACCCTTTAGCATCACTGACAAATTCCACAAAGAAACTACCCTTTCATAAACTTCTGGTTATATCACCTCTATAAAAAAAAGCTTTAAAAATATCCACTGGAATTTCTCATCGTGCCTCCACTAATCTGTCTAGAGAACATTTTACAATCCTAGGGGTTTCCCTGTGGATAGTCTTATCCATAGTTACAATTTATTTTCACCATTCCCAGTATAGCAAAGGAAAATCAGCAGCGGAAATCCAGTGCCTGTGTTTGACTTTATTTACACAAGTGTTTTGTTTTATGTTTTGCACAAATTTAAAACACATCTACCTATCTTAAAACTAAATAGAACACAGAGCACATTATGTTCTCCTATTCCATTCTTTTATTGAAAGAATTCGGTGCTATAAACAAATCAAAACAACAAGTAAATACATTAACCTTCTCAGGGTTACCTTAGCTTCACCAATTAACCTTTTCTTGAATGATACACATACACAAGTGAGGCAGGGAACAGCCCAGGACAGGAGCCAGCCCATCGCAGGGCACACTTACACACCAGACACCACACTCACACATGCTATCAAAGAAATATCTGCGTGAAAATTATTATACTATTTTTGCTCGCTTAATTTTTTTTTTCTATCAGAAAAACTGAAACTCAAGACCAAACATTTCTAAGCAAGTTCCTCTTATTTGCAAAATAACAAAACTAGGTGAAAACGTACTGCAAAAGATTAAGCTGACATACCATCAGAAAAATATAGCATCTGAGTAATAAGATCAGTTATAAGTGCAAAAATTAAACTAATGAAAACAACGAAAATCCCTAAAATTATCTTTTTATTCAAAACGAGACTTTAAAAACATTTTTCTTAAACTAATAATTAAATTAAAGTAAATTCAATTAAAATGAAAATGTAATCCCTGTTTAAATGTATTTTCTCAAATCACAGGTTGGGTAAACAGCCAAACTAATGTTGAAAAAATACAAACAATAGATCACTACCACATCCGTTTCCAGATTTTAAATTTACTGATTGTGTTCACGATAGATTTCACTTTAACTGCATTACTTTCAGTATGATACCTCGTGCTGTTTATTAAATACTATATAACTATTTCATAGACATTACACCCATTTGCAAAGATATGCGTTAGTCAGCATTTCTGCCTGGTATACACTGAGGGATTTAGAACCTGTACTGTAACTCTTATCTGCACTTGGAAACACTAAATTTAATAATACCTCGAAATAGTTATTAATCAATGTATAAACTGTTATACGGCTTACCTACAACCATAATGTTGAACTCAAAGCCTGTCTTCATCGCTTTGCGTCTCATCTGGTCTAGCACTGCTTCAATTCCCACATAATTCAGGGGTGAACGGTCCTGGGTGTGGTCCTCTGGGCCAGAATCGTTCACGCAGGGCACCTGTTCCGTTGGATCTGTGTCATTCTCCTCCATCTGGACTTGTGTCTTGTGTCTTCCCTGGGTTATGTCTGAGGAGGAGGGAGAAAGGATGGAGGATGACTGTCAGGCAGTGTAATCAGCCCAGGTAACAATGGGTTAAATGGGTGATTGCCAGGGGCTACAGGTCTGCAGGATGGCTTATAAACATATATTTATTTTTTTGCATTGTTAATTAATGAAATTTAAATACAGAGAATACGTTCTTTGAAAACATCAACTAGACTTTCTCTGGCCAAAAGAGGATGAAGTCAACTTGTTTCCATTAATGAAGTGAGTCATTTTCAGTTTTTTTCTGGATGCATGATCATCACATATAGAAAAATAAATCTTGCATCAGTATAAAACTGATCACTTCTCAGATAGGTCTCCCCCTCAAAGTCAAAACCCTTGTTAACTTGGGAGCAGTGGCATATAAATGTTCTTTTCTCTCTGGGGGCTGTAGATTGCAATAAGCAATATGGCATACTTTGATGAGCAGACGTGGATAGATCTGGTCCAGAAAGTAAAAATCCAACCACTTGAACCATTTGAAGAGTCACAGTCACAGAGTATTTCAGGGTTTGGTTGAAACTTTGGATTTTTGCAGTACTTCTGGATTTTTACAGTACTTTCTGGACACAAATTATCCACCTCTGTTCAGGAGCATACTTGTGTAGTTTCACCCACATCTGACAGCGGATGTTGCTGTGGAGTCATAATAAAAGGGGGGAACTCAGCCCGCCAAGTAGAACCCAGGATACTAAATGTTCTTTGGACCTTCTTGCCATAGACAGTTAAAAAATGAATCTACATGAGGGTTGCCCAATTCCAGTCCTGGAGGGCAAGAATCCAACACAGATTTCCCTGTTCAAACACACCTACTAAACCTGGTAATTGGCTGAATAAGATGTGTTTGAGGAGGGATATATACAAATTGCATGGATTCTGGCTCTCCAGGACCAGAACTGGAGAACCCTGATCTACAGTATATACTAGTGTCACACCCTCATTGACCGGAGTTTCACTCCTACCTATTTTCCATGAATCCCAGTCATCCAAATTACAAAATTCCTGGATGTGTGCACCTGTGCTGTTACCGGCTAGGATACTTAAACCCTTGGGACTCTCACCTTACTGCAAAGCTCCGTCTCTGCTTCTTGAGTCATAGTATAAGCATTGGTTTTGATTTTGGATTCTGTTGTTAATGACCCTTTGCTTGTAACTTGTTTTTCAACCATGGACTTTACCAAACACCCCGTTAGCAGATTTGTCTACAGAGGAGTCTCACCGTAGGATGGAATTACATCTGTATTGATGCTGTGGACTATCCTGGCACTACACAGCCAGCTGTCCCTCTCGACTGGCTTGCTATCGCAGCTGCAGTAAACTGGGGCTGAGTACCACATCTCCACATCTACACAGGAAATGCAATTCTAAATTCACTTTTCATGGAAGAATCATTCTGTTACAGCTTTAATCGACCAAGCTGACTTCATCAGCTCAACTTCTAAAACGATAAGCGAAACCTTAAATGTTCCAGCCACCCACTGTCTACTCTTTATCAATGACAGTGAAAGCCGAAAGTGGTCAACCAACAGGAACTAAGTATATGACTCACAGGAACTAGGTATATGACACAAGTGCCATAACCCTGCAGGTGAACTTCCTCCATACTGTACCCATGTTGGTTAAGGTCATATAGCGTCTCCTAGTTTCGAGGTTACATTAGGCAATCCTTGATTTATTGCAAACCTGGTATACCAAGCTTAAGGAACGACAGAACTGCCAGAGAGAAGGTTTGACTCTCCATATGTGATCAGCCAGTGTGGAGAGTCTGTTCTTTTCTGGACATCTTGTTGTTTCCTCATAATATCAAGACCTGGCTGAGGTATTCAATAAGGCCACTTGACAACCACTGCTTTGACCTGGGAATTGCACAGTTGACTGTCTATTGGGAGCCACTCCCCCCACAATGAAAAAATGAAAAATGTGTTTGTATATATTACCAGTGGATACCAACTGGCAGACTGTGGAAATACAAATGAATCCAAACTACATGATCCCCCACCCTCCCTCAGCAAATTTAACCATTGGGACCCCCATACTTGAGAAAATCTATATTATGGTTAAACTTGTTTAGCCCTCAGATTTCCATATTCATATAAAGCACAACCACTTTGCATTGCAGAAGTTCCTGGCTATCAACAATTTTTTTGCAAGTTTCAAAGAATGGAGACCCATGAAATTTCAGTTCTGTGGCAGCTCCAATTACAGCAGGATTGGATCTTCAAGGTTGGATGTTTTCTAAATGACTGCAATCAGTTAAAAATTGAACTGGACATGGTGTTTCAAAGCTGATGCCAAAACTGCACAAGCCGTTTGTTAATAAAATGTTTGTTTAGTACAATTTCAAAAGGCTATAAACCCTGTAGTAAAATTCAAGGTGCCGTCCAGGAAAGTCATAACAGGTCACTGCCATGCTGTTGCCGATTCATTTTCATCTTTATGTGTGGAATGTTCTTAAGCAATCAGTGTGCAATGAAAAGGAGACTTAGTGCACATGATAGTCCCTTTGAGAGAATTAAAGTGTGATCTCCACTGGCCAAAAAAACAATTATATCAATTACAATTACATCATTCAAATGGTAAACCAAGGAAGATAATGTGACTGCTCTAAAGAATCACATTTCATTCTAATTGATTCTTTGGAGATACAGTAAATGTTTAGTAAAATTATTATTAAATGAGACGGTCATTCAGATACAGAATATAGCAGTGATTGTGAGGTATTATGCTCCTCACGGCAAAATATCAACAATCTTGAAAAAACAATTTGGAGAAAATTACAATAAACATTGTCAAATATTTAGGACAGAGACAGAGTACTTAGCATTGGTTTAAAGATGAACGCACATCTGTGCAATGTACTGTTATCATGGCCACCTAATTCCAGAAATAAGATACAATGGTCTTATTTTTTATTCAACATATCCTTGCTCCCAAAGCCTTGCAAACCAGACCAAAGAATGACACAATCCAGCACTTAAAGCTGAAAAGATTAAATGAAAATCCCTCAAAGAGATGAGCCGAAGAGGTCAACCAAGTTAAAGAGGTCAACCAAGGAGCTACCTTCCTTTGACCACCACAAAAATGCCTCTCTGTGCTGATAAACACCATGCTTGATAAGTTCTGCTTCTCACTGCATAGAACAAGATGAGGGAATGGCAAGAAGCAAACTCATTATTTAGGATGAGTAACACACAGGCCCGGTAACATCTAGCAGATTTATTAGATAACTGGAATGTATTAAAGAAAAGGAAAACAGGGTCAGTAGGTTTGATGGACCTCTCTGTCCATCAAGTGATTAATTGTCATTTTTCACATGCACAACAACAAAATGTTTAACCCATATGTGACACCATGACATAGCAGAGGGCAGCTAATTCAGCACCCAGGGTGCAGTGCGTGGGGGCAGTACATTGCTCAGGTAAACTCAGAGATACATTGGAATCGAACCAGCAACCACAAGGGCGCTTCCCTAACCATTAGGTTATCACTGCCCCAGTATCTCATGGGGACCCAGGCACCAAAACAGACCTGTTTTCTCTCAATGAATATTCAATACTATTAACTCTACTCAGGGCACTTTTAGCTAACTAGTCATGTTCCACCTCTGGCAATAATCCTTAGCCAAAAAGAACATGCTTAGAAAATGCATCACTTACCAAATCAACTCAAATCAAAGCAGACTGACACACATAATAATCGTGGTAAGATACAACATACATATACACAGAGTACCTCTGACAGACTAATAACTCCTGAACACAACCAATAGAACCACACCATTTAAATGAACCCAAATGTGTTGCATATTAGCTTGCATTTAAACAGTTTTATTGGAGTACGTGCTGTTTACTTATTTACTTTGCAACTTGGCCTTCAGTAAAGTCTGACTGAACCAAAAATAGAAAGCGACTAAATTATCTGACTAAGTAAGACATAGACGCAACAAAATATCAAGCAAATTGCAGCTCAGTAATTATGACAATGATCTAAATACCAATGGTTCAGGAGGGAAGGGGACCTGAATCCACTGTAAGCTGAAAATACCTAGAAAGTTGCAAGTAAGCATCTGACTCATTATTTATAAGGCTATGAGCATCTTGTATTTTGACATATGACTCCAAACTTGTTGTGCAGCTGGCAAATATAAGACTACATAACCAAGTGACACCCCAGCTGTTTTAGGACGGTTTACGAACCAAAACTATCTCGGCATTGTTGCTGAAAAGAAACAGCAACCACATTTTTCAAGATAACTCTGCTGTTTTTTTTTTTTTTTCTTCCTTCCTGGGAGAGAGTTTGAGCCTTTTTTTTGTTTCTGGTCTTTTCTGTGAGAGCTGGCTCCTGCAGACCAGTGGGGGGTGAAAAGGAGGCAATGGGGGCGGAGAGTAAGGGGAGGTTAGGGAAGGGGGCATAGGCGACCAGGAAGCGAAAGGGGGGAGGGGCCGTGCATACCCAGAGGAAGGATGGGCAATTCTGAAAAACAAGCCATTAAAAGGCCGAGAAAGGCGACAGTAGAAGTGGACTGACAGAGAGCCTGTAATATTATAATATTTGCGTGGAATGCATGCATGTAGCACCTGAAATTCCTGACTTTTTGAAGAGGAAAATGCAAATAACAATATTAAAAGCTTTCCTTTCTACACAGCAGTAAAATCAAGAATTCACTACAACTACAAATTCATGCCTGTATTTTGAATTTCATTTTATCAAAAATACATTTCATTACAACATTCAGTGAAATATTTGAAAATAATCAGCATTTGAACAACACACAATGACATATAATCGCTGCTGTAGGTCAGTTTTATATTGTAGTATAATAATACATTTTTTAAGCTGAAAACACCCTGCAATATGTGTGAGACTGCAGTGGTATCGTCAGTGATGCCAGCAGGACATCACTTTTGGTGGGATAATGTCACCTGCATGTGGATGTCAGTGTATCCTGAGTCTATCACAGCAATTAGACTGTGCTTCATCAGCATTGTCATCGTCACCATCACCATCATCACCATATTATTATTTGTAGTCATGTGCAAAGTATTCTGTCAGACATCATAGGACATACTTTTTAGACAGACAGACAGACACACACATATATATATATGTGTGTGTGTGTGTGTGTGTGTAAAAGTAAATATACATTAGTAGATATTATATTAGCTCCACAAACCATTTTTGCAGAGCAAGATCTTTCATTTCCACCATACATTTTATTTAAACCATATAATGAACTGTAACTACTTCTGGGTTCATTGAAAAAAAAAAAAAATTTATCTTGCAGTTACAGTTACAGTAATATAAATTGTGGAAACAGATTCCACAATTCCCTGAAGATATCATAGAACAAATAAGTTATGCATGATTTAGGTGTACACTAGATTTTCACTAGTTTTGTTTTCACTTTTCAATTTTTCAGTCTGGCAATGCACCATGAGCCTAATTATTTTGCAATGGGTAATTTCATGTGCTGGAGAAACACTTTTATTCAAATAGAATGATTGCAGAAAAATATTTTGAGGTCTGATAATGGAGATTTCTTAATGCACAATTTAATCAGAGAAACATTTGTGAATAAAATAATCTTACAATCTACCTCTAAACACTGAACGTGCAAGAAAGATTAAAAATAGGCATTGCATAATAAATGCTGATACATATAGAAGCCTCTTCGGAAGAGTTTCTCCTCACTTTGCCTGCAGTTGCTACAATAACGGAGCATTTCTCACCAGCCCTCCGGTACTCAGGGCCGGTTCCCATTCAAACCAACTGAAAAGACTCCTACCTTCTCTCATTAACCAAACCCTCCCCTTGACTCCTGCTCAGCAGTAATCCAGCAGTTCTTCCACCACGATGCCAAGCAGGCCGCCGCTCCTGCCGCTTGCCCCGCAGCTCTGCTCCTGCGAAACGTCTCTGCCCAGGACGGGAGGGCTGCGGCTGCTCTGTCTCTTTAAGGCTCTCCCTCGCCCCCACTCGCTCTCCCTCTCTTTCTCCCTCCCTCCCAAGTGTGGCAGAGTGGGGTCCAACAACTCAAGCTGTTCTCGGCCATTCACATGCAGATTAGCGAGAGGCTCGCACCAATCTAACAGACGGCGGAAGCCCGGGCACGGCTCGTCCCCCACCCCGCTCCCCTCCTGCCTTGCCTTTTCTCCAGCTCTCCAGGCTCGCTCGTGAACAAGTGTTTCTGCTAGCAGTTCATCGAAAGCTAAGTGACTTACACACCAAAAAGGTAACAGTTACTAAAGAGCGGGGAATGCTGTTAACCTCCCATGAGCAAAACCTTGATAAATTCTTCTTGTAGTAAATAAATGCTATGTAATTACTACACATAATACAGCTTATTATTATTATTATTAGTATTGTTGTTATTCCTACTACTAGTGCTGTTACTGCTACAACTTAAGGCACAATACCTAAAAATCAAAAATTTATTAGATTAATATTACATTTTATCCAAATTAACAATCCTGCCAGTCACATCCGTTTTGCCAGGAAAACCATAACAAACAATAAAATTAGTGAAAATCCACTGTCCACGACCATTTTCACATAATGCATTTAATCCAGCAGATGAGTTGACGTTATAATTACCTTTTGATTCCTGCTACCTGGAAAACATTTTGCAATAAATGACTGTTTCCCCAATTTGTTTTTTTTTTTTTTTTTTTTGGGTTAACAAATTAAGCATAGGCTATGTGACATACGTGTGATAGCGTAAGTGGGCGTGTCTGCCTTCAGCCACAAAGATTAGTCCGTGAGGGATTAGTTTCCTTTTTTGTAAGGTCACCATTTCCTGTTTGGTTTTAATCATCTATACTTACTCTAGTCCTTCTGACTAAGCACTTAACTGTGTTCAGTCTCCATTTGTTATTCTGTACTTACGCGTGTAATAACATTTAAACAAATTATAGTACAATATATGAGATTTTTTTTAAAGTACCCAATAAATTATTGTGTTGGTTGGAAAATGTAGCATTATAGATAGCTATTAAAAAAAAACATTTTAAGATACAGAAACCTCATATTCATTTATTTGATTTTTGAAGTCCAAATGTTAAGTTAATTTAAAAATAAATTAAACTAACAGTAAATATTAAGAAATGTATCAAAACTTCGTAATATGGAAAGTTCCGCCCTGATGTCATAAGCACGGCATTGTCTGCTCAGCTGTAATAGCAGGGTTCGGGGTTTCGTGGTTTCAGATAGCCGTTTCAGTGGCATGGCTCCCACATTCAGTTTCCCTCCCTCTGAAAAGCAGTTGCAGACTGTGTGCATTCCCATCCCACACTGACGCAGCGCCCCCACAGCGTACAGTCTGCTGACAATCCATTGTCAGCTGTAAATGGTCTTATTTCCAAAGGGCAGTACAATCTAACAGCCACCTTCATAATCTGTGTGGCTCATTTCTTCAATAAACGTTCATTAAGTCTATTTCTTATTTGCTTTTTTGGTGCTCCTTGAAATGATCTGTAATATTAAATGTTCTGCATACCTCCATGCTCATATACATACTGCAGTCCTTTAAATATCAATACTTCAACAGCTCATCACCTATCTGTATTATGTCTCTGTGCACTGTGCGCTGCGTCCCTGTCCCAGAACTGAGATTTAAAACAGGAACTTTATAGTTGTTATTTGAAAATAAACAGTTGCATTCACCATTGCGGCTTTTGCCCCTGAAGACAATCCCCAAGGCCTCACCGCAGAGCTTTGACTCTGCTTTCCCAGGTCACCGATAATTTATTGCAGATTGAAACTGTTTGCTTTTTGGTCTATGCTATACCTAAAAGTTTTTCTACTCAAGACTGAAGAGAGAACGGTATGAGGAAAGAGACAGAGAATGTCGGAAGAAGGACATTAACACCTGTGCAGAAACCAGTTCTGTACATTCAGTCATTGGGAGCAGGAAAAGGGACTGATTGATTTACGCGGAGACCAAAGCTTCCCGACTCATTTTGGAATGCAAGTTATGCTGATTTCTTTTTTGTTGAGGCCGCTGTTGGTCATTGGAATTTCTGAAATGACATACATGAGTTATACAGAACTGCACTTAAGGAAAGATGACAGAACCTGTGCCTGTGAGGACATTTCAGACCTCCGAGAGGAACAGACTCACAAATGCAGAAACAGATCACTGCTATATTGACATTTATGTTTACCTCATATTCACTAAACTCCTACACTATGTCAGCGTTAGTGAGAAAAAGTCAAGCAGAACAAAGTGTTTAAATACAGACGTAAAACATAAAAAAAGAAGTGCATTAGTACATTAACTTCACTGAATAAGTAACTGAGAAAACTAGTGATATACGCTATAATCTGTATAATAATATGCAGCCCTGCTAGTTAGGTTAGCGGTTTATTTTTATCTATCAGATTGTCCCATAAGTTGTTTGTTCATTATTAATACAATATAAGTCTGTGTTTGTGTGTGTATGAACAAGTCCCTATATTGCATTTTAATTATATGCAGTTAAACTGATTATTACCTGCCTCTACGACAGTTATACATTAATAAATACCAGTTTTAATTTAATACTAACTCCCTACATATGCTCCACACACCTTTTTTTGACCTATGTTGCACATCTCTGGTTTTTCTTTTTCAGTATAACTTTCTGCTCCTTATTTATTACAATTACACATTTGTTATATTGTTTTTTTTGCTATTGCTATTTTTATTATAGAGGAGTTGACCACCTTCCATTTCACTGCAGATTATAGTCTGACTGCAGACGTTGCATGTGACAAAAGTCCTTGATCCTTGAATGTCACCCTGTACTGGATAACCAGTTATAGAAGATGGATGGATATATGCAATTACACAAGAGTTCAGGCAATATTCCCAGTCCCCAGAAGATTCATTCAAAGATATTTCTACACTGGCCTTACATAGCACAGTGTGCAGCTTCATATTACTCATACATAAAGTGTCAAATATTCACACGTAAATCATGCTTATAAATCAAAGTTTACAAGTTTAATTGTGTGCAGTGATGGTCTTTACCCTTTACACAAAAGCTGTACCAAAATTGCTTTGTTTAACATTTGAACAATAGTTTATAAGCTTAATTGATAACAATGATTTACCAAAATAGCTTTGTTTTATATTTTGCACTATTATTAGAACATTGTTGACAAGAAGTACAGCGATTAAAAAAATCTGAATTTTCACGTACTGAGACTAAGGACTGTTCTAATGCTCCTTACGGGTGTTTCAGTGCCACGGAGGACAGTGAGGCTGACCTCTCCATTAAAATGATAAAGAGAACATGACAATGGTTGTAGTTGTTTCATTTCGACGGTTGTCTAGGTAGCTTTGCAGGGGAAGCTGAAGGTTTCATGTTACCGCAGAGATAAGAGTCATGAGAAAAGCAACCTTCAGCACATGTAGACATGGCCACTTCCCAAGCAGCCAAGGGGACCATTCAATCAGAACATCGTAATTAAAATACTATCGCGACACACTGGCAGTCATGCGAGCCGAAAGCAGTGAGCGTTTGGCTCATATTTGGCTCACTACCCTGTAATTTGCTAGGTCTTCCTGTATAACTTCTCTTAGCAGGAATCCGATGAAGAATGAAACAATTGCTAATTGCAAAATAGACCGAAACAACATTAAAACTAACAAAACTGGTTATAAAACCAGAATGTGTGCAGAAGTGTAGAAGCTGGATTGATGTATAGCTGGTAAATTACAGAGTGCAAAAATTAAAGAGTGAAAATCACTCATTACGAATATTTTGCTCTCGGCAGTCACTTTCATTTATTCTTTCCACATACTTTTTCACTCTTATATAAAACTCAGACTTTCAGCTTATATCCATTGTAGCAGACTTGTGATTTAGCTGATGCGGCATTATTTATCCGTAAATATGTAAATTATTTATCTGAATCTATGCACACTTTGCACCCTGATAGCATAAAAAATGAAGCATTCATTGTCAGAAATAAAAATTATTTAGTAAACCTATCAACCTTTATAGATTTCGACAAGTCTCATTTTTTTCATTATGATGGTTTTCAAACTTACGTTTAGGGGAATATGTTAAGCGATAGCAGAAGTTGTACCTCAGAAATTACTATTTCAGATCGAAATAAATGTTTTCTCTAAAATACCGCAGCATCACCTGGCAGCAGGCACAGTCAGCTGTTTAGATAAAACGGAACTTACCTGACAGAAGCAACAAGACTTGTCAGACTTGAGCTGTCTTTGATGTCAACCCGGAAAGAAATTCAACTTTTCCAACGGCTGCAACACGTGATAATTAAGGGCTCCCCTCTAATGACCAAAGAAAAGAAAAGAAAGCAGAACAGATAACGAGGCAACTGCACTGTGAGAAAGGGAAAGCCACAGCAGGAAACAAGGAACCATTTGCACAAGGAGGAAGCGAGGGCTAACGCTCGGGACACTCGTACAATACAAATTAACCCCCCACGCACTCATTCAGACGGCCGCTCCACCCTGCCCACTCCTATTACGGCGCTGACAAGCTGTGGAACCACGACCGGTACAGTTAAAGTAACCACAGAGAATAAACACGCCTGTGCTACGGAAGGTTGAAGTCGCAGATGCCTCGGATTCTCTGGCCATGCGAGCAGCAGGATACCAAGAGAGTTAATTTGGGATGGAGAATATCTACAGGAAGTAAAAACAAGCCCCTTCCATGCTGTCAAAAAGGAAATTACTTCTAACCCATTCTCCTTTCACATTGCCCCTCTGGCCCCGAATCTGTCCCACCCCCTTCCTTGCTGCAGTCGAGAAAATTCCATAATAAATAGGCATATGAATTACAGCACTGTCGGGGTGTCTGAAATGCCAGTATCAAATGCATCCTGAAAAAAAAAACATGAAAATGTTACAAGTGCGATTTATTAATAGTACGGACCAGATATGACAACAATAATGTGCGTAGGTAGTAAAATTATGGGCTTGGGGGTTCATTTATTACTGTAGGAATACATATCTTCTGGCTCCACCAGTTTTGTCATCATTTACAACCAGTTCCAATACTGGGTTACTTTAATTTGTAAACTATTATTACAAATGTATTCAGACCTTCTGTCCAAATTCATGGCACGTAAACATTATAGAAACCTCTTACCCCTTACATATGTTGTATTTTACATTAAACTCTATATATTATTGGAAACCAAGGGTGATCTCTGAGCAGGAGGTTATATACAGACTTTTAAACACCTCTGATAAGAACTGCACGATAAAATGAAAGATGAAAGATGAAAATATTATAGATGTTGAGAAATGCAGATGCAAATGCAGAAAGGTACCATGAGGATCCTTGTTGCACAATTCAGAATGATACGAAAATGTATCGCAAAAACAGAGAAGATCTTTCTCTGTGTGAAGATATGGTCAATGGCATGCGACATCGAGATATACCGCTTTACTTTGCTGCCATCTGCTGGAGATACATATAACCTTCATTGATACATCACCGACAATCTGATTTATATGAAAAGAAGCAGTTTTTTTTTCGTTTTAGGTTTGCCATTCTGGGCCGAACTCATTTACATTTCCCCCAGTGTCTGTTATTGCAGTTAGATTTTTAGAGTCCCTGTAATTTTACGATACGCCCACAAAACTGGCAAGGGGACAATCTGCTGTTTACACTTTACAGATGCATTCTGTTAAAAAAGAGCATGTGATGCATTTCATAGCATCCAGCTAATGTGTTTCTGGGCAGTTAAAATATGCATGAAACACTTAACATAACTGCACTCTCAATCTGTTAAGAGCCACTGTATGCTTATGCATGAATAGATGGCTTAAAATCCAGCTACTTGATGTTTATTTTCATATATGATTATCTATCTGTCATTGAAATTGTACACTTGTATTTATGTCATTTCATGCAAATAAACACCACCACCCTAAAACAACTGAAAGTGAACAAGTTATTTTGTAAGTTATTCAGGTTATTGATCATGCGGTCCTAAAATATATGGGACATGTTGAGTCCTGCACTCGTTCAAAATTGGACACAACATTTTACTTATATTTTATGTATACATTTATAATTCATCATTAAATCTGGCTAGATTCTCTATCTTTTGTTTTCCACAGAATAAAAAACAATGCAGGGTTATTCTAATAAGCATTGAGAAGGTTCACCGCTGGCACTGGCAATATTAGACATGTATACCGGTTATCAATCGTATTTTCCGAGGCAGAAATAGGGAGATGCATTTCATACAGATAGAAAAATAAACGGATAGAAAAACAATCCCAATTTTTTGCTCCACTACTATTTCTTTCTCCATATTTCCACATAACTTCCAAGTGAACGCCGGTGCTTGTGGTCAACAAATCAGCAAAGTTTATCATTGTAAGCCCCATTCAGGTGTTCTTGGTCAAGCAAAAAATACCTTCTCCTGAATAGGGACTAAAAAGGGCTCAGGAACTACCTTCTTGGACCTAAAATCACGCCGAGTCGCTGAAGTGGAAACACGACATAAATTCCTGGGTCCTGAAAAAAGCATTTTTCCTGCGGTGGGGACGCTCCTCAAGATCTTACCAACAATTAACTAGAGCTATACATGTGTGTGCGTGCTACTGTAGCATGCTATCGCTTTGGAAATGGCACCAATGTCAATTTCTATGTCATTTCCCTCTAGATTTTCCAAGAAGCACAATACACAAAGCACTACTCTTTCCTCAACTATCATACTACTGTATACCATATACCACCACTTAAAACCATCCATCCATCTTCCATCCACTTTTCCAGTATAGGGTCATGAGAGCAGTCAAAAAAAAGTTCTTCTATCCTGACTTCCTAATTAGTTATGCCTTCAGGAACTGCTCTTACAGATAAAAAGCTAACTCGCTCCTTCTGTGGATGCCCCCAGTGAAACTGCTAAAACATTTGTAAAATCCCAATATCAAAGACATTTGGATAAACGTTCAGATCCATCTAAGAACCCTTTTAATGCCCTCTGTATTTTTTAAGCCAGCTATATCTGTTTTAAGGTAGGATGAGGCCATCGATGGGGCACAACATCAATGACTTTCAATGACATATTACACATGACAATCGCAGATGTTTGAACAAAAGTTCTTTGTTATGCCTTCCCAACATTCCATAAATGTTCCCTCACTTCACTGTGAAAAATAGATGTGATTTTAGAAGCGTATACAGATTGACTGCTTGGGGCCCAACTACAACAGCACAGTTCAGCACTGGTACCGCCATGAGGGTGACATGTACAGTTCATGCATGAGTCAACCTGGATCTGTGGTTGCTCGCAAAAATGTCAATGAGCCATCTAGCCATAGACCTTCAGCTGCTGCATGTTGCTAACTGCTAGCTGATACTGTTACAATAAAAGCTCAATAAAGGCCTTTGGGATGAATTAAGGTAACACTTTTAATGCGTTAAACCTATAATTTGTGGAGTGTGGAGAAAAATGCTTGCTTATTTCTGAGAAATTTTCTTGTTACTTGGGTCTTGCTCAAAAATGAAAGCCTATAATCGATTTGTGTACACCTTTGTCGCCCTTAAGGAATGAGTTTCTATGACACACTCTCATAAACTGTCACTGCAGTGGCTGTAAATGAGATGTGTGCTGTGTAAATATCATCAAGCAGGCATACCTAACTGCTATGAATGCCCCCCTTCTCTGAAACAAAAATGGAATATTGTTTCTGTATTCATTACATTTGTCAGAAGAAACGCTGGAGAAATATATATTGTAATGGATTTAAGAGTACAGACCACAAGAGATAAGTTTGAAAAGAATGTATTTCAGCACTGAAGGTTAGAAGAGAAGAGAAGAGTTAGAAGAGAAGAGAAGAGTTAGAAGAGAAGAGAAGAGTTAGAAGAGAAATCTGAGATCCGAATGTTGTGTCCAGATGGTTGTAGTTACTTTGAGATGAAATACAGAGAGGCTTCTCCAAGACCCTACAAAAATCAGTTACCAGGCCCATCTGCTTCCTCGCATTGAATCTAATAAATGTTATGATGTGTCGGGTACTTCAGTGCCTTGAAAATGCAGATGCAATTAATCTGGAGATTGCACTGAAAAGGGCATCACTTCATTGCACAAACAGGCCAACATATTTTCTAATATAGGCTTCTAAAACTGGCAAGACATCTGTCTTTAAAATTCAGATAAAAATGTTGAATAATTCAGTCCTCTCTTCATGAATATCTCTTAGAATCTCCAAAAAAAAAAAAACTCTAACAGGGCCAACCCGACAATCCTACTGCCTGACTTGAATGTAATTGTTATTCTGTTTCTAAAAGAAAATAACCTGGACCTGACAATGTAAATGATGCCTTACCTGCATTATTCAAAAATAAATTAATCCTTGTGAAAAGGCTCTTCTTTAGGCAGAAGATTTCCACAGTACCGCAAACACCATGTTCTCCAAAGGGCATCATGAACCACCTCTGGAGGAAATTTAATGAGGAACTAATATCAGCAGGGTAAATATAAGCTTACTACTCTACCAAAAACATTTTTATAAAAAATATTTGAGAAGTAAATTTGTAGTCAAACTGCCAACAACGTGGTTATTTCTGAAGCCTGAATATATCACCAAAGCTTTCTGGTGTCACATCAGCTGTTTAAAGCTTCTCAGATCTGCAGTTTTGTATGCAGGCAGTTGTCCATTTTCCAAAGCTCCTCACTTCCCTCCTTCCAATTCCACCTCCCCTTTTTTTTGTCTTACTGGATACTCCGAAGTCGGTTCCTCTAATTCTCACTCACTGAAGTAAAGCTCCTGTCAAACTTTTCTGGATGCTGGCACAGGAGTTAGGGGTGTAACAATTAAACAACTAAACATAACTAAAAACAAAAATAACTAAAATCCTTAGTGCTGCCATCAACGACTGTTCTGAGATAGATTAATCGACTATTTTACCGATTGGTCGATTAATCAACACGATTAGTTCTCCTGCAGAAAATCAAATTAACCGTTTCATTTAACTTGTTTTTGTTTTTAACATCAATAAACGGTATGTTATTGCAGAGCTTCAGATAACAAACACCGGCACTATTCAGACGTTTACTTACGCCTACAATTGGAAAAGCAGACTAGTAGTGTGCCTAAAATATTAATGAGAGGCGTATTGTGAAGGTAGTAATCTGTATAAATCTGGCGTATCCTTATACTTATTAAATTCAAACAGTATGCTACAAGCGACTGTTTTGATATAACATTGGACTAAACTAACTAAAGACAGGGACAGCTCAGCAACCATAGCATCTTTTAAAAGAGTGATTGTAGTTAAACAAAGTAAAAGACAGTGGTGCCGTGGTTTTTGCAGTTTCATGTTCGACATGCGTTTTTTTGTAAATGTAGTTTTCATTTCACGAATTATTTTCTTTAATTTAGTGTCCGTTTTTGTTTCACTTTAGCTTACGATAAAATCCAAGAAAGCCACCACGTACTAACACACACAGGCGCCGTCAGGCAATGCAGAATAAGCCTAGAGTTTAGCTAAACGTTTTCTGAAAAACGTATTCAATGGAAATCCTAAGGTAGCATGGTAATTTAATTAGCGTTAACAGACAGCTTGCGGTGGTTTTGCCTACACTGGCGGTCCAACATCGAGAACAGCGCCAGTCTGTTTTCTCTACATCTGCTCCCGCATCGCGCTAGTGCCGTTTTGGCATGCCCCCGAAACTTGGCAGTGTACAAATCACCTTTTTGTTTTGTTATAATTTGAACTACTGCCATAATTACGTAGTGACACTGAAGGAAAGCATTTCCTAGAATGGATTAATGCGTTTTAGAACTCAAAAAGGTAATGTCGTAAAGGCATTTTAAAAAAGCGATGCATTAACTTAAAATATTGACGTCGACGCTTTTTCAGCCATGGCGTCATCCAAATGTATGATGGCAGAGAAAGCTGCAAACTGTGCTGGATTCTGCCCCTCCAGGACTGCAGTTGGGCACCCCTGGTCTAATGCATAGCATGTTTACTAGCTTATTACACTGCCGGGATAGTAGCTTGAATCATCATTTTTACATTAATGCAAAAAGCGCATTGATATAATAAGCAAAACATCACCGTATGATTATTTGTTATAATGCATAATTATTTTTCACAGCTGAATGAAAGTACTGTGGCTATGAATACTGAATAGTGAAATTGTCGTCTATAGGTACAGAAGTTACCTGTTATTTATGTGTATTATTAGTTAATTGTATTATTATTAGGGCAGTAATGGTGGGCTTGTTTAATATATTCTTTTCCGTTCTAAAAACCTTTTAACATGTTTAATAAAAATATATTTGAAACAGTCAAACGTATCGACTTTTTATACAGCAATAACTACAAATTTCTTGATTATTCCAGTACTGCCCACTGCACTAGTAGTAGTATCAGGACAAAAGTGCATTTGTTTGATTGTTGGATGTTACAAATGAATTATAACCATGTGGTTACGAAAGTAATGATATTTAAGCTTACTCATTATCATTTAATGAACTTAACACGTCATTTAAAGTATTAATATGCTTAACTTGATTCATAACTTCAAAAAATAATAGCTGTCTAATGTTTCTAAAGCAATCATCGTTAAAATTAAATAATTGCTCGTGTAATATTTGTCTTGACCTATATTGAGTTGTAGCAGGATTCACTAATTTTACTGCTATTAAAAGGTAGTTTTTTAATATTGCTTGGCTATGTTATTGTAAAAAAAATAATGTAAAAACGTTTGTGGTGCCCTTGAGCTTTAAATTGAGCAATTACATAAGAAAATACATATATTAGTAAGGAAGTTATGGCCAAAATATGTCTTCATCCATAGCCTGGCATGTTGTCAGATTACATTTAAGTACTGCTCCAAGATGGTGGTGCTGCTAATGCATAGTGGCAATAAGCGGGACAGCGTCACGAGGCAACTAGGCTTTCATACATTGGGCCCTAATGCACAGTCAATTGCCTCAGTTACGCAAAGATTCATAATGATAGATAAGGGACACGCTCTTAATTGTTTTGCCGGGGGCTCTATTTCTGATGCCCTGACTGACATCAGTGGCAAACTGACATCGAAGATTCAGAGTATGGCTGTTAACCTTATTTATTTTATCTTGTTTTTGTTTTAACAAAATATGGAAATGACATAACCCTTAATGTAAAAGCTGAAGTTGAACTCTTTAAAGACAATTAATACAGTGTTTTGTCTTTGAGACATTTTGGCAATTTTTTTACAGGTCCACCTGACTTACAACTGATGACTTGTCTGTATTTGCATCTCTTGGAGCAAAATACTTAGACTTTTCAGCCATTAATATTTATGTGCGCATTTTCAAATTTGTCTACAGATTCACAAATATTTGCATACATTTTCCTCACATGCACAAATCTCAGTAGACTTGCAAACTAATTCAAAAGATTTTATTACATTTATAATTCCTATTACATATATAGAAATTCTGAATACACCTTTAAAAATTCTTGTATGCGTTCGCAAATCTCAGTACGCATTTAGAGATTCTTTTGCACAATTACAAATCTGATAACGCACGCACGGTTACACAATACTCCACACAAATGCAAATAATTTTGTTACATTCCATTAGCAACACAGGGGAGGAATCCATGGTTTGGATACAGTTGTGTTTTGCTCTGCCAGTTGGTGACCACTGCTGTTGACCATCTGTGCTTCATATGCTTGGGTTTTTACTGGTAAACACACACACACACATTTGTATTCCTGTCTTAGTGAGGACCATATATTAATTTCTATGGGAAAAACCCTAATCCCAATCACGACACCCTTAACCCCTACACAGCCCTAACCTTAACCATAAGTAACCAAACATAATAATACAAGATTTTTGGCATTTTTACTTATTTGATTGCATTCACAGATTTTTATAAAATGTAGATTAAAATAATGAGGTCCGGACAATTTTTTCAGGATTTGCTTTATTTGTGAGGTCCCTTGGTCCTCACAAGTATAGGAAAACACACACACACGTATGCAACAGGGAAGTGCATTAAAAGCCTAGGGTATATGCCTGCCCTGTGCTTTGTACTACCTGAGATACCCCCGACCCCACCAACAACACTGCTCAGGATAAGCTGAAAGGTGGGTTGATGGATTATTTGGGGGGAAAACGACCAGTTAAGCTGCATGTAAAATTCCCTTTTAAATTTATGAATTAATTCCTCTCCCTCTGTTGTAATCATTTTTATAATTTTTTAAACTTTTAGCAAAATTATGTATTGTTTACATCAAAGTTAATACACATTTATACGCATTGCTTTTACCTCACTGTTAATAAGCATTTATCATAGTGACAAGCTGCAGTACTTACCCAGCACTGTCTCAAATATTTCCCTTTGCTGCAGTGAGGTGCACTTGGTCTGGGTCTGTCAGCACTGGGAAAGGCGGAAATCCTCGGCAGTACTGAGCCCACACTGTGAGTCACGGCCTCTTCCCGCTCAGGGTCACAGGTCACGTTCATCTGAGAAGGAGGAAGGATCGTCACAAGATTAAGCCCTTCCAAATTTGGCTTGAATTCTGGTGACTGAGGTGAGGAGCTTGACATTGGGGACCAGCTGACATCAGTAATGGGCACGACCCAGGTTAGGCAAGGAGCTTGCGTCAGCCTGTCTGATTCTGGATGGATAGCATTTCTTTACTGTATCTTTTGAGTGAGCATTTGATTAAAATCAGACAAGCTACAGATATTGCAGTGTGACTCTGAGGGCATTCCGTCCACGGAAATAACTTCAGCGGTCGGCTCTTGAGGTTTAGCCAAGTTTTAGGAGGTTTTAGGAAGTTATTTGTATCAGGGGGAGCTTTGTTTAGTTGCTTAAAAGACTTGACTATTGAAAAAAGAAAAGTTCCATTTACGGGATTTGGTGGAGTGACATTTGGGAATCAGGTTCCATAATACCAATATGTGCTGGACTTGGGAGGGGCAACACTGTTTATGCCCTAACTATCAGAAAAGTGGAGTGATTCACTGAAGGCATGCGACTGTGATTTGCATTAATAGACTTAAAAGCAATAGCAAAATATGGTTCAGAATCATAGTTAAACATTTTACCATTACTGCAGATATTCATTAAAAGCAGGGCTATTGAGAATATTGTGTTCATTAATTCCTGGTGGATTCTTGATGGTCCTGGAGGATTCCTGGTGATGCTGGACGAAGGAATAGCTGTGACACCCATCTCTGTAACTCTCAGCTCCAGAGGTGGCAGATGAAATATCCGGGTCAAATGTCAGAGAAGAATCTGACTCCTGAACATGCATGACTGCTGGTATTAGCTATGCTGACAGTGTTAATGGGCATGCTGGTAGCCAAGTAATTATTCAATACTGTGCCAGGTAGAGTGCTTGACCCCACATTAACCTCGGCCTTGTTTAAGATTGGATAGGAATTGAAAGGAGAACCCACTATGGACGTAGGGAAGAACTTATGGATCCCATCCTCAACCTCAGCATCCAAGGATCTTTTCAGTACTTTGAATAAAAATGTGATTTTACAAACAAAAAAAAATTATGTTAACTTCTGTAATAAATGCCTATGAATAACAAACCAAGAAATAGATAGCACTTTAAAAACTAGATAGCAATTAGACAACAATTAAATACAAATTCGGAAGAAAATTGCGATTATGAAAATGTTAATTTCGAAAATAATATTGCATATTTTAAATATTTTAAAAGTATAAGGAATGTGCCTCATTAGGAAGAACAGGAAATAACTTGGAAGTTATTAATAGTTTATGAGGTATCTATGACAGAACACAGTTATGTACGACATACCACAGTGTGGCCGGCTTGACACACGGGAATCAACACAAAATACAGAGCATTGTAATCTTCTATATTACAGCAAACCCTGGACTCCTTTACAAAGCAGTGAAATGTAGGCCAAAGAAGAATTTATACAAATAATACTTGAGTGGAAAGCCATGTATCTGATTTATGGACAGTAGTATTGTGTCTTACTCCAGATTATAAGGCTTCTTACTGTATTCATAAGAGTATGTATTTAAATGAGAAGGACCTTATTTTCCATTCAGTTGGTTTTGTTGATTGATGAGTTGACTTTGATATACTGCAATGTACTGTAGGTTACGGATAACATCCAACAGCTTGCTTTGGGGTTTCAGTTTTAGAAATGCAAAGGAGGGGCCTGATTCTGGTGCACTTTGTTGTGTGCATATTCTTGAATTATTAAACTACTTTCCCTGCTATATCAGTTTTGCAAATATCTCTAACGAACACCACAGCGATTTTGCTGAATATAAAAGTCCTAGTACTAGCTGGCTCAGCAGAACAACAAAGGACATACGCTAGTCAATCAGTTCTCAATTATTTAATTACAGAGCTGTAATTAAAGCTTTGCTAGAATTCAAGCCATATATTTGTTATACAAGCTAATTGTATCACTATTATACATTTATACAGCACTAAACAATAATGTTTTTTTGTTCAATTGCAAACCCAACCATAATTGTCGAGCCCTATTAAAAAATATCAAAGAAATGGTCAACACAACTCGATACTGTCACACTGGCTAATAAATGGTTGTTTCTTACCATTCTACATTAGTCATAGCAATGTCAAGTGATTGCAACAAAAATTTACCAAATCTGCACCCTTGTTTTTATTGGATAAGTGATTATTAATGTTTGTGGTAAAAGCATTGCTGAGATCATTCAATACTGTTGGCTATTTGTGGTGCCTCCATAAATAACCACAGACGAATAAGGCTTAGAGTAAACTGAAGCTGAGGGGTCAACTGACATTATTTCAAAACGATCAAGCAATAATTCAAGGGACTTCAGGGCTCAAGATCACCAGGCTTACTACAAATAACAAATAACTAACTCGAAAAAGTCATTTGTTAGAATTTAAATTATACACCAGGCCCATGTTAGCGGTGGGCGATATGGCAAAAATATTATATCACGGTTTTATCTTATCACGCTTCATTTTCATGTTGGTTATTGAGGCTGTTTTATAAGTTACTTCGCAATACAACCAAACTATGTCCCTGATATACTTAGCATGCTGTTTTGGGTGTTTTCATTTTAGTTAGTTAAAAAGGTCAGTTTTGTTGCCATCAGACATGCAAACCATATCTTTTGTTTCAGATTTGGATAATCCAGTTCCCATATTACGATGTCGAATTCTTTTTACAAGACTGTCTGCTTTGGTCAGCTGGCTGGAGTGTATGGGGTTCCATTTGTGGCAAAAATATGTCGATATGCGCACTATCCATGCGACTGAACATGTGAAACATTTGTCTGTGACTGTGTCGTTATGCATGTCATCCTGATGTGTCGCCTGACTGTGCTGTTAACGTCATTTTGATGTGTCGTTCTCCTTGTCATTTGATTACGTCGTCATGCATGTCAGTCTGATGTCGTCGACATGGACAGTGTGCTATTGACATATTTTTGCCACAAATGGAAAGCTCATATGCATATCGACGTATTTTTGGCACAAATGGAACCACGTAGGGGGAAATTCATTACAAAACAGTTAAACGACAAGGAGAATGACAAACTGAGACAACATTCATAGTTACACGGTCAGACGACACATCAGAACATCACGCATAACGACGCAGTCAAATGACAAGGAGAATGACGGATCAAAGCGAGATTCCCAGCCACACAGTCAAACGACACATCAGGATAACATGCGGAACGACGTGTTGACATGTTTGCTCGTCATGCAATACATCAGTCAAACGACAGGGGGTGATAAGATGACAGAAGTACAGTGTAAAGTTGAATTGATAGAGACAAATATTTTGATCTGGTGAGCAATCAACATATACAGTCTCATTGTACATTTGTCACAGACAAATGCTTTGTTACATGCTCAGTCGACTTGGACAGTGAGCTATTAAAATATTTTGGGCACAAATTGAAAGCTCATATTCATATCGACACATTTTTGGCACAAATGGAACCCCATAGGAGTGAGATTTTCAATACCGGGGGAAGTGTGCACACAAATGCACATGCATGAGCATGTATGTAAGTTTTATTACCTAGTAAATAGTCCGTCGAGTTTGCAAACTACCCAAATGCTTTTGATGTAGCTAATTTTAGGTTAATTGGGGAATAATATAGATATGCCGTAAGATTTCTTGCATGAGTCAGAGAGCGTGAGTGTCACGTCAGGTGCGTGAGAGTTGGCAACGCTGTTTTAAGGTCCAACTCCACTTCGTCTATGCCGCTATGCTATTAAATAGGGAATGTGTTGTATGTTCTGCATTGCGCACTGGGACGAAGGCACAAAAGGGACGTACTGATTGCCGTTACTGGTTTAGTGGTGTGGCAAAACAAATTTGCCTAACAAAACATTAGATGTGTGTATGACAGACAGAAGTGCAACTGATATAATGTGCACTGTAACACGATGCTAACGATATCTCCGAAAAGGCGACCCAATCATTAATCTTCAGAATGCTTGGTGTGTTCTGTTTATCTGAAGAAAATTCCTCCAAATAGACACATTCATAAGTCTGAACTATTGGGGAAGAAACAAACATTAGTAAAAACCTATATTTAGTTTAATTTTTTCAGGCAATTTAGGTAAATCATTGAATCTGAGAACAAATGCACCCTGTGGCTTTGAATAAATCACATTTATGCTCAAAGAATCATGCTCAATAAAATGCAAATGAGTCAGCATGTGCTGAATTGACTCTCTGACTCTGTTTTAGCATAATTTTAATTAGACTGAGTGAGCCAATGTATTCCTGCTCTAGGGTAAAACAGGAAGAAATTAAATCAACCAGGTGCATTTTTAGAAATTTTCCTAATAAGCCACTTATATCTTTCTTTAATTTAATAAACTGCCAAATAATCATTCGCAGAAAAAGCCGGAAGAATTAACCTGAGTCAGAATGTGAGAATGAAAGAAAGAATATAGTCACTGGTTAAGTACTCAGACACCTCATATATCCCCAGATGCTTGGCAGTCCAACTTTTCAGCAGATCAGTTACCTCAATCTGTCACGATAATTTAAAACTGTGATATAAGGTGGTAAATGTACATCTAAGAAAAAAGTCTTGTTATTATTCCAGTGATTTTGTCCCCGGTGTCCCAAATGCTTTCTGAACAATCCTGGACCACATCTGTACATGCGAAAGGGCTCTGTGGCTGTCAGCTGTTCCTGTCTCCTAAAAAGATCAGGGGAAAGTCAGCTGTAACATCTACTCATGAACTTTGCATAGATCATGATACACAGTTATGTGTGTCCAGGATAGCAGTAGGCTCCTGGAACCATTAGTTTACTTCATAAGCAGTCAGTCTTCATTAGTTGTTAGTTTATATGAAGGATCACATATAGTAGAATGCATTTCAAACTAGGCTATTAGGATAACTTATTCAATGTATATCTGATTGTTTTCCAATTTACTGTTGCCATTATTTGTAGCATTATATGAATTTATATTATTTAGTGAATTTAATTTATATGTTGTAGCACTGGAACACCAGGCAATGGCTTCAAAAAATGCATTCGGATAAAGCCCTTAGGTTAAATTAGGAACTTTGCAATAAAATTTTATCCGGAACAGAAGAGAAGAAGAGTTGTTTTCATATCATACTTGGAAAATTACTTCCTTCTATCCTAAATGAAGAAATAAACAATTTGGTTTTTAATTGTCATCCATAGCTTAAGCTTAAATTAGCTTAAATTTGTGAGACAGCTGTCCAAGAACATTATTGCAAATATGTTGGTCACTGCAGGAACCAGTGAGTCTGTTTTTAATTTAGTCTTTTTTGGAGCATGAAGGGACAACATGAACATAGTTTTTTGTTCAACTAGCCAGACACATAATCTATGGGCTTATTCAGGTTGCTAGAGAATTGTTCTATGCTCTATATCATTTTTGTTAGAATAAATACATTTTGAAGTCAATTAATACATTTCTATTCTTATCTATGAAATAATGTATAGCGCAGTTCAGATTTCAGTGTACGGTTTTGCTCAGTTTTTTATACACGTATAGTAAATACCAGGCCTGGCTCCAGCTCTCGGTAACAGGGACAGGCAGATTTTGGTGTGGGGGGGGTTACATATAATTACATATAATCACAGCCTTGTGAAGCCGGGTCCGGTCAATACTGAACTCAGTTTAAAAAAATCGCTAATGAAATCGCAATATCTGTCAGATAAATCGCAATTAGATTTTTTCTTAAAATCGTTCAGCCCTAGTCTTGTTATTATTGTTTGTCCTATCTATTGTTACTATTATTAGCCTTGTTATTATTAGGTGTTTTAGTGGGATAATGTTCTGGGACCATCAGGAAAACTGGACACTTTGAATGTTTCCATACCTTAATTGTAACATTGTGTAAAAATTTTTAGAACAAAAATTGTCATCGGGTATACGTGCAACATTTTCTCAGTTCCTGGTTTACTTACTCTGCGTCATTATTAGTGCCTTTTTCATTGTTTCCTTTGTTAAATCTAATTGTTTATTTTAATGTTTCCACCACTTTCCAGCTTACTGGACTTTGTGTGGAAGTCTACTTATTTGTTTGAGTAATAAAGTCTATAAGATTTCTTCCCATTCCCCATATTAAAACCTGCAAGAAACATCCACAACAACACATGGACATTAAAACTGCCAAGCAAGTATTTCATTTAGAAGTTTTGGGCCATTAATTCAAAATTATTGATTGCACAAAATAACTCAAGACAGAGCCAAGGCAGTATAAACCTAGATTTGTTTATTGTTTGTTTGTTTATTTGTTTCCATGGCTGATAATCAAAGCTGTCAAGCTATATTTCAGGAGATTTTCTCAGGGTGTCCTGAGTTGGCTGAAAATAATGATTTTCACTCCCAATAATCTAAGGTATTAAGGAAGACATTTGTGCTGATATGTTAGAAAATTCAAAGATGTCAAAATATAATGTTTGCCATGTGTTTGGACATTTACCAATCATATATAAAGGGAATGCAACCTTTGGTTTTCATAGTTGATTAGGGTTTCAAAAAATAAACTAACTAACTTCAAACTAACTTACTGCCTATTTTAAAGCATAAGTCAAGTTAAAAGTTGTATTTGTTACATATACAGCCGTATAGTGTACATGCTGGTCAGCCTGGCTCCAAGTCTGTGACATTACATGGTAATGTAAGCACCAACATAGGATCTCCCCAGTGGGCCATGCCTTTAAATTACCCAATAACTGGGGGGACAACCAACTGTCTGAATGGACCAGGACCACTTAGGTATATGCATTGCACATTCACAAAACATGCATCTGTTCAAACCCACTGTGCAACGCAATTGATTTCTGAGCTGTTACTTCAGAATTCCATGCAATACTTACTCTGAAAATTTTAGCATTGTTATTGTTTCCTGTTGTTTATTATTTAGTGCTACTGTCTATTAATGTCAAAATGTCTTTTTTACTAAACGTGTTCTGTTACTGTAAACTTTTTTGTATGTATCGGGCTAGGTAAACAAATTATGTGAAGGAAAATAGTTGATATATTTTATCTGCATCTTGCTAGGCCCATCTGAGAATCCATCCATCCATCTTTATCAATCTTTTAACCACTTATACTGGTCAGGGTGGGGGGGCATGATGGAACCTATTCCAGAAAAAACATGACATGACTTACTGATCACACTTACATACTATAGGCAATTCAGAGATGCTAATAAGCATGTCTGTGTTTCTATGAGCTAAGGGAACAATCCAGAGTGCCTGGAAGAAATCTAGATGTCTTGCGAGGACATGCAAAGTCCACACACACACACAGGCACAGACTCGCGTACCTAAATGGGGACCATCCTTTCATTTCTATGGGAAAATCCCTAATCCCAATCAGGACATCTTTAACTCCAACCCAGCCCTAACATTAACCATAAGTAACCAAACAAAATTCAAAACATATTTAGCATTTTTATTTTTTCATCTCATTCACAGATTTTTTATACTATTGAGGTTATCTTTGTGAGGACCGAAGAAATGTCCCCACAAGATAAAACAGATTTTTATCTGGCACTCACTGTGTGTGTGTGTAATGCAATATTTACACACACACACGCACACACACACACACACACGTGCACACACACACGCACACACAGCAGAGGTGTGATTAGTATTGCCAGCACTGGAAATGTGAGACAACAGTATTAACCACTGAGCCACCCCCTTGTAACAATTACATTTTCATAATTACATAAAAATTTACAAATGCCCCCATGAGATTATCATTAAATGCTCAATATTTAATTAATATTTTTAATAATATCCGTTACAGATAATTATCACTTGCAGGCAGGGCCTTAGCCAGGATTTTTAAAATACAGAGTTCTAAATTGTTAGCTCTTCCCAGGTGTGCCCCAAAATGGTTCATGGTTATTGGAATTGCAGAAAAAATAAATCAGTCCTTCTCTGATCATTAAAAAAAATTACCCTTAATGTGCTCCTACCCTCAAGAGGCAGGGCTGGACTGGGATTAAAAATCAGCCCTGGACTTTGGGGTCTTCCAGATTTTATCTAGTGGGTTCCCTAATGATAAATTTGACTGAAGGACAATACCACAATAGTGGACATTTTTATGGGCCCATTATTGGACTTTATATGGAATTTTATTACATTTTTTGATAAAAATAATGTAAACATTTATAATAGTAATGTTACTCTGTGTGTAGAGTTTTCTCTCCATTGTGTGTTCTCCGAGACTATAGATGTATTTTCAGGTCCAAGGTTCCTTTTCAACTGAACCTCTTAGAATTCCTTGAAGTATATACTGTATAAACAGTACAGAAATGCGTCACTTAACAATGGGATTACGTTCTGAGAAATGTGTCGCTATGCAATTTCGTCATTATGCTAACATCATAGAGTGTTGTGGAAGTGGAATTTCAGTAAGGCCGGGGAATGGGGCATAGTGGGATTGCTGTCAGTGTCTTAGGCCTTAGGCAAAGA
>JAODKL010000095.1:24568924-24583238 GCA_026780765.1 Petrocephalus schoutedeni | reverse complement strand
ACTACACTGTACAGCGCGATTCTTTGGAGGGGAAGGAGGAGGAGAGTGGGCCCAGCAGTTTGGGGAAACTGGGATATCCCTTTCCACAGTGTACTTGCAGATTCATCGATGGTATAGGCTGCTACACAGCTAGGCTATAGCCTAAATAATGATAAAAAGTAAATTATAGTAAATACACAAAACAGTATCATAGTTATTTATTATCATTACTAAGTATTAAGTCCTGTACATAACTGTTTGTGTTATAATTTTATATGAAACGTAGTTTGTTGTGCTATGATGTTACGATGTCTACGACATCACTAGGCTATAGGAATTTTTCAGCTCCGTTACAGTATAAGCTTATGTGATCACCGTTGTATATGTGGTCCATTGTTGACCAAAACGTTGTTACGCGGCACATGACTGCATTGACATAATAGTTCACAGTATTATTAGATCTCTGTAATTTTAGGTCTTGCTCCCAAATGCCTGCTCTGTTTTTATGCTACTGTTTATTCCCTTCTGTTACTTGCTGTGACTTGCTTCCTATGTTGGGCAGTGTATTATTTTTATTTGGTTTGTTTTTGGGTTCTTATTTTGTAGGGTGACAAAACAAAGATTAATAAAATTAATAAAACCAAAAGCATTGGAATTGGAAAAGGTTACACTGGGGCCAGAGAGAGACAGAATACATTGACATATACTTTCTGTGGGATGGAAAGACTGCTTGAAGAAATCAAAATGACCCACACCCAGAAATACTCATACATTACTATACCAGATTAATCCACTACAACCCTTTCCTTTCAGGGAAATACCCTTTCTGGACTCCCGGAAGTTCAAAATGCTGCAGCCAGAACTAGAAAGTTTTTATTGGGACCATATTACACTTATTCAGGGTAGACTTTACAATAAACAAAAGCCAGGAATTTGCTGTTCTTTCTGTAATTCCTATGTAGAGTTTAGTTGTATTTAATTGGTTGTCCCTTAATTTCCCATTATTTCACCTTTTTTAGTGTAAAGTTTTTAGTGCAGTTTACCTGCTGTTGCTGTTGTATTTTATGATGTATCGTGACGTATGTCTGTCATGTTGGTATCTGCAGTTTCCCACAATGATTTTCTTCAGCCTCAGCAGCAGAGATGAGCATCTACAGTGGAAGCCGCACGAGGCATGGAATCGTGACCCACAGCACACGGAAAAGTGATGCCTATGGTGAGGCTGACCTGCAGAGGGGCAACAGAAGTGAGCACCAGTATGAACGACCATATAATTAATGCTGAAGGTGTTCAACAACTGGATGTTCAGGGATTTGCTTAACATCATTATGGGAGTGACTGGAGTTGTCTGTGTAACTCAAAATAAGAAGGAACGAGGTGAGCAAGACGATGATGATTGTTGATGTTACTACTGTTGGTGATGCAGCTACTATAGTAAATAATTAATAATACCATTTCCAGGGAATGCTATTTGGGTGCAACACATCTCATGGTGACAGTAATTTGTCTTGTTGCCAAGGAGAAACTGCATCACCACATGAAATGACTACAGGGATACAGAGAGTACGGGCCCTGAAAAGGCAATGTTGGTTGGCTGATCCTCCTGCACCAGCAGCAATCAGGTGCAGTACCTACTCATTGTAAATTTGCCAATAGGCTGCATTACAAATAGACCCTCTTATACATTCAACTGATTAGAGCAAAAGACAAGAGCGTGCCAAGTATTCTGGGCAACACTGGCAAGATTAGACACACCAGAAGGTCTCTTGGCTTATGTCCAAATAAATATCGAAACTGGGGAGGCAATACTTTAAAGGTAAACTCTGTTTGGACTAGGCATATATATCGAGTGATTATGCAAGGACCTCCCAAGGTTATTTCTAAATAGAATTAGAGGTAGGAGTTAAAAGCAGGAATGGCATAGTGGCTCCTTGGGTAGAACAGTTATCTCATCTTTAGCATCATGGTTTCACATCTCTCTACCACTTTCTTTGTGCGAAGTTTGCATATTCTCCATGCGTCATGAAGTGCAGCTTGACTAAGTGGTGTCTTTGAATTGTCCATTGTGTATGATTTTGTATATGCCTTACGAGAGGCCGGCTTCAAGTCTATGGTGTAACCCAGCCTCATGACCATGTTGCTTGGGATAGACTCCAGGTCAGACTGACAAGGACACACTATTAGAAGATGAATGGATGGAATTAAGGGTCTAATATGTTACGGGATGAAGGGTATCTTAACGGAAAATTAAGCTGGCTTTTAAATTGTTTTGTTGATTAATTTAAAGAACTTGCAAGAAATTGATAATGATGGAGCATGTGTAACTCAGATGACACTTGTCCAGGTTAATATCGCATGTGACAAAACTCTACTGCTATACAGGTATAATAAACCTATATCCTTGACAGGTGCAGTGCCACAGGTTTTAGAAAATGAATTAGCATTACCATCAGCAGCCAAACATCTGAAAGCACCAGGTGAAGTAACTTATTACCCAAATTATTCTATAAAACAATTAACCGCTCTGTTGGAGTGAAAACTCGTTACCTCTACTAAAACGTGATTATGCAACAAAAATTAGATTTGCACCTGAGAAATGATGTGCCTTACTCTTCTTGTCAGCATTCAAGTGTGCAGTATCACCTTCTGTGATGACTGCACCATCAACAATTGAAGTGATTTAAATATTTTGGAAGAAGCCGTGCAAGGCCTGGAGTCAAGACCCACAGCAGAGGTACAGTGGTGCCTGTGGTGAGGTTGACCTGCAGAGGGGCAACAGAAGTAAGAAGTAACAGTATGAATGACCGTGTCTTTAATGTTGAAGGTGTTCAACAACTGGATGTTCTGGGACTTGCTTAGGGTAGATTCTGACTGCTTCACCAACTAGTGTGTAAAACACTTACTCATTTATTTGTACTGATAATTTAAGACTTTGCAAGTGAATAGGATTACACATCATTGGTTTTATCAGGGCCAGCAGCCATTTATTATCTATTTTAGTTATGTATACCGATCCATCCATTTGCTGTACCCGCATGTCCAATTCAGGGTCGTAAGGCTCCAGAAAGCCAAGGCGGGAAATGACCTGGGATGAGGTGCCAACCCATCGCAGGGTACACACACACACCATTCACATGCACATTCACACCTGCAGACAGATTTGGCAATGCCAAAACAACACGAGGAGGACCTACAAACTCCACAGACAATTTTATTCAGTGCAGTATTTTACTGGATAAAGAACAATTTACATTATGCTTCCATTTAACATACCTAACAAAGTGCTTATTTGACTTGTGATCATTATACACCACTTTTTCTTTTACACAAAAATGTTTACAATCCTTATAGGTGTAGTAGTGATCTCAAAATCCTTTCAGAATACTAAATTTCTTTACTTTCTTGTATTGACTGCCACCTTCTGGTAAATTAAATGTATTCACTATTCAATCTGTAGTTCCCTGTAAGTTTGTGTTGGTAAATTCGGTATACTTATTAATATGCATACATTAAACTTTGGTTGTCCCTTATGACCAGACTCTTGTATTGAAAGTTAAAGACCTTACCCAGTCAAAATTAAAAGGGAACAATGAGATGTATAGACATTTTTCTGTCAATGCTCTAAAAGCATTCTGGGAATATTTGGTTTGGAGGGAAGCTTAATCAAACTGTGGGTCGAGATATAGCTGCCACAGCAGACTCTTTCATAAACTATATTTCTCTTTGAAACTGCAAAAAATGATTTAAGTTGTATAAGAGAGGAACATATGGTAGACTTAGTAAGTAGTCCCATCATTAGCTTTTATTCTCTAGAGTAGCGGTCCTTAGAGTATAAATTGTGCTATATCAATAATCTTTCCATGTCTAAAAACAGAATACTGATAAGGCTGGCTGCCCGGAAAAAGAAACTGATTTCATTCAACTGTCCCAGAATGGAACACGAGGAAATTATTGTGACCAAAGGGCTCGCCCAAAGAGTGGGAGGGGCAGGCCAGCCCTCTGGGAGGGAGCAGGAGACAGGAGGAAGAGGCCCCAGTTAGCCTACCTTGATTGGGTGAAACGGGGAGCTGACCCCAATGCCTCCCATCCTATGCGATCTGAGAGAGGCCGATAGCTCATGTCACGGATACATGGACTGATCGGCTGGGCCGGGGGAAGGAGGATTAACAGAGATGTGGTTTTGATGTTATTGTAGAGATAAGAAAATAAGATATGATAGGCTAAAATAAGATAAGAGTATTACCATAAAACATTTACTTAGTATTCAAACATTGTCTTGGTAATCTCTTAGTGTCGTATCTGTCTTGGTCATTTGACTTAACGTACCAAAGCCCTTAAGCCACCGCTGCTTTATAAAAGTTACACGGCAACTATTCTGATGAGTAACAGGTAAAGTTGTCAATTGGCACTTTGTACTTAAAGTAATGCTAATGTGCATTAGCAATTAGTAATTCTACTGTACTATATCACGTTATGCTTACAGTATGTGTGGTGGCCACATTAATTCATCTTAGTTTGCTAACTAAATAGCTCGGTAATAAACATGAAGCAATTCAATCTTCCCCTCGATGGTTCCCACCCCTGGTCCGCAGTCAGAATACTTCTGGGCGTTTGTGGAGTGGGTGGTTGCAAATGCAATCTATATATTCCCAATGCATTACAACTCCCTTATGTTCGTGAGTTGTGTTCTGGTCTGAAAGAAAATGTGAATGGGTAAATCACCGATCGATCCACTGATTTTTCAGAAAATAACCTACTAAAAATGTTAAAAACATTTTTCCCGGTTGTCCAGATGTGATTCTGGCATTAGGCTTCGGTGTAGAAATTCTCAGAACACCTGTCACTTACTGGTTCTGAGGGAATAACTTTGTCAAATAAAACCTGTTTACCTGCTATGTAAAATAAAAACTGTATACCTACTTTTGGCCCATCCTGTATAAACAATTCAACAAAGAGCTGGTAGGATGTTCCAATATGTGTCTCCAATTTCAAATATTTAATCTTGAATGTGCATCGTGAATTTTAATACGGGTTCAGATAATTGAGACACACTGCAAATGAGGACCAGGGCATCTGAGAGCTCAAGTGGGAAAACGCACGCACATCAAGGATGCGCAGCAAACACCTGATAATTAAACAGGATGTTTTACCAGCATGTTGTGAAATCTGAACCATGATACTGGAATAATAATCAAAGGATGGGCACATTTCTGAGCTGGCTCTTTATTAAACAGCACAGCTTGGCAGTTAGGTAGTTTTCTACAAATAAAAACCTAACAGGGAAAAGAGGACAGTTATTTCACTATGCAAATGATAGCCTTACACTGGCATTTGGCTGAACAGATTAGGAGCAGGAATGCTGGTGCAGATCAAACACAGGATATGCTCAGCTAGAATGGGCTGCAAAATGCGTGTGACCAGTTTACTTTGTGCTTACAAAAACCCTCCCGTCTCCTTGGAAAAGGTTTTTTTAAACTGATAGAAGGAGCTTCTATACTGTTGTTTCTTCTCTTATGTCACCTGCATCTCAGACACTTACTATAAAGATTAACATCAGCAACAAGAAATTACAGCTTACGGTTCAGAAATCAATTAACAAGACTATTAGCATGAAATTTATAATAAGGCCCTGAATGGACACATTTTCAGCTGGCTAGTCCTTCACGTTTTCAGGTGGCAAACATCCAAGTATTTCTTCTTATTAAATATATGAGTAACACAGTAATAGTAATATATATAGTAATAGCAGTAATATAGCAATATCAATTTCACCTTAATTCAGAATACAGTTACTGCATCATACCTGGTTGCACTTCATCACAAATCCACAGTACTTGCACAGAATCGATAAAATGCAAAGATGGACCACAACCTGCTCTTAGGTTGTGAGCCACTATCTGCTAGCCGATGTCTACTAAAGTCTGTGTCAGTTCATATTTGGTCGTCCGATTACAGACTTTGACTGGAGCTCTTGTTCATCCATTTGCCCTTAAGTGTTGCCGCCAGGACCTTCAGAATTAAGCTCCTCTGCCAAATATACCTCCTTCAGAAGAACTTCCTTTGCATTTTTCTGAGTTGCTTCCATTGAAAATCACTTGCTGAAAACTTGTGCTGATGGTAGCAAATCATTAGTCACTCTGATGATAAAGCTAATTGCAGCTGAATACTTGAAAGCCAATGGGGACTGTGATTCTTTACTGTTCAGAAATCCCATCAGAGTATTCCAGGTACTGCAAAGATATTGACCACTGGCAAGCAGCCTCTTATCCAGGAGACAAATGGGCTATGTGTTCATTCATCCCCTGAATTAATTTTAAACAGCACAGCACTGCTGTAATTCATAAACCAACAAATTCATTTACAGCATAGCTGTAAAGATGACATCATTGTATAGCTTACCATGCTAAGTCACAATAGATTTAAAATATGGGTGGCATAAAACTATATAATGGGCATAAATAACAGGTACTCTTTATGCTTAGTATTTGTGTTTGAGATTTTTATATAATCAGACAAAATACCTTGAATGTAATTTTTTTCAGCATTGAGGGATGAGACTCCATATAGTGTCCTTTTGGGTCACTTTGATTTCTCCTCTGAGATCATCCCCCAGTTATGTAGACTTGTCCCATAACTCACATCTGAAATTATACTCTTCTCTTTTTATCGCCACACACGCTTTTTATGTCCTTCACACATTTGTCCCCGTCCTTCTGCTGTTATCACATTTGCTTTACAAATTAGCTCTAGTTTATGTTTTTGATATAACAGAGGAATAAAGAATTTTGCTGCATTTGAATGTTTATAATTATGAGGTCATTTTCAATTCTATTAAAGGAATCCATAATATCCATAATGCCAGTACAAACTTGAGTAAATGTTTGCATGCACTTGCAATGTTTCTGTTGTGCTATTATGTGGTTAACCCTCTCTTGAAATTGTGACCAATTTTTTGAAACCATAAAGTAGCCAAATAAAAAGTAAAAAATTTCAGTAGAAATTGTTTTTCATAGCCAGAGATGTAATAGGCCCATACTGACTGTAAAATAAAGAAATATTGGAAATTTGGCCAAATAACCATTATGTTGTCAATCTTACGTTCAATCAGTCATTCAGTCATTTTTTCAGGATGAAGCAGCGTATGCTCTACAATTAATTTCTGCGCTGAATTATTACTTTAGCTCACTTTAACCTATGAGATATTGGCTCGTTTTATAGGATCGTAATGCATTTTTATACACACACACACACACAGTGTATTTTACTGTGTAACTTAACAGAGACCGGCGGGCGCGGTAATGCTGAGTAGACTGAGCAGATGCTTTTTTATACCGCAGCGTCAGCAAGAAGCCTGGGTCTATAAAGCGGCATCGAGGGGCTTACCGGGGCTGTCCGGGGCACGTGATCGGGGTGCCCTTAAGAAAAGGCACCTGGCCCCTCATGTGAGCATTAAGCCACTGCGGTAGCTTGCTGAGCAGCGCAGCGGAGAGAGCAGCCCCCCGCCTCCACCCCTGCTTTTAATGAAGAATACGCCTTATCTTTGTGGGGACTGCGCATCCTTCATCGAGGCGCAAACAACAACAACTCGCAAATGAGAACTTTTTAGTTTTTTTGCTGTACAATTAATTAAATTCGCAAGAAGATCAGATTTTTTTTCACTGGGCGTTTTCTCAGCGGGGTAGGAGAATCCAGTAAACGGCACAGAGAGCGATGGGAGTCCGCGGATATGATTCGTACAATTAAAGACGGAGAAGAAGAACGTTTACTCGAAAATGATTCATAAATAGTAAAGTAAAAGCAATACAGGAAATCGTTGTACTGGCCCTCCAAGTCGCAGGAGTTCTGTCACCGAAATTAACTTATTAAAGTGAATGACGATTGGGATAAAATCTCTGGAACAATTTGGTAAGTTTCACAACTATGCATGTTCAGTTGCTCAACTAGATGTAGATGTTATGATCTTTAGTGATAAAAGTAATGACGTATATCGATAAAATCATCAAATGTAAATGAATGTTGGTTTAGTATAGGCTACGAATGAATGTGCTTCGGTGTGCAACTCACTGAGCTTAATTGCAGTTTCATTACCCTAATTCTACTAATGCAATTTTTGCAGAAAAATTTACTTTTTCATGCAACCATTTCTTTCTTATGTTTTCTCAATTAAGAATTAATATTTTTGTTTCACTAGCAAGTATGTAGTACGTGTTAGTAGAACACATAGCACTATAACCATTTAGCAAGTTAAAGTACCTAAACAGACTGCCCAAAGTATAATGAGCTTTTGAAGGAATTCGGGTAAAATGACTTTGCTGTTGGATTCTGATTTGGCTCTGCCTACTTAATAACATGTAATATATCATGTATAAATAGGACCTGCAGATTAATATTAAATAACTTATGTAAAATAATCTATAACAATTTGGCAGTTTGCAGGTTATTTGTCAACATATACCTGTAAATGTATGTAATGGTGTGCATGTAATGCAGTCCATAAAAACGGTTATCAATTTAAAATAATGCATCAGATTTTTTAAGCACCCAAAACAGTGTAACACAGATGTGAATATGCCTCTGACTCCAGCCATCTATAATGATCACAGCAGCCTGTTTTATCCTTAATTAGAAGCCAGCAATTGCCAGCAGTCTATTCGTAAGATTTATTTATGTATCACCATGATGGTGCAATAGTAAATGCGTGTCATTTTTGTCCCTGGTTTCTCTTGGAGAACCTCGCAGGATCTGGAGTGTGTTTCCTTTCTGTTGCGCCATCAGTCAGTTCAGCACACATCCTCGGACACCATGCTGGTGAAGGAATACAGAATCTGCATGCCTCTCAGTGTGGAGGAGGTAAGACATCCAGAGCTGTTGATGGCTTTGCCTGCAACTTTTCACATTTTATGTATTTCACAGAATTTCCTTTTGTCTTCACTAAAAAAAAATGTGTATTGAGCTTGTTTTCAATCCCAGGTAGCTATTGCTCTTTAACGAAAAGTATTTAGGAATGTTTGTCTGTTAAAATTATGGTTATGTAACTAAATATGGGAATAGCATGCACCCTGACAGAACAACAAGGTTTATTCTTGGCATTAGCAGTGTGCACGCATATTCACCAGACTTCACCATGCGCATAGACACGTGATGATGCACAGTGACTGACTGAGGAACAGAGGACTTACAGGCTGTTCCTACAGTATAAGGGGGTCCTAGTACATCCACCATACCTACATTTACTCCGGGGCCTTTGATTATCATCCCTGATGTATTTACCTCATTTCCAGTGTTTTTGCCTTTTTTCAGTAATCACAGCGATAACTTCTCCTTTCGAGATCCAATCCAATCATTCCATCCCGTCTTGAGCCATTAGTCCCTGCCTTTCCTCAGGCACTGTGTTATTGACTGAATGTGGGGTCTGCTTGCATTTAAGGAGTCATTTTATTAAGATAGCAATGGTTGTTAACTCAGCCTATTTAAGAAAGTAGTCAATGTTTGCCATGGATGGAGCCGTGGCAATTAATACATGGAAAAAACAGCAGAAATAACATAATGAAAAGATGAACAATTATGATTTTGCAGTAGTAGTTATTCATCAGAATAAAATATTTTTTTTATTGCCCTGTGCTGCATAAGTTTGAGAACATAATCCAAATAATGAAGACATGAGTTTTTCCTTTGGTTTATTAATATACTCAGTAATGTAAGCATAATGTACACTGACCGTAATCTGCAAAAAGAAGGTTTACCCCTGGCATGTGCACCTTGCACCTCTCTGCTGCCAGATTGTGCTTCTTAGTAGCACGGCTATACTGTATGCTTTATACATAATCAATCACCGCGGCCCCACCTTCTCCCCCTTTCCGTCTCACATTCCCAACAGCAAATCATTATCCGCCGCTGGATTGCTGCTATTTTTAGCCTGCTTTGACGTCAGTGTGATGTCAGGGGCTGGGCAGGAGACTGTGATGCAAGAAAGATCTCCACTCCATGTGTCCACGCACGTGTATATGTGTATGTGTGTGTTTGACTTGTACAGCATGTGTCCTGGATATTTAGTACATCTCCTGAGAATTTTGACTGATGTTTGGTGTGACCGTGAATTACCTTGTTTGTTCATAGCTGCATATCATATGTCAAAGACATTTAAAAACAAAAGTCTGTTGGCTTTTCTTGACAGTGGGCTAACATATATCATATGATAATGATGAAGACTTTCAGGATGCTCTCTGGTGATTTTTAGACAGTCCATGTTTTTTTGGGGGAGCTGGGACGGAGGAAAAATATGGACCATCGGGGGGTCCCCGAAGACCAGGATGAGGAACAATACCTTAGACCAGTGATTTTCAACCACTGTACTGTGGCACACTAGTGTGCCGTGAGAGATTGTAAGGTGAAATTATCCAATTTCACTTAATTGGTCTAAAAAACTAGGCTACAGAGTGTCATTTTGTAACATTTTTGGTTGGTGGTGTGCCGTTAAATGTAACAAATGTGCCATGGCTCAGAAAAGGTACACTGCCTTAGACTACCTCACCATAATCTAAGAAATTATTTATGGTGGAGGGTATACATAAAACTTCTTTGAGTATGGAGTTTTCATACTCAAGCGTAAGGAGCATTCAGTAGCTTGTCATGCCAGGCTCGTTCGTTGGGGCAGGTTACTGGATGCCCGTTCACATACACCCTGTCTATATACATGTGTGTCTGTATACATTATAAAGCTCACTTCATGCTGTGGCTTTTCTCCTCAGTACAGGATAGGGCAGCTGTATACCATAAGCAAGCACAGTCACGAGGAGAGCCACACAGGGGAGGGTGTGGAGGTGGTGTGCAACAAACCACACATGGACCCTGTACATGGTGAAGGGCAGTTTACTGAGAAGAGGGTTCATCTGTCAAGGTAAGGCAGCGTCACAAGGATGTCAGCCTTAGTGACGCACCTGCATTTATAACAGCTTCCTATGCATCCTCAGCACACTCAGATTCCATCTGCAGTATACAGCACTTTTATTTATATTCATTCAGGTAATTTGTGTCATTAATGTAATGTATCCTGATTTTTCTAAAGAAGAAATGGCTATGCTTTATATTACTGCCGCTTCCATAATGGCTTAATAATGCATTTGTAGGATATTCAGTGCACCTTCATAATGCATTCATAGAACATTCATAAGCAGCAAGTAAGTATACCTTAACATCCAGACATGCTCTAACAGCTTTGGTACACATTAATAAGAAACATCATACAATTATTCAATTGTAATGTTTATTATTGTCATATAATGTTTGTTATTAATGTTTATAAAAGCTGTTAAGGTATGTTTGGATCATATGGTATACTTACATGCTGCTCATATGAATGGGTTATAAGTCCATTATGAAGGTGCAGTTAATGTAAAGTATTACCAAAGAACCAAAGAGCATTGCTAAGAAACAGTTACTATATTTAAAAAAAAATTAATGTAGTCTTGGCAGTCATTGAGTGATGAGCATTTGTTCATAAATTCATGCAGCAAGTGTTCTTTTATTATATTATTTTATATTATTCTATTTAGAGGTCTAAATAGCTACTGATCTTATTAGTGATTGAGGAGTTCAACTCAACTAAAGCATTTGAAAGATGGTATAATTTTATTTATAATTTATCATTCTTTGAAGGGGATATTTTTCCCCTCAAGTCCTTCCTTCTTTTTTTCTAAAAATACGTATTCACAGTATAATATTTGATGCTCCCTGTCACCAAAGGGTGTTCTTCTGGCAAGACAATTTTCTTATTGCATTTTTGCATTCTTTCTAATTCTGTTGGATGAAATGCTGCATTAGTGACATCTGGCTCAAGTAAACTCCTAAGCTTTACTGTACTTTCTTTGCTGACAAAAAATTGACAATATATCATTAGCTGTTCTATTTTGTGGATGTACCACTTTAGTTTATTGGAATTGGTCGTAATATTTTCGAGGCAATTCCTATATGGAAATATTTAAACAAGCAGTTTTTTCCTTTGGGTTAGTGTCCCGCAGTTTTTTGTCGTGATTGTTGTAATTACTTGGATGCCTGGCTATTTTTAGCTGACTGTTAAATTCCTCCATCTTCTGAATGGTGGAGCAGGAGCACGCTCTGTGCTTTCCTGTCGATATTTAAGGTTACAATTAACAACGTTCGCATCCCCCTAGCCACTTTGCAATAGATCCCCTTTAATGACATTATATAATGACGCGCCTCCAATTCCCTCAAGACGGACTCGTTTTTCTTTCAAAGCAATTGGTCATTCTATTTATAGCTAGTCCCATTGAATGGGGCTCTATTTTTAGTAACAGTGCTGTGCAGCCCTCGTATCATCACTGCGTGTCATGCAGTGCTGAACAGTATCACTTAATCAAGAAATGCTCCTTTTCTTTTTGATTAAAAAGGATGGTAATTATCGAATACTGAGTGGGTAATTATCGAATACTGAGTGTTGTGTTGGCTTTGTATGCACCACTGTGTGATTTTGAGGGATCATTTTTTGTTGTTCTGCAGTAAGCTTCCCAGCTGGGCGTATGCAGTAGTGCCTCGCCTTTTTTACATCACAGAAAAGGCTTGGAATTACTATCCATATACAATTACTGGTAAGATAAACATCAATGTTTGCACATATTGAATGCATTCATATGAGATTTTTGATGAAAAAAAAAAGATTTGATTTTTGTAATAAAACCCACATTTCCCCTTTTTTATGCGTGCCCTTTGATGCCAGAGTACACAGTAAGTTTTCATTTTTTTTGCTTTTGTTTTGTTTATTTTTACGTCACATTGTCTTGTAAAATGCACTCATTGATGTACATTTATATGAACCCCCCCATTCTTTTGAACCTACGTAGCTCAGACAGTATATTTTTAACTCACAATTGACGCAGTTAGTTATCACACTTACCTCACTCTGAGATTTCTCTTAATCCTTATGGGCTAATTAAAAGCACAGCTTGAGGATATGTGATGGAGGGGTTCAATCTATTGTGATTATCATCCCTTATGACCAATTTTATCTCGAAGATACTGCCTAAACCAGACACACACAAACATATAATCTTTTCTTTAGAGTCATAAGTCATACGCATTTTTCTTCTAGAAAATTTTTATGTGTGTGTGTATGTGTGCCTCAAAGCAATAGCTGTGCAACCCATAGAACTGTATTATTTTATTTGTATTTGTAGTGCTCATTTTTGCCGAAGTTTTCAATACACATAGAAACAAAATATGAAGACAATTGTGGAACCAATGAAAATGTAAGTTTAATGGGTAACACTTTCTATGAATGACATATATAAGAATCTATGAATACATTCATAACACATTATAATGCATTTGTAAAGCATTATAAACATGCCTATAAATATTTACCAAAAGGCATAACACATTATAGCCATGCTCATCATGCATTATGAACACTTTATGAAGCTCTCATCTATAATTATATATAGATACTTTCATAATGCAGTAGAAAGCATCCTTAATTTATATATCGACATTTATAATGCATTATGAAGGTAGCTATAGTGCATTAAAGAAGAGAGCTTCATTGGAGCTTATGAAGTAATATCAACACTAGTCAATAGAAGATGATGTAATGCCTTATTCCTTCTAATACTGAAAATTACAATGCATTATCTATGACAGGTTTAAGTAAAGTGTTACTGTTAAATGATTTTGCCTGATGTATTAAAGACGTTTAGCAGCTCATACTGTTCCATTTTTGCCATATTCACATTGTTTTGTTTGTGCTTCAGATTTTTGGCTTAGAGAAAAATGCATTTGACACAGAGGTATGCTTCTTGGACATAGCCCATGATGACATCCCAGAAAGGCATTACAGAATCTCAGAGGTACTGACTTTGTCAATTGATTCTTTGTGAATTTAGCTACTTATATGTTTAACAAAAAATAGGAACACTTTGATGAAGGTTATATGAAGCTCAGTTTATCTTACATGTAATTCTTAACCTGTCATCCCTCTCAGCCTGTCACTGTAATATTTCTTGTTGCAAAGCACACAATCAAATGGCTTTAAGTATATTAAGGACAATTTGGAGCTTTTTCTTTATCTGACACCCAAATTACTGGGATGGTTTGGTTGCTACTGTATAGGGAGTAGGTATTACTGCTAAGAGACACATCAGTCAAGGTCCAATAGGGAATGTGATTCAGAATATTTGACCTGGTTCACAGTGACTTGTTACCTACTCCAAACATTATCTCATACGATTTTTTAGTGGGGGCGGCACGGTGGTGCAGTGGGTGGCACTGTCGCCTCACACCTCTGGGACCAGGGTTCGAATCCGGCCCAGTTCCATGTGTGTGG
>JAODKL010000095.1:24535449-24563086 GCA_026780765.1 Petrocephalus schoutedeni | reverse complement strand
AACAAGATGTGATTCTTCAGAAAACGTTTTTTTATTTCTCACTCTTTTCCTTACATCTTAATCCCTCACTGACAACAATTCTTTTAGTTAAAGAACAGCCATTTTTAAGAGTATATAAAATGTTTTTGTTTTTTTCTTGAAAACAACCAGTGTGCATACTATTCAGTTTCAGATTTGTTTTTCAGTGTTATGGTGAAAGCCATACATGAATACATGACATTCAAATGCATGCTGTAGGATATTAACTGCAAAACCATACAGTTATCGAAATCTGTCACAATTCCAGGCTACAACTTTTGAAAACATGAGAAGTACAACAGTACTTCCTACTGTTCCTGTGTGCTTGTGGCAATCAGTATATGAGAAACATTCAGACAGCAATCCGTAAGGTTGCCTGCTCCAGTTTTTGTTGAAAAACACATAATACAAATGATTCCAATAGCAGGTCATTAGACATGGTTGAGTTACTTTTTCCACTGAAAAGTAAAGTCATCTTAAGTAAAGTAATTTCCTGTTTGTCTGATGGAAAGCTGTTACCCCAGACAAGACCCTGGCCCTATTTCCCAAACCAGATCAGTCTTTCTTGCTTCATCTCACTCAAAAGTAATCCTGACTTAATCCATCAATGATTTTCTTTTTATTTAAACAAGCATTTCAAAATAATTAAATGACCTTGGTCATGCACCGGGTTAAGCAATTAACTTCCATTGTAAGGTTTGCATCTTATGCTTTCCATGGGGTTGACATCGGTTATGCTAGAGTTCCAAGGAAGAATGTCCCGGCTCAGTGCATTGTCATATTGTCATGCAGCCTTCCAAAATAGTTTATCTTGGAAGAGTCCAAGTTACCTGCAGAACGGGGGCATTTGGTAAAAAAAAAACAGATAAGGGCCATCTTTTATGAAACAGCCACAGCCCTTTAGAGGTTCAATAACCTATTCTCTAAAACCAGCTGCTCAGGAAAGGAATGGGGTTGGTCCAAAGAGGAAGGCAAGCAGAAAGAAGCCTAAAAATTGGTAAAGCGACACTTCACACCCTTTGCACTCAGCAGTCTTTTTAGCTAATCATAGGATTGCCAGCTTCTAGCTGCACCCTTCCAGATGCCACATCACCCTAGGCATTTTGGAGCCATGTTTTTTAAATGGGAAAATCCCTTCTTTGGCCTTCCTGTTGAGCGACAGGTATTTCATCCTCCCACCTTCTGTCCAGAGGCTGCCGCTGAAAACCCATGGGTAGTGAAACTGTATCCCAAACACTAAGATGGACTTTATTGATCCCAAGGGGACATTCTGAAACTACGAACATCCGAAGACATCCACCCCACGTAAAAACAAAAATACATTTTCTATAATTTAATAATTTATTTGTAAAGTGAAACATGAATGGTCTTGTTGTTTTAAAATGTTTCTTGTTTTGATGTTGTTTTAACATCTTTACAGAGGGCACTACACAATTCCAGTACTTGTGCACCTGTGCAAATACCAAACAGTGTCAATTCAATTCGGTTTAATTCAATAATAACAATTAGAAGATATAATATTCTAATAATAATAATTAGAATAATAAGAAACCTCTGTTTTGAAACCAAAGTACAACCATTCTTTCTTAAAAATATATAATTTTTTATTTGATTATTTCATACCGCACATAGACTTAATAACCATAATTTCAATATTAAAACACATTTGTTACATAAGGCATAAAAAGGAATATCTAGCTGGTGATTTATTTTGTAGGTGTCCTGTTGTTCTTGGTTGTTGTGTTGCGGTTTAGGTACAGGAACTTTATTATAAACCGAACTCAATAGGACATGAAATAAAATGGGACCATGAGGGGTCTGAACAAAGCCAGGTAAGTGACACAGGAACTTACAAGGACTAAACAGAAAGATAAGAGCACACAGACCAATCTAGCTAACAAGAATCTGGGGTACACAGTGCGAGATGTAGACAAGGAATACAAGAAAACACCATCCTGAACATACAATGACCCACAGAGGAACAGAGCAAGGACAGGTACATATGTGCACATGTAATGAGGCTTAACCAGGGACAGGTAAGGATCGCAAACAATCAACCAAGCACTAAGGACTCAAACACCCAGAGAACAAAAGACTCAAGACAGAAATACAAATACTGGACCCATGATGTAAACCAGGATCAAAAGACACTAAAGACCAAAAACTACCAAATACTTAAATACATAAACGGAAGAAGTATAATTGACACGGGAAGTAGAAAAGCTCAAGATTCAAGATTCTTTAATCTGCACATGCGTAGTTTATACAAAGTACAACATGCAGTGAAATGCATCCTGAACTCCTCTTTTTGTATACTGTGCAAATAAAAAGAAAATAAATAAACTAAAAGAAAAAAAAGTCAGGGACCGATCCCAGCAGTAGGTGTAAGAGCAACAGTAAATCTTTTATAATTAGTCTGAAGACAGATTATTGTACTTTGCTCAATAAGATCTATAATAGAAAAAAAATGGAAAATATTGTTGTTGTCAGAAGGAGATATGACATCTTGTTCATATTGCCGCTTCCCCCTGAATGAGAAAAATTGATTAATTAGTTTTCCTTTTGGCATCAACATTCTCCATCAACCTAATACTGCTATTCCCTTTGCATTGTCACAATGTGGAGTGCTAAAAAGTACCATGATATATTTTTATTTTAATTCTTTGTGTTTTGTGCTGTGGGATTTTCATCTGAAGATAAAATTTGATATACGTGGTTACGCTCACTTTTCTGGCGATACGTGTGAAGATGTCAGTGAAGCCAGAAGTAGCATTGTTGCATACACATGCCATCTGATTTGATCAGTCATACCTGGTGATTCACTATCAAAGCCATCCACTAGCATTCCCTCTGTAAAGGCCATAGACCCGTTGTTAGGGGCAGGTGTGACTCCCAGGAGTTTGCACATCAGTGGGTAGATGTTGACACTGTCAAAGGGCTCAGCCAAGTAATTCTTTTTGAAATCAGGACCAATGGCACGGAAGATGGTCTTCATGTCCATCTCTCCATTGTGAAATCCATGGTCTCCTTTATTGACGTAAAAGATTACTCTCTGCACACAGTGAAACACAATATAGTTTATCAAAGCTTTGTCTAATAAAAATGTTCTTGCAATGTATTATAATAAATCATCAATAAAATATAAATGCTATATTAAACTGTCCTGCATTACTTATGTATGACAATGAGGGTGAGAATAAACATACTGAATTCAGGTTGTATCCCAAGTCTCCAACAACAACAATGGGCTGGATTCTGCTGTTGTTGGCCAGATGAAAGTTCTCAGGAAGATCTTCTTTTCTGTACACTGTCAAGTTGGGATGGGCATTTACTAGTGCATTATAGACCTCCTGTTCCTTCCCCTTTCTGGGTGTGATCATTCCAAAACCACCATAGTCAAGTAGATCAAAATGGACAAGCTTCAAAAATTGAAGGTAGTTTGAAAGCTTTATCTCTTCTACTTCGGGGCTCTTCTTGATTGTGGTCATACCATGGTCAGAAGTAATTATAACGTTAAGGCGATGGGTTAGCTGATGCCGCTGTATGGACTCCATAAGGTATCCGATGGTACGATCAATCTGCTTAATCATATCTTTTCTGTTTTCAGTCTCTGGTCCTTTGGAATGCCCTACGCTGTCTGGTTCCCCATAGTACAGGGTTACAAAGTCAAAGTCTTCCTGGGTAAACCAGCCCATAACAATGTCAATGTTTTCACACCACTCTGTTTCATTGCTATCCGGGTGAGCATAGGACTCAACCAAAGCTCGATTCACTGCCTGTCCACTATAATTTGCTCCCCCTCCTGGATAGTGGAATGAAGCGGTTTTTAGGCCCTGGAGAAATAAAAGGATTTATCTATAACTTACTGCATATTGGTCAGTCTCTGTTCTCATGTCTGTAAAGGCCAAAAAGTTTAAGGACACTAATACATTGTTAAATATATTATTTTGATTGATTACTTTGTGATGGGTATTCACACTATAGATATTATCAAATCTATGCCAAGTTACCTTTAATAACATATATATTATGTGAATATGTTCAGAGGTTTATTATACATAAAGATTCTTACCTGATTCTGAGCTGTGATCCAAAGGGGATCGACCCCATTGTCCCACCACTCAGAACGGTTTTGAGTAGCCTTGTGGGTTAATTTCAGAAGTGTTGTGGAGTTAAACATCATGTTATGGACCACACCATGGTCTTCAATCCATCTTCCTAAATAACAAAAACAGAAAATCAGTGCAAGTACAGTATTCGAATTGTGTTATTTCTTTCCAAATAGTGTATATTTCTGGTTGCATAATTATCTAAGGAAACCAAGATGGCTAACAGTTTTAACTATTTCCAGTTTATACAGCTGAATATTTTAAGAAGAAAGGGATATTTACCATGGGTATTTCAAGATATGACAATAGGGCCCCTGTGTGGTTAACCTAATTATATTTTATTATTATTATTTTATTTTCCCCTGGACATTAAAATCACAGTGTTTTACAATGTGTTGCATGTGTACTGCAGCAATTAATTGAAGTTCATCTTGGTGCCTCAAGGTGTCAGGATATTACCAAACACTGCAAAGTTTCTATGTAACTAGATGAAGGGATTGCACAGGACAGTTACACTCATTTTTTAGTTCATTTTTGATTTTGTCCTATGAAAAATCATCACCTGTTCCTACTATTTTGTCATGGCCATATATATATATATATGAAGGTTTAGTCAGCAAATACACCCTATTTTAGCTAAACCTCCATTCAGCCATATCCAGTCTGGTCACACTAGCACACCGAGGACTAGGGAACCAGTTTAACTGGTTCTGGATTTCTGGCCCTCTTTGTGGGGTGTTTGAGTGTTATTTATGTAAGTGTTGATTTTGTCATTTTTTTGTTGTTGTTGTTGTTGATGTTGCACATATTGGCCTAGTGAAGTTTCAGGCTATAGTTGGACTGTGGCTTTTGGGATACAATTTGCCTTTGGTTTTCTTCTTCTGATATTATTGGCTCTTACATCTACCACCTTTGAATTACAATTTTCAGATTGTGATTTTGAAATCACCCTGGTGCCTCCGCATTTGAATCCTCTCTTGTCTAATCATTACAGATTCTAATAGTATAATGTTTCACCTACATCCACCGGACATCATTGCTTTTTTCAACCATGTACTGTATATTTCTTATTCTTCCTTCTACAATATAAATGTATTTTTGGAAAGTTGCTGTTTGCTGAGGGAAATAAGAATCATGCACTTATTGAATATCTTATCATTATTTCCGTTACTTGCTGAGCTGAGTTACCATGGGCTCAGGGGCCTGTATACTATGGGGTTCCATTTGTGCCAAAAATATGTCAATATGCGCACTGTCCATGCGACTGAACATGTGAAACATTTGTCTGTGACTGTGTCGTTTTGCATGTCGTCCTGATGTGTCGTCTGACTGTGCTGTTAACGTCGTTCTCCTTGTCATTTGATTAAGTCGTCATGCATGTCAGTCTGATGTCGTCGACATGGACAGTGTGCTATTGACATATTTTTGCCACAAATGGAAAGCTCATATGCATATCGACGTATTTTTGGTACAGATGGAACCACGTAGGAGGACATTCATTACAAAACAGTCAAGCGACAAGGAGAATGACATATTGAGACAACATTCATAGTTACACGGTCAGACGACACATCAGAACATCACGCATAACAACGCAGTCAAATGACAAGGAGAACGACGGATCAAAGCGACATTCCCAGCCACACAGTCAAACGACACATCAGGATAACATGCGGAACGACGTGTTGACATGTTTGCTCGTCATGCAATACATCAGTCAAACGACAGGGGGTGATAAGATGACAGAAGTAGAGTGTAAAGTTGAACTGATAGAGACAAATATTTTATCTGATAAGCAATCGACATATACAGTCTCATTGTACATTTGTCACAGACAAATGCTTTGTTACATGCTCAGTCGACTTGGACAGTGTGTTATTAACATATTTTTGGCACAAATTGAAAGCTCATATTCATATGGACGCATTATCATATCGATGCATGGAAAACCAAATTGAACCACATAGTATACCTCTGTAATACTTCTTAGGCTGTCATTGGTCACTTCTGCTAAGATCCTGTAGCGATTGGACAAGGAATGTGTCTCAGATGTGCTTTCCCCTACATCAATTCTATCCTAGTTCAAGTACATTCCTTCCATAAATCCCAAAAGTGCAAAAGTTTCTGTGCAAAAGTAGTGTGTCAATTGCACAATAAATAAATGTCTCTGTGTGGTATCTTTTAAGGTTCTGAATGAATGAGCTTGTTAAAGAACAAGACCATGAATGAACTGAACATGTAATGGAGCGTTTATAATAAAAATGTTCTGAATTTCCATTTAAACTTACGTAACCTTATGTAAGTGTGTGATGTGCCAGTTGTTAGCAAGATTAACCAACCCCTCCCAATTTCCTAATTAGCCAAGAAATAAATTACTCAAAGAAGGCTTAGGTAGATGGACATGTCCACAAGGCAACATTCCTTCAATAGAACTAGCCCATAGGACAGTACTGCCAGCTATTGACTGAAGAATTGGTGTCCATACATTGTGTCAGAATTAACGCACATTCAGAGTCCCCCAAAATGTATGTAAACTATTTAATTACAAAGAAGGCATTACTGACAAATTCAATAGACTGCAGCCTTACCGGTAATTGTCGTAAAATGAGATGGGGATGTCATGGTTATCATGGGTGGGGTGATGTATTTTGCTTTCACTCCCTCCTGCACAAGCTTATCCATGTTTGGGGTGTTGACATCTTGGTCATAATCCCACCTGAAGCCATCAAATGATATAACCAGGAGCTTGTTGAAAGTCTTTCTCCTTGGAAGTGGTTTACATTCTGTGGTCTGTGCCAGAAGAACAGAAAACGCCAATGTTAGTATTAACTTCATCTTGCAGGCTTTCTCTGTGCAAGAACCCAATGGCACTGTTAGTCCTTTTAATAGTCATTATTGTAGGGAGGGGCAACTTTTGTCTTTAGTCAGGCCATAAAATGTATTAACGGCTATGATGGGGCCAGTCAGTTTTGTCAGGTGGGGAGGGGGGGTTGTTCCAGCTATATATCCCGATTAGCCTCTCTGGCGTTGTCCCAGCACATGCAAGCAATATAACATTTTAAATGGCACTATCTTGTAGAACTGAGCTGTCTGTTATTCTGCAGAACATCTTAGATCAGCATAAAATAACACAAGTACAGAGGCACTCATATGCCTATATAGTGCCTTGCAAAAGAATTCACCCTCCTTGGCCTATTTTCACCCCTATTTTGTTCCATTACAACCAGGAGTTGAAATGGATTTTCAATTTGATTTTAAGTGATGGACCTACAAAAAAAACTACAGATTAATGAAGTTAAAAGGGAAAAAAAACATAGAAATAATTCTAAAAAATATTAAACTGAAAAGTGGTGCGCGCATATGTTTTCACTCCCTTTGCTTTGAAGCCCCAACCAATACCTTCAAAAGCCACTTCATTCGTTAAATAAGATCCACCTGTGAGCAGTCTAAGGGCCAAATGATCTCAGTATATATACACCTGTTCTGATAGCCCCCAAAGTCAACACCAGTGCAACACCCTTAAGTAAGGGCTACCAGCGAGCAAGTGACAGCATGAAGACCAAGGAACTCTCCACACAGGTCAGGGACAAAGTTGTAGAGAAGTACAAATCAGGCTGGGGTTATAAAAAATATCTCAAACTCTGAACATCCCAAGAATCCATTATATCCATTAATAGAAAATTGAAAGATTATGGCAAGAGAGGGTAGTCCACCAAAACTCAAAGACCAGGAAAGGAGGGCATAAATCAGAGCAGCAACCAAGAAGCCACAGATAACTCTGAAGGAGCTGGGCAATGGGCATACTGCAGAGATGGGAGTAACTGTCCATAGGACCACTATAAGCCACACACTGCACAGAGCTGGACTTCATGGAAGAGGGGCCAAGAAAAAGCCTGTCTGCCAGGCAGACCATTTGAAATCTGAAAAAGGCCTATTGGAGACTCCCCAAACATTTGGAAGAAGGTGCTGCGGTCAGATGAGACTAAAACAGAACTTTTTGGTCATCAAGGACAACGACATATCTGGTGCAGACCTAACACCTCTCATCATGCTGAGAATACCATTTTTTTCATCGACAGGGACTGGGAAACTGGTTAGGGTTGAAGGACAGATGGATGGTGCAAAATATCGAGAAATTCTTGAAGAAAACCTTTTTGAGTCTTCCAGAGATGTGAGACTGGGACGGAGGTTCACCTTCCAGCAGGACAATGACCCTAAACACACTGCTAATGCAACACTCCAATGGTTTAAATAGGAACAGGTAAATGTCCTGGAATTGCCCAGTCAAAGCCCAGACCTCAATCCAATTGAGAATCTCTGGTATGATTTAAAGATTGCTGTACACTAGCGGCACCCATCCAACTTGAAGGAGCTGGAGCAGTTTTGCCATGAACAATGGACAAAAATATCAGTGCCTAGATGTACCAAGCTTCTGGAGATGTACCCGAAGAGACGTGTCCTGAAATTGCTGCAAAAGGTGGCTGTACAAAGTATTGACTCTGGGAGGAGGTGAATAGGTATGCATGCTCAGGTTTTCTTATTTCTTGTTTGTTTTACAATAAAAAAGTAATTTGCTTAAAGATATTTTACAACACACACAATACGATGCACAAGAGAAAATGGAAAGAAGGGCTGAAGATGCCAACATTTGTCACAAATGATAAGATGGCAGTTGGCTTCAGAAAGAACACATTATTCATTCAGGATACTTATTTCAACCAAATATTCAACTCACCCCAAGTGCTTTAAATTTCTCCAGGTAACTGTGTCCACCTCCAAGTGGTGAGGCAGCATGATGCTGGTATTCATTTCAAAGTACTTTTATTTCATTCATTTCTGAATTATACTTTTAATATTCATGCACAGCAAGTAGGCCAGACAAAGGAGTAAAAGGGGCTGCCAGTTGCCTATCCCTGCATTAGTGGTTTGAAGATAAGATTATTTCTATATTTGAAAGGTAAGTTACTGTGATGTATAATTACCTTTTATGGAGTCACTGAGCAGCATTTTGCTGACAGTTTAAAATTTATACCAAGTATAGGCTCACTCAGAAACCTCATGCGGCTCCCATTTCTTTCACCCACTTGGACAATAGCTCCCCTTTCTATGTGAGGTATTTGTTCATCGATTATATTTCTGTGTTTAGCTCAATAATCCCAGTCAAGGTTATCAGAAAGCTCAAGGACTTGAGACTGACCATCACCCAATATACAGTGGTGTTATAAAGTTTGTGATTTTAGCATTTTTTTCTATTTCTGCATAAATAAAACATGATCAGATTTTCTAAAACTAGTTCTGAAACAAGTTGTATTATATATACAAATGACAAAAATTATACTTGTTCCTTGATCCAATGTTACATACATACAGCGCTCACAGAAAGTCTTAGGATGCTTGACCGATTTTGCAAAATTGTTGTAAATATATTGTTTCAGAACAAAAGTTCATTCATAGGCAATGTTTAACATATATGCATATATCTTCTGCACATTTTCTTTTTATTAAGTGTCATAATTTTTTTGACTGACTCATTTAGTTCTGATCTTTTGTGTGCCATTGTGTTATTAATTGCTATTGTGGCCACTGGCTCCCAAAGGGATACTAAAGACAAATGATTGGTGTTTTATGTTATTGCAAAGGTGTTACTAATAAAAAAGCACCCAATGACACAAGAATTGGGACACCAGGCCATTACACATAAACACTTTGATGACGTCCCATTTTCAATATGGAACTGCCCACCCCCCCCCCCCTTTGCAGTTAGAACAACTGCCACTCTTCTGGGAAGGCTTTGCACAAGATTTTGGACTGCATCAGTGATTTTTGCCCATTCATCCTGAAGAGCAATTGTGAGGTCAGGCACTGATGTTGGATGTGAAGGCCTGGCTCGCAATCTCCATTCTCGTTCATCCCCAAGGGGTTTGATGGGGATGATGTCAGGGCTCGGTATGGGCCAGTCAAGGTCCAAACTCACCCAACCATGTCTTTATGGAACAGAAAAGGGCCTTCCCCAAACTGTGCCCACAGTTGGAAACATAGAATTGTCCAAAATGTCCTGGTATGCTGAAGCATTAAGAGTTTCCTTCACTGGAACTAAGGATCCTAGCCCAACCCCTGAAAAATAAATCCATGCCATTATCACTCCTCCACCAAACTTTACAACTGTCACAATGCAGTCAGGCAAGTAACGTTCTCCTGGCATCCGCCAAACCCAGACTGGCAGACAGAGAACTGTGATTACTCACTCCACAGAGCACATTTCCACTGCCTCAGTCTAGTGGCGGCATCCTTAACACCACTCCATCTGACACTTAGCATTACACTTGGTGATGTGAGGCTTGCGTGCAGCTACTCGGCCATGGAAGCTCATTCCATGAAGCTCCTGGCACACAGTTTTTGTGCTGGAGCTAATGCCAGAGGAAGTTTGGAATTCTGCAGCGACTTTTAAGCATTATGCACTTCAGCACTCAATGACCCCAATATGTTACTTTACGTGGTCTACCACTTTGTGCCTGAAATTCTGTTGTTCTTTAACGCTTCCATTTTGCAGTAATACCACACCGGTAACCATGGAATATCTAGTAGGGAATACATTTCACAGACTTACTTATTGTAAAGGTGGCGTCCTATGACAGTAACACACTGTTACTGTTACTGTCACTGAGGTCTTTAAAACAACTCATTCTTTGACAAATATTTGCAAACCTGGCTGAATGGTTAAGTGGGGGTTAGGTGCTTGATTTTATAGAGCTGTGGTAATGGGTCTGAATAAAATATCTGACGTCAATGATTAAGAGGTGTGTCCCAATATGTTTGTCCATATAGTGTATATGTCAGAGACAAACTACCATTCAAAAATTTGGGGTCACTTACAAATTTCCTTATTTCCAAAAGAAAAACATTTTCCCATAAAAATAATATTAAGTGAGTCAGAAATACAGAGTAAACATGTTGTCAATGTTGTAAAAGTAGCTGGTAACAGCTGATTTTTTATGTAATATTTATACTGCTGTACAGAGGCCCACTATCAGCAACCATCAGGCTTGTGTTTCAGGGGCATGTTGTGTTTGCTAATCCAGGTCTATCATTTTAAAAGGCAAACTTGATCATGAAATGAAACTATGTTAATGCAGCTGAAAATTATTGTGCTGGTTAAAGAAGTAATAAAACTGCCCTCCTTTAGGTTAGTTGAGTATCCGGAGCATCAGCAGTACTGGTTTGACTGAAGACGTAAAATGGTCAGAAACATGGTCTGACAATGGTCAGAAACAAGAACTGTCTTCGGAAACTCATCAGACTTTTTTCTTGTTTTGCGAAATAAAGGCTATTCCATGGGAAATTTCTGAGTGACCCCAAAGTTTTGAACGGTAGTGTATCAGTTTTGATCCTTCAAGACGAGGATCCCTGGCATCAATAGAGAGGTATATCTCTCTATTAGCTATTTTTCCAACATCAGCACGTCTGACGCTCCTCAATCAACTGAACGATAATCTGGCCCACTATATAAGCACTACTCTCATTCCCGTTTGGTTCTAATACATAGGTAATTAAAATTCTAACAGTTAAAGACTTGAAATAATACAATAATATTCACATTACATCTATGGCACTAAACTCCAGTACATTTCATGCACTGTTCCTGTCATGCCCTGCCCGCGCTGCCGGCCAAGCTGGCCCCACCCCTCCTGAGCTCCGCCCCAATGTGGCAGTACCAGCCACTCCCACTGCCTTCCCCGCTCCTACCCTCCCGTGGAACGTCTTCAGCTGTGTCTCGTTCAGTGTCGTTAGTGGTGTATATATGTGCCTTGTTGTTCGTGCTTCGTTAGGTCATTGTTAGATGTCACCTAACCCTGATCTGTGTGAAATAAAGCCCTCGAAGGGGATCCGCAGTTCTACCTCTGCCTTTTCCCTCACCTTGCTCGATCATGACAGTTCCGTTTAAATCATGTTTTCTGTATCCCCGTCTTTAAATTAAGAGTGATTTAACAACTGTTTAAATTTATTTATTATATCGATGACAAACACACACACACATATTTCTACAGTTCACATACTGTAGTGATTGCTTTGTGCAGAACAAGATTGCTCCATAGCAAGGAGCAAAAAATCCTATAGGCCATTATCATAGTATGCCTGTAATAATGCTGAATGGCCTTCATATTTTACCCGATAACTTCTTAGCCTCAGCTGCATGTTATTCATCTCATGGTCTCTCCGTTTACTGCCTCCTGATTACATGTTCAAGTTCAAGGTCTTAGTTCTGATCTCAGAAGGAACAAAAACGTGTGTGATTGATCCTCTGTTCCCATAAACCACATGGCTCAGGAGTCCAGCACATACCAGATTAGCTGTTGCTTACTGATTTTCTTATCAGTCATTGCTGAACTCTTATTTTCTGTCACGCATAAGTCAAAGGTGGTGATATAATTGTGATAATGTCTTTGGATAAAACTTTTATGATGTTGAATATGTGAAAATTATGTTAAAATATGGCATTAAAATCATTTCACATCTTTTATGCATAAGCTTAAAATTCCAGCATTATTTTTGAAGCTAAACATGACCATCAATACTTTACTATATATGTATATTTCTTATAAATCAATTATATAATTTATAATTTTAAATTTACCTTTATTTAACAGACACTTACAAACAAAACTGAAAAAACTACCTGCGTATAATGTCAGCCATATGCACAGTCATATAGTGTGTGCCAGTAATCTTGAATGCTCTATGACCTCGAGGTCTACATTCCAACCAAAGCAATAGAGCATGGCATGGGACATATTTTCATGTGGGAGCGGGTGGGAAGTGACTGAGATACCTGCAGGAGCGGGAGAATAGAAACGACTCAAAGTATCCTACAAAAGGCATTAAAATGAATAAGCATCGCTGAAATGTTTTTGTTATTTTTCAAACTGCTGTTCATGTTCCTCAGTGAATAGAAAGATACAACAGAAATTTCACATAATTATATAAAAATAGGCTACTATGCCTATTTTGGTTTTTAGAGGGAACCTTCACAAGGACACTAGCATTTTGTCCCTCGCGACTGTTGCGTGAACCTGACTGTTATAACTGGGCGTGGTGGAAGAAGAGGTTATACACGCCGCGGCACCAACAGACAAGGAACCTTATTTTTACTCAAAAAAACTAGAAACGAAAGAAGCCACAAGGGGTCAAAAACAAAGCAAGTAAATGACAAAAAACTAAGACATGGTGCAACAAAGGATCAACCATGGCAGAACAGCATCAAACAAAGGGCAATAACACCACCAAATAGGGAACAGAGTAGGAACAGGTACTTAAATACACGTTAAAATAACCTCAACAAGGTACAGGTGCAGGTCATAAGCAATCAACCAAACACTAGGGCTCGGAACAATAAGACACAGGTGAGGGACATAATCATGAAGGGGTAACCAGCAACACCAGGCAGGCACTGATCCTGACAGGGAGAGCCAACATGAAATTTTTTACACTTTTTATGCCTGCATAAGGAAAGGTGAATCTAAAGCTGTCAAAGTCTAAGTAGGGGTATCAGAACAGGTGAGGGCAGATGTATTGCAAGAAACCCAAATGCCAGCAGTGTTCTGAAACAGGTAAACTTTTATGAACAGTTTAAAATTTATTAGTCTTGGCTTGGCCGGTATTATGGCAATAAGGCATTCCGTGGTTTTGAAATCCTTATGACCAAATGGAAAATTTCCCCAAATGGGATCAATAAAGTGTTATTATATTAGAAAATTGCCCCCCCCCCCCCCTTGCTTGGTGAATTTTATCGCCGGCACTTCAAAATGCCGGAAGTGTGTTGCTTTGTAAAATAACATATATTTTAGTATAATGTCTAGGCAGTATGAAAAATTAGATATGCCAGTAGCTCCAACCCTCCTCACAGCTGCTCACCATAACTACTATTAGAACAACAACAACTGTTCTTCCTCTTTTCTTTTGTTGTTGACCAGTGATCTGTAAAAGTCTATGCTGCCACCTACTGGAAATACCTAATCAATCTTGCATGTGCGCGGTTGATGTGCACGGATGCGCATGATTTCGACATAAAAATCTGGGCTACACACATACCAATCGCAGCAGACAATATGAGAACCTGGTGATGCCTTATGGGTTGCCTAACAGCCCCTCCATAATACAGTACATAGATGATATCCTCATATATTCCCCCTCCCTTGGTGCACACGTCAAACACGTGTGACGAGTGCTGCAACACTGCCAAGAGATTCATCTGTTTATGAAAGGGGAGAAGTTCGAGTTCCGCCCACCAGACATCAAGGTTCTTAGGTTCCAGATCCAACCCAGGGGAGTGGAGATGGATGTGGAGAAGGTAAGAGCTGTGTGAGATTGGACATCGCCCCCCCACTATGAAGTGACTCCCAGGGTTCCTGGGCTTTCCTAACTTTTATCTGCGATTTATCCAAGGATTCATCTCTGTGGCCAGTCCCCTTACTGCCTTCTTGAGAGTAGGTTGGGCTTCCCTCCACTGGATCCCCAAGGCTGAGACAGCCCTTGAGACACTCAAGGCTTTATTCTGCTCTGCTTTAGTGCTCCAGCAACTGGACCCAAAGAAGCCATTCATGGTGGAGGTAAACACCTCTGAAGTTGGGGTAGGCGCAGTGTTGTCTCAACATCGCACAGAGGATGGGCAGTTACACCCTTAGCCTTCTTTTCTCGTAATTGTCACCAGCTGAATGCTATTATGATATTTGTAATCGTGAGCCATTAGCCATCAAGATAGCCCTGGAGCAGTGGTGCCATTAGCTCAAGGGAGCAGTCCACCCTTTCAGGGTCCTTACTGACTATAGCAACCTGGAATACCTGAAGACAGCCAAACACCTCACTACTCGCCAAGCTAGGTGGGCCCTGTTCTTCACATGGTGGGATGTAGAGGTCCCATGTCAAGATGTGATACTCGGCAGCCTCCAGTAAGAGCATTTATGGATGACCTGACGGTAATGTCTACATGCGTTCCTGGGTGCAGATGGCTTCTTCAAGGGTTGGACCAACTCGTCTCCATGGGCAAGGATGAGTTTTACACTAACCAGCTCCAGGTCTCTGGTCGTGAAGAAGGGAAGTGTGGCCAATCGGATGTGCTTTAACCCAAATTCCCATATGTCAACAAAAACCATGAGTGACTTTTGTTCTCGATCATGGTGACTGATAAATCGGGGTTTCCAGGAAAATTCAAGGGAGGCTATGATGTACGAAGACTCTTTAGATCTTAGGGTGGCTTTGGGTTTGAATCTTTGTAAACACCAGAAGAAAGTGGCAGACACAGGATGCGGTCAGCAGAGTGAAGGCATGGCTGTGGCACATGGTGGGAATTATCATGGTGAGGTGAACAGGACTGGGCAGTTTTCCCAAACCATGCTATGACAAAATCTGCATAACTGAGAAGCATTAACTGGATCATGATGTGATACAAGTAGAGGTGGAGGAATAATGTTTCAGCAAAAAGGTTGGCATGTACAAACAAGACACTTGGATCAAATGGGAGCATGAACCTTGCACGTACATCTGGACAGAGCTTTGAAGAGCTGAACCAATGCACATTAAGGTTCTCATCCAATCAATGTATGACATTCGTCCAAGGCCCTCACAGCTGGGGCATGACAAACACTCCAGCATGCCAACTTTGACTGATTAGGGGTACCTTGGAACAAATCCTCAGTTGCTGCTTGAAGTCGCCTAGGGAAGGGTGATACCGCTGGCACCATGATCAAGTCCTAAGATCTTTGGCGAGTACAGTCAGCACAGCAATTGAAGTCAGCAAGAATCAGCATGGTCCTAAAGAATCCATTACCTTCATTAGAGCTCTGGAGAAGCAACAGCATCTTGCGACCACATGTGACTGGCAAGTTCCAAATGAACATCACAACATAGACATAGTGTTAATAACAGAGTCTACAAAGCAAGTGGTTCTGTTGGAAATAAATACTGTCCCCCGGAACACCAGATAGTAAAGGCCACCGAGCGTCAAAGGGCTAAATATGCAGACCTTGTTACAGAGTGCTGGAGCAAAGGTCTGAGAGCTCGCTGCGCAACAAGAAAGTTATCTGCTGGGCTTTGGTAACTAACCATTACAACAAACTCTTAAACTCCTTGGAGTTAAAGGACTGCAGTGCAGATGGGTCACCAAGAACATTCTGGAGGCTATTGTGGTTTTGTGGTGGTTGTGGATATGGAGGGGGGAGATTTGGGGCGAGGGCGTCTGATGATTCAAGACCTGAAACACCCCTTGGCCCTGGTTTCATCACTAAAGACATGTCCAAGTAGCACCTGAAGGTGTTTTCTAGAACTTGCAGAAAGAACCCCAGCTTTCTGGTTCTTCTGAAGCATCACATGATTCACTGTCTACATTAACTTATTATAATGCATTTTGCTTAAGATTACTAGTTTTACTTTACATTTAATGCAGAAACACCTGTACTGTACTGGCCTGGTCACTGTACTGACCTACCACATTTCTAACATGTTTCTGGCAATGCCACTACTTCCACTTCGTTGCTGCTTCTCAGTTCGACCTGGAGTATCTCTTTATTCTTTGTTAAGGTGTGGCGTGGTGGAATGAGAATCCACGGTATGGCTCTGAACCATGAGGGGTCAAAATAAAGCAGATGGAAAACTAACACTAACTCACCATCTAAAGGAAACAGGCAGGAAACAAGGCAATATCACGTATAGGAGGCAGAAGCTCAGCAAACCACAAATTGCAAAATACACAGACACAATCAATGGCCAACTCAAGACTACAGTATGGACAAGCACTTATATACACAGATAATTCGGTTTAACAAGAGACAAGTGGGGCAGTGAACAATCACTTGGGATGAAGAACACTATGGGCAATCACGGATCAATGGATCAAACACCAAGGGAGACTAGAACAACAAGTAACTAAACATTACTACAAGCAGTGAAACAAAGGAAAAAACAAGGAATTGTACAGAAATGCACCAACACAGAGCCCACTAAGCCCAATAGCCATGCAGCAGCCTGAGGAACAGAAGAACACACTAGATGCTATGAATGGGATGACCAGTGACACCAGCTGGCCAAACAAGGAACTAACATACAGAAGGGGGCAGGACAGGGGCCAGTCCTGACAATTCTTATTTCCTGGTGGCCTGCTAACGTATTCAGTTCTATTACTGGCCTATTTTTCCTTTATTTATGTCAGGTCATCTGTTGTCACAGACCAGTCCAGGGAGGCCCCAATGACATCACACTGAGCTTCCACTTCGCTACACTGCGCCCCCAGGGAATCCCAAATTGTGAGTATGCAAGATCAGGGAAGCCTCTATCCTGTCTGTCTTGGTTTCCTGGCTGAACCAGTTGGCCACACCCCTTCCCAGTTGTCATCAATTGCATTAATTCACTTCCCTACTTATACACATCTGGCACATTTGCCAGATGTGAGATCTTCTTAGCTTTCTGAGAGTTTTAGCATTGTCTCCTAAGAGCCCTTTTCCTGCCTGCTTGCCTGTCTGCCTGTGTTCTAGATCCTGTCTCTGTACTTTCAGACACCGAGTTCTGCCTAGCTCTCCGAAAGTCTATGACTGACTGCTGCCGCCGATCGCCTGACCTCTGCCTATCCAACGACCTCGGATCAAGAATTGAATTTTGCTGTTTGACCTGCACTGAAGGAAAATAAATTGTTTCCCTTGCCCGGTCCACACCAGTGTCCTCCTTCCCACAACCTCTCAGTAGGTCAAAGCAGGACTGACCTGGGAAAATGGAGCGGGGTCCATTTAGAGAGGCTATGATTTGGTATGTTTATATTTTACTCTATTTTTAAAGTAAACAGACATATGCATCCTATTCTTTCTGCTAGAAAATATACAGGAAACGCCTCTGCAGCAAGGACCAGAAAAACTTGACAACTGTGCTCATCTTGTGCTACTGCTAGGGTACACAGTGTGTGTATGTGGCATACAGGTGGGGGCACCACTGGAATTTGGGTATGGATGATGGGGACCCTACTAATATTGTAAGAGTACCGTATGTTTAGTCTGGGGCAAATTTGGCCTCTTACAGTGCTGAAACTAAACCTACAGTATGTCCTTGATCTGTAGATCCTCAATCAGAGCACAGGAACCATTTCAATTATTAAAACTACACAAGTTACAGTAAATGCATTACTTAATTGGTCCAATTTAATATCCCAGTTTGGCTTCTTAAGTGGAGGTGCCAGATGAATGATCAGATGAATATAGAACTTAATTAACATGAGAATCACCTTGAAATGAATTTCTAGAAAGAGCCTTTGGATATTTACCTACTACAAATTAATTGCTTCATATGAAATATTAATATGTTAGTGTCAAATGTAAAGGATGTAATTGCTGAATGGGTAATTCATCATTTTTAACGCCTACCCCACAGCCCAGAAACTTAAATGTCAGCTTTATAAAAGCAAATATTAGCAAATAACAAAAGAAATACCTTTTTCTCCTTAGAACATGTTTAGTGTTGGCAACCCATAATTATTTTTGAAGTATTCATCTTGCATGGATGGTGATGGTAAATAATTTGGTAGTACAGTAGATGTTTTGAATTGGAAATACAGTACTGTACATTGGACACCCTCACATTATGGGATAATTGACTTAAGTAGCCAATCCCTGACCGTGAGATTTTTCAGCAGCCTCAAATTTGGACAATTATATGAAATGAATCAAATGGCCCACTGATGCTCAGAGTTACAGTCACTGTCACAAAATCAAGCACAAGAGTGTTTGGAGGGACCATGAAGAAAGACATGGAACATGGCATGAAAGTTCTTCTGGTAAATTCTGCTTTTGGCTATGGAGGGGACTAGATAGTGAAGTGCTGACTTCTACTGGGTAGAGCACCTGGAACCTGGACCTGGAAGGTGTATGACTGAGTCCTTTATGTGCGTCATACTGTCCTGTCTCTGTGAGGACTGAAAATAGACTGCTGTTGGTATTTAAGTCTCCCAATTATGTTGCTGACTTCCATTCTGCCCAAACCTCTATGCATCCTTTAACGTCTGGGTGGACTAATCTGTAAGGTCCCAGGAACAAATTATGTACTGTGGATGATTATGCCTTTGCTGTTTATACTAAACATTTATTGAACAACCTTATTCGTTACATCAGACAAGGCCAAAAATCCAAATGTGTAAATGGTTTAAGGATTAGTTTTTGTTTTTCTTTTTTATTTTCTGGGGCAGTTCATAGCCTCCCTTTCTGCTAAGCCTTACAAATAAAAACTGCTGTTGACTTAATCAAATGAAATATAAATTTCATATCTAGTTTTGAACTTGAGGTGAGTCCAGCCCTCTCAGACAGAACAGGAAAATATTGCCATGAAATATATTTCAAGGATCTACGTGTATATTGTGGGACCTGATAGCTGTCAACATTCAAAATGTACCACTTAATAATCTTTGCTAAAAAGGGCACATGCAACCAGTACAGGTTGAGGATCACTGGCCTGAAGGAAAATCAATTCTAACATTATATGATATATTTTAACTGCAATGCACCAGACCCGCACTGTTTGCCTCTCAGTGATGAGTTTCAGCAGAGCAATGCAATAACATTTTACTGTCAATAAATTCCAGCCACTATGAATAAACAGAAAATGTTGTGATATTCTTCCTGCTTGAATTTCCATCATATCTACCTTATAAAGCCAAAATACTGTATTTACAGGAAACCTTCAGGTTAAACTAATAAGCAAAAATATGTGGAGGAAGGCTGCAGTAGTTAGCACTCTTGCCTCACACCTGTGAGACCAGGGTTGCATGTGTGTGGAGTTTGTATGTTCTCTCCATGTCATTGTGGGGTTTCCTCTGGGTACTCCAGTTTCCCCCCACAGTCCAAAAACATGCTGAGGCTAATTGGAGTTACCAAATTGCCTGTAGGTGTGCATGTGTGAGTGACTGGTGTAGGAGCGTGCCCTGCGATGGGCTGACCCCCCGTCCTGGGTTGTTCCCTACTTCGTGCTTCCAGGATAGGCTCCTGACCCCCCACGATCCAGGAGGATTAGTTGGCTCAGGAAATGGATGGATGGAAGAATGGATGAATGTAGGGGAAGGGGCATTCTTTTGAACTAAAGAGAAGTACCAATTTTATGGCTTATACTGATATATAACAATATTTCTCTGTAACTATTTACAGTACCCAGTGCGAGGTGGAATTGAGCCCAGTGTCTATGCCTGTTAAGGAATGGCAGTATTAGAGACACGTTTTTGAATACCGGGAGATGCACAGACATTGATATAACTGCAGGACGCCCAGAGAAACATGAGGAGAGCATGCAGGAATCTCACTTTCAGTGCTGCATGTGAGAAACTGCAGTTGTGTCTACTGAAAAACAGTGCCAGCCACTGTGAGTGAATATACACTCTTATACTACACACACAAGACCAGGAACACCACAAGTCACTGGGATTTCTTATTTTAGCTATAATAAATAAAATAATGTTAAACTGGCCATGCCCAGAATTTTTATTACATGGTCTCACCCATAAAAATATTCATTTTGACATTCTTATAAAAACTGCAAATTAACACAACGTAATCACTTTTTAAAAATGTCAACAAGGCAAGTAACTTTTGTGCAATTTACAATACAAAGTTAAATGCATGGAAAGTAAAGCTCAGTAATATTTTAAAGAAACACAAAGTTCAAATCATTACGTCTTAAACACATAAATACGGAGAATTTCCTTGCCATTATACACTTATAAAAGATATAGATAACTCGATATCTCGTTTCTTCGGCAGAAAGCCTTCAAGTGCTGTCTAAGACGTCTACCGCTGGTATTAGGCTTTTCACACGTGAGGGTACTATACTGTGTAAAAACGTGGTACCGGGCGCTCCGGTGCTGCTGACGCAGCTTGGCAGCTGGGAGGGATCTCATGAGCTTCAGCGCGGAGATCAGGACAGCGGCGGTGCGCACACGAACCGGACACTTCCCATGCTCATGCCTGGGGTTTCATTCCGTCAACCCTGAATCTGGAAACATCTGGAGTGGGCGGAAGATCTCCAGGCAGACAAACAAACAGCAACTAGCTGTTCAGGAGTTGGGGGGACGGAAACTGAATCCCGTCACGATGGAGAATTATTCCGGCAATGGTGAAATTGGTAAAGCCAGGGACGTAGTGAAATTGAGAAGAGAGGATATAGAAGAGTCTCAGCCTGAAATAAAAAGAGTCAGGTTCGGTGACAACGATGAAGGAATCGGTGGCCAGGAAAAGGCGATCCCATGTGAGGAGATACATGAGGGTCACGCACAAGGAGACGTCAGGATTCTGCCTGCTGGAGGAGACTCCGCTGCTGTGAGTAACTCAATCATCCATGTACCTATACGGCCATGAGTCTGTTTATTTTTTGTTGTGTTTGACATAATTGAAGATATTACTTCCACACGACGTGAAATGCGGACGCCACCGTTTTAATGATGCGGTCGTGTGTGTAAATACCATTCACTTTTTCCCGTGGCAGGTGGGGATATGAAGGATGCGGTTTCGGGACAGTGGTTTCCACTATAATGGTACTAAACTATTTAAAGCTTCACAAAGCCAAACGATTAATGCATCGTGTAGCTTTTATATTGCGTATTGAGCAGTTAGGTTATATACTCTCCAAAGTGTCAAATCATGTCGCTTCACGTTGTTGGAAGCAGATTGATGTAAACCGGTTTGGCTTCTGATTATCACGATACTGAAACAACATTTAATGGACATGCTGTCACATACTTAGGTTAAATATGGCACTATAGTACTTTAATCAAATCTACTGAAATGATTTACTGTGCGTGATAATTCGATTACAAACTAGTTACTAAAATAAAAAAAAATCTCTATAATAATTAAAGACAATAAGGAATATTTATTTTTCTGTGCAAACAGTGGAGTTTTGCAGCTTTGTGTTTTGTGGACATACACTTTCAAAATTTTATACATTTGCTACAGTTATATTACTCATTTAAAAAAACTATTACACATTTTCTGGTTTTTGTCAAGCTGTTAAAAGTTTTTCCCCCATATCTAGTTATATTGACTTAATATATAAATACAGTATTTATAAGAATATTTCACCACAACTGATTTTATGTTTTACATATGGCATACTAATTTGAATATAACAATGTGTTGGCTCTGCACTACTATACAATGTGGCATAAACATATCCTGTTCAATAGGGGTATAAAATGATTCAAACAAAACATAAAGCTTTCCTAAGAAATATATACATATAAGTGTAAAATTACTGTGAGTATACACAAATGAATTAATATTGTCACCAATACCATAATTATACTTCACTGAGTTCACTGAGCTACAATTTAAATCACCATGGGAAAGTGTTTCCTATGTAAGAGTGGCAGTGTTATTATTATTATTATTATTATTATTATTATTATTATTATTATTATATACACTTTTTATGTGACTGATGTTAAAGCCTGTCATTTAGGCAGCTCACCTGGTCGTATATTAAAGATCTGAAATGGGCCAGGTGCAAGGCTATGCCATCTAAGGCTTCCCCTCAGATGTTAAGCAGTGGGCCTGTCTCTTGATAGTGCTGGCACCTTCCAGTCAAGGGATGACACACACTGGGCCTGATTGGCTCACACAGGGCAAGTCAGCAGGGAACGGCTGTGAGTTAAGCTGTGTGGCTGATGGAGGACACGTCCCAGGCCAGACACCTCAAAGGTCCTGCTGTTACAGAACATCCTTCGTTTCATATTATCAAACCTAAAATAACTGTTACTGTTTAATTACATTGTTTGATCCTCTTTCTCAAAAGGCCCAGTGTTTGATGTTCCACTCATCCATGAATGGTGTTTCTGGCTGGCTTACACTAATCAAAGAAGAAAAAAGATTACACATTACATAGGTACAGCATGATAACATTAAAGAATTGGGTGATTTTAAAGACCCTGTGAAAAGGACAAATTTTACAACTAATTTAATATGTATGAAATCATTTTTCTTCCTACTTTGAGCGGTTTTAGGCCACATTAAGCATACGCATGCACAATCTATTTTAGAGAAGTAGCTAGCGCTGAAGATGACGTTCCTCATGATTAACACTGTTCATCTCTTGACAGAGGGAACAGATGTCTTTCATTTAAGAATCTGGTTTCCAATTTACTGTCATATTCATGCTTTGGAATATGATGAATTTTTAATAAGGCGACCTTTCAGAACATTATAAATGAGAAAGACTTTTTGCCACACCAAAAAAGTTCAAGTCATTGGAGAAAAATCACTCCTAATGGTTGGGGAAGCGTCTTTTAGGAGACCTATTAACTTCCTATTTATCTTCATTGTTCATGTAAAGTACTTCTGGAGAGGTGATGGAATGGGATTCGCTGTCTGTAGGCTAGGACCTAATTATAAATGATGTTGATCATCCATTTCAAGTCTCTCTGCGTGCATGTGACACCTTCAATGAATGACAGCAAAGTGTAGCAGTGAATGTGTAGTTATATTAAAAGAATAGTAACATCTAAGAAGTAGGTGACTTCTGAATAAACATGAAAATCCTATTTAAAGCATATAACCTCTGATTGGGTGATTGTAATTTTAAATGAAGGGGTTACCTTGCGCAAATTCAGCGATAGCACTGCAGTTCATTTTGTGCTGTCCATGTAGTTGTCAGGAGTTGACATTGACTTGATGGTACCTAATAATCATAGTGGTTAATATATTAATTATTGTTATATATTATATACATATTTATAACATATATTTGAGTTTGACATTTGACATTCCTAAGGACACCAGTATTTAGATAAAATTCAAGAGTCCACAAACATTTTTTTCCATTTATTATGTTTCTTTTATTAGAGAATATATCAGAAATTTATCAGAAATTAAGTAAAATATAATTGTAGCATCTTAATTTACGCTTGGCTAAAATATTTTCCTGTGTTAATTACAATGAACAACATTTCCGTAAAGAGAGCAACCACAATGGATAGATAATATGCAATAAAAGTTACGGAATACTCTCCTTTTCTCTTTTGATAGCAGTAATGTATCGTTATGGAAGGATAAATGCATTATTATAATGTTACTGTTGTTGTGTTTTCTCAGTTAATCGGATATGATTCAGTTTTGGGAATGGTCTTTCTCCCTTTACATCGTGTGCATTTGGTGCCATTGCCCAGCAAAGTGTGTTTGTGTGCGTATGTGTTTGGCACAGAAGGGCTGGTCATGGGGGGTCTGAAAACTTTGGACAGATGCCGTCCCTATGTTTTGATAGAGAAATAAAGCTTTATCCATTTTGGATTGACTTGATAAACTGGTATTTAAAAAAAAAATTTGAATAAAAGCTGAAATGTTTTGACCAATGAAAATTGGCCATCTACAATGCGTGTTGGATCTCCAGTTAGCTTGCTTGCAGTCATGCATTTGCCTAGATTTTCCCAGTTTCCCAGATTTATATAGGTCTTTGTAATTAATTTCTTCCTGCCTACTTTTCATAAAGAACAAACCCATCATGATATTAAATTCTCCAGGACATCATGGCACAGTCAAGCTGACGAGACTGTTCTACAGTAACTAATAAGTAATGAAGCGATCCTTAAAGTATTTAAGTAATTTATAATAGCCATTTTCAGTCTTACTGAGCATGTTTAATTTACAGACTTGTCACTGTATTTCAGCAGATTTTCTTGTTTAAAGGCTGCATCTCTTGGTAACATTTTGAGTATTAGCAAATATTAACTTTAAACTTTTAGCTGAAATTTATACGTATATAATTTAAATTAAAGATAAATAATTTCTTCCCGTCTCTTACGATTATTACAAGCAGAGGGTAATTAGCTTGTGTTTTTTCTGCCAAAATTTGGACTCATCTCAGATGGCAGACTAGTTACACTGTGAAGATGCGTACTTTCTCACAGTTTTCCATCTGTTATGAGAAACCACATGGCACATTTTTCAAAAAAATACAATTGAATAGAAGGGTTCAAGGTTCAGAATCATCACTCACATTTCTATTAAAGAAGGCTGATGCCATTAAATTATGCATTGCTTGAAAGAAAAGGATGAGAGTGAAATTAATATCTTCTAAATCCAGCTGAACCTCTTCATTAAAAACAAACTAGACATAAGGGCCAATTTTATAAAGGATTTCTCATTAAAGAGGCTTGTTAAAGAGGCTGCAAATCACTATAAGAGTTCACGGGTCTTTCAGAAACCAAATATTCTTTCTCTGAAAACATTCAGATGTAAATTATTCCATATGTGAAGGCTGACGTGTTACCCTCCATTTACAATATGTACAAAATTAGATTATGTTGTGAACAGTTTTCGTTAAAATCAAGTCTCAAATTTTATTAAAATTTTATGTTAAAAAAGGGTTATGCATGTAAATGGGTATATGGGGGTTATATTTGCATATTCTTATGTTTCTTTGAGGGGAAAAATCTGAATAATGTAAAGTTATATCAAGTTATATATGTTTGAATTCCTATCTTAGTGAAGACCATCCATTCATTTCTATGGGAAAAACCCTAATTCCAATCCCGACACCCTTAACCCTTATTCAACCCTAACCTTATCCATAAGTAACCAAGACTTTTGGCATTTTTACTTTTTCATTGCATTCACAGATTTTTCCTTCAGTCCTGACAACTATAGCAGAACCTGTACACACACACAACCACAAGTAGATTCTGAGAAGAAAGCCTAAAGTCTCTGTGGATAATCCTGCTAAATGTGTGAAAATTTTGTTTCTCAGCCATTCAAGCCGTGGAAATTTCTCTACTTGACAGCTAATTAAACAGTTTTTTTTCTTTTTTTACTGGAATCACAAGCTAAGAGCTTGATGTGAAAACTTCCTAGTTCAAAACTGTTTTGAACATATCCATAATTTAGAATATTCTGCTGTGATTGTATAGCTAACACGTTTTTGGCTTCTATCATCAGGCCCATCGCATATATAAATAAAGACTGTAATTATCTTAAGATCATAAGGTACACACATTAAAATATTATTGCCATTGATATGCAAAAGACTTGCAACTGATTTTTCACCAAGGTGCAAGCAATGTTAGTTAATCCCACCCTGTTTTACATGATGGGTGTAGGATTGCACTGCTCTGCAGTTCCTTTTGTCAAGGGCAATAATTTGGGATTTGTTTCAGTAATGCATAGTTATTTTAGGATGCAGCCACTCCCCCATTGAGTCTCATTTGACCCTTTGAATCTGATATTTTCTTTCAAGACATTTATGTTTCTTTTAGCTGTAGTGTTTGCTGTAGATGCAAGTCAGCTTTTCCCATACTAAGGTTACAGTGCAAATACAGTACAAAAGCACCATAGTATTTAATAAAAAGTAACAATAAATGGAAAATAAAAATAGATGCATAAAATAAATTTTTAAAAATATATAAAAAATTTAAATATAAAAAATCAATAACGAATCTGTTATTATTATTATTATTATTATGATTGTTGTTCTTGCTGTTGTTGTTGTTATATACTTGAATTGACTGCATCAGGCTTTGCATATTGAAATTATAAGCACACATTTCACATTCCATTATCACCTTTTCCCCCAATGAGAGCTTGATGTCACCCAGGTTTTACCTTTTCCCTGTTCCTGGGAGATGAATAGAGCAGGCCAGCGGTTAAAGGAGCCATGAGGGCGCGCTGAGTTGAGGGTTCCCATCTGGACGCTGCAGAGGGCATGACACATTTTCAAGGTTAATCGAATGCTTAACGCTTTTATTTGCTCCGTCAGTCTATGAGGCCAAATCAAATACCTCTGTTTTTCTATGGCTATTCAGGGAAATCTGCTGTCCAACAAAGCTGCAGAAACATACGGAAACTGCAAGGTTTTCTGTCATTCTGTAAAGTATGGATTTACTATAAAGTTTATGAACTTACCATTCAGCTTTCATATTAGAAAATAACAATGGTTAAGTGATTACTATTTTTCCAATTATAGACATGCATATGGTAAAAGAATGGCTTGCTGTTATGTCATTTAGTCTAGGGTGCTTGCCTGGTATAAATTCGCAGCTGATTCACCATAGCCTCATGTTCTTTCCTTGAGGAGAGATGAGATTCTAGATTTAAACATACACAAGTGGCTCCAAAGGCCATGCGCTTCTCCTTTCAGTGCCCATAAATAGACTCAGTTCATCTGAAACCCTCAGCATGTTCTGCCTGGAGGACAAAGGACTCAAGGAATCAGTTCCCCCATGAGGCTGTCCTGCATTGTAAGTTCAGATGTTTGGCACTAGCACGGAGGTGCCAAGGTTAGAATTGACATGTCTGGTAACTTTATGTCTATTTTTATGTCTGTTGTGTTTTATGTATTAGATAGTCAAATGCTGTAAAAAAAAAAGCATCACCTCCAAAATCTGAAAAAAAAAAATCTGTTCAAAGTATAAAAATATTATAAGAAATAATTGAGAGAGGGGCGGCACGGTGGCGCAGTGGGTAGCACTGCCGCCTCACACCTCTGGGACCAGGGTTCGAATCCGGCCCAGT
>JAODKL010000095.1:24508425-24525025 GCA_026780765.1 Petrocephalus schoutedeni | reverse complement strand
TCATAACAACCAACGATTTATACAGGAAAATAATGACTATTAACAAGGTTGCCCAAACTTTTGCACCCCACTGTATTCTTCCCCCTGGTGGATGCAGACTAGGTGGGAGACATTTGTAAGTTCCAGCTTGGTAAAAACTTCCCCCGTAACAGCTCAAATGACGTCTGTGGCAATGGGTTCTTGAATGTTTTGTCATTCAGTCCCCGGTAATAAAGACACTGGTGAAGTGACCCATCCTTCTTACTGATGAAGAATCCTGGCTCCACCAGGGAAGAGGGACACAGAATATGTCCAGAGGCCAGTGACTCATTGATACATTTCTCAATGGCCTCCCTTTCAGGCTCCATCAATCTGCTCTTGGGAGGAGAGGTTCCTGGCAACAATTCAATCGCACAATCATAGGGGCAGTGTGGAGGCACAGGCCTTGCTTCAGGTCATGGCACTCTTCCAGGGTGGAGAACAGATCAGGTATTTCCTCCATCACTGTTCCACCAGCTAGTCCCTGCTCATGAGCTGCCACCAGGCAGTGGCCTGAACAATACAGTAACTGCTCCACATGATAAATCTCACTAGTGTGCTAGTTGATGTGAGCGTTACATTTCCTAAGCCATGGGTACCCTAGCATGATCTATGACTGGGGAGTTAATGAGCAAACAGACACAGTGATTTCCTGATAACATGAGACTCCCTGAGCTGGTGTAATGGGTTATTCCCTTTCCACCCAGGTTTGGCTTCAGCCACAAAAACCAGTACAGTAACACAGAGGGCAAGAGCAGGAATTGCGGTCAAGGTCCAGACGGGGGCAGTTTCTTTTGGCAGAAAGTTGAAAGTACAGGCGGGGCAGGCAGAATCTAAGTCAGGAGGTTGGTAAAACAAGAACCAGTAACACTCTGCTAACAAATCCAGATCATCATCCAGGACACAAAACCCGACGGCAGGGAAAAAAGGCAGAAAACCAGAGAGAAAACTGAACAAGAACACTCGAATGCAGGAGGCAAACCAAACTGACAATCCTGAAATGAGCAGGAGGTACGGGCAAGTACAAATAATGTAAGTAATTAGACCAACAGGTGCAACTAATTCAGTTAACGCGGTAATAACAAACACAGCTGTGGGTCTCTTGAATAGGAATATGGGAGTAAGGCATTCTGGGTAATGTAGTGTACACCCCAATGTAGTGTACACCCCATACAAATTTTGGCTTTTGAACCTGACTTTGGTCACAACTAAGATGATTCTTTTCCTTATTGACCTGAAGAACACATCCACTCATCAGACCACAGCACACAATTGCACTTGTCATCAGTCCAAATCAAATCTCAAATGGGTTTGGGCCAAAAGAAGTCAGTGCTGCTTTGTGCAGTACACTTTCAGCTTGTATATGTAGATGCCTCAACAAACAAACTGTGCTTACTGAAAAACTCAGAGCCCATGTGGTTACATTACATGCTTGAAGATCTCAGGCACTCAGTATTGGATTGTAACATTTCTCTCGTCGAGTGAGCTCTCTGGATTCCTTTTAATGATATTATCTACCAAAGACGGTGAAATCCCTAAATTCCTTGTAATTGTACCTTGAAAAACTTTGCTTCTGAACTCATGCAGCTTTGTGGAAAATGGTGAATTTCGCCCATCCTAGGGCTGCTCGATTATGGAAAAAATCATAATCACAATTATTTTGGTCAATATTGAAATCATGATTATTTAACACGATTACTCATATTGCTCATCGACTCTGGAAACACATTGCATTTATTGCACATAAAGGACAGCAAACGATGCGGGTTTGCTACTTTGCCTTTTCTGTTTCTGTATTAATTGGTCATAAATCACTCGGTGTTTTAATTTTAGGTGGTTAAAGAGATTTGCCGTGTTGCTGAATGGCGCAGACACCACTGAGTAGCAAAGCTTGCACATTATGTTTTTGGTCCACATCTGTGTCTTCAAATCCAAAATTTTCCCACACCAGTGAACTTACTTAAATTTTCTTGCTGACTAAACACTGCTGCTCATCTCCTCCTTCTGCAATCTTTACTCGCTCTGACTTTTTAAAACACCACTACCAGAATACACATTCGGAAGGGGCAGAAGTGCGCATGTCATTCGGAACGCAAGACAAGAGCACAATGCCGCAAGATTATTTAAATAATAATTGTTTTATGATGATCCATTGTTTTTGTGATCGTTTGGAGCTGAAATTGAAATAAAAATTCGATTAATTGCACAGCCTTAGCCCATTCTTACAAACAACTGAGCCTTTCGTGGATGCTCCTTTTATATACAATCAAGATCACATCAGCAGTAACTTATTTACCTATCTGTGGAATATCCCAACATTCCCATGGTAGAAAAAGCCCAAAGGCCCAAGTTGGACCTGTCCGACTTTTTTGGAATATGTTGCAGGCACCATATTTAGTTTATTACAAAAATAAACTTTACATATTGTCTTTGTAGTGTTTTCAGTTACGTATGAATAAAACAGAATATACTAATCAATCACTGCTTTTGGTTTCTATTTGCATTTTTTACACTGTCACAACTTTTCTTGCCCTATTTCTAAGTTATTAAGTAACTTAGTTATTTTACAATTTAATCACTCATTTATTATTTAGTATTTTAGCCATGAATTAATCTATTTTATAATTTATTCATCTACTTATTTTTTATCCATTAATCGATTTTGTTTAAGTATTCAATACATTATTTTATCAATTCATTAATCACTTTTAAACACTGCACCCTTACCTGCCCCTTCATTTCTTACCGTTGGAATACTGTAGATATACTCTTGCAGGATCAGTGGCCTTATACAATTTATACTCACCATCACTGAACACATTTATAGCAAAGGGCTGTGATACCTCTATGAGCCATCATTACCACCTGGAAAACCTACAAACATGGGAAAGATACATACATACATACAACAGTACAAACATACATTATTGACACTCACCGATGCAGAACAATACCTTACATACCCAAGGGCAATAGGTTACTAGGGGGAGCCACCATTATCATGGGTCCTCATTGTGGCCACCACTCCTGCCAGGGATCCCATTATTGATCCCTAACCAATTCTTAGCAGGATTAGGACATCACCCCAGCCCAAAGAACTCAGAATCTTGAACCAAGAAAGGCAAAATAAAATGACCACTAGGGGGCTTCCCATTTAGGAACTGTACTTACATGAGTTTTAAGCCCACTAAATGGGCACCATACTTACCAGGGGTCCCCACCTACTTAGATCCCTTCTCTTCTAACACGTCACCCAGCAGAAACTTGAATGTATTGCGAGCTAATGCAAAACTCTGGCGAGCAAAGTGACCCAAGTAGCCTTCCAATTTATATCTGCTAAAAATGGATATAAAAAAATGAGTGGGGGAGCCGGACCAAGTAAGGAACCATAAATGTGTTGAATTGTGTTGCACTTTAAGGGTTCATGCAGTGACGCAAGGTCCACCAACGTACACTGTGCATTTAAATATGAAATACATAATATATATATATAACATATATTTAGCATTTATAATGACCTGGTCATTTTAAAAGTAACTCTCAAGCCGAAAAATTGTGGGCACCCCTGCCCTAACCTAACCCTAAATCCTAACAACAGCATCAGACCTTGGGCTGGTGTATGCAGACAGGATAGCCCATGCATCTCATCTTCCGCAAAAAGATAAGATACAAAAATTAGTGAATTCTCTCCCGCCCCTTCACCACCAGCTACTGTGTGGTGAGCGTACTGGCACAGAATGGCTGCTATCACATCATCCAGGTGCCTGCTATAAAGTAGTGGTGGTTGAAGTGGCTCCCCATTACTTCTGTAAAGCAATTTGGGTGTCTTGAAGGTGCTATATACATGTAACATTCATTGTTTTAAACCTAATAACCCTAGCTGTTATCTTGATGGTAACCTCAACATTTATCCATGCCCCATAACGGACATGAAAAAATATCCTTACTCCTAATGGAAATACCACCTCCATCCATATTTTGTGAAAAGACTGAAAATAATAGAGGACTATCAAGGAACAATTTGTTGCAAAATGTCTATGCACTAAGTCCACCCACAAAACACATGCTGTCCTTTAAAAAAGAGACATGTAAATCATTTGAATTTGAAAATTAGTGAATTCTATTATAAACCCAGAAGAGGCATATCATGGTTCTTGCATGATTTATAATACCTCAATATTCACTTCACCAGTTCCACCTTCAGATGACAGAAAAAAAATCATTCCATGCGAATATATTAAGATGCTCATTATTTACCCCTTAAGGTCTGTAACAAGTAATTTCCATGAAGATTGCAGCACCATATTTTTATACCCACTACACATCTATCATAATTAACTGATAGTTTGGAAGATTTCCCAGAATGCAATGAAAGGTAAATAGGAGCTGGAGCAGTAGGCAAGAGGCTTTGGATCAGAGAGTTCATTAAAAAGGGATACGATTAATTGATCTGCATGGTTATTTTGGCAGATATGTAATAATCTCCCTTATTCTGTCCAATGCCCAAGTGTCATCATTTCTGAGAGGAGAAAACATGGTTAAATGCCAACTGTTGGCATTATCAGTCCCTAATTATGCATTTCAGGGGCATCTAATTGCTTGTCCACTCAACACAAAAGACACATTTAATGACTGTGCTCTTGTAATGAATTATGGCAGTCCTGCCATTAGCTGCAGGTATATACAGTCATGTGAAAAAGAAAGTACTCCCCATTTCAGTTTTATGTATCAAGACATAATTAAAAAAAAAAAAAAAAAACAACCACTTGATCCTTACCAGGTTCTAAAATTATTTAAATCTAACCTCAGGTGTAAAACAGCACATGACAGATTCTACAATGTCATTATTTATTGAACATTTATTGAAGCCAAAATAGAGACGCCATGTGTGGAAAAACTGATGAATCAATAGCTTGTAGAACCACCTTCAGCAGCAATGATGTGAGGTAATCGTTTTCTATATGAATTTATCACCAATTCTGGCCCACTCTTCTTTACAACGTTGCTTCAGTTCATTGAGGTTTGCAGGCATTTGTTTATGCATAGCTCTCTTAAGGTCCCACCACACCATTTCCATGGGGCTGAAGTCTGGACTTTGACTGGGCCTTGCAACACTTTGATTCTTTTCTTTTTCAGCCATTCTCTTGTAGATTTACTGGTGTCATTGTCCTGTTGCATGACCCAATTTCGGCTAAGCTTTAACCGTCGGATAAGTGGCCTCACATTTGACTCTACAATACTTTGGTATGCAGAAGAATTCATGGTCGACTCAATGACTGCAAGGTGCCCAGGTCCTGTGGCTGCAGAACAAGCCCAAATAATCACCCCTCCACCACTGTGCTTCGCAGTTGGTATGAGGTATTTGTGCTGAAATGCTGTTTGGTTTCTGCCAAATGTGGTGCTGTGCATTATGGCCAAACATCTCCACTTTGGTCTTGTCTGTCCAAAGGACATTGTTCCAGAAGTCTTGTGGTTTGTTGAGATACGACTTTTCAAACATAAGCCGGACTGCCATGTTATTTTTAAAGAGAAGATGGTTTCTCCTGGCAACCCTTCCAAACAAGACATACTTGTTTAGTCTTTTTCCTAATTGTACTGTCATGACCTTTAATATGCTAACTTGGGCCTACAGAGTACAGGCCCATGTCTGCGAGATGTAGCCCTTGGCTTTTTTGTAATTTCTTTGAGCATTGCACATTCTGACCTTGGGGTGAGTTTGTTGGGACATCCACTCCTGAGAAGATTGGCAACTGTCTTGAATGTTTTCCACTTGTGAATAATCTTTCTCACTGTAAAAAGATGGACTTCAAATTGTTTGGAAATGCCCATATAACCCTTTCCAGACTGAAGGGCAGCAACAATTGCTTCTCTAAGATCATTGCTGATGTCTTTCCTCCTTGGCATTGTGTTAACACACTCCTGGATGCACCAGACTAGCAAACTGCCAAAACTTCTACTTTTATCGAGGTGGTCACACTTGCAGATGATCAATTAAGCATGTGCATTTGATTAGAAGCACCTGGCTGCAACTTACCCTCTTAATCCAAACAGAAGAAGTAAGGGTGTACTTAACTTTTTGCACACTGATTCTGCATTTTGGTTAGTTTTTGTTAAATAAATAATGACCCGGTGTAATATGTCATGTGTTGTTGTTCATCTGAGTTGTATTTACCTGATTTTTAGACCTGCTAAGGACCAGATGATTTTTTATGCCCTGATACATAAACTTTTACAATTGAAATGGGTTTACTTTTTTCACATGACTGTAGATGCTCTTCAAGCAGCACTGACCATAGTTAATGCCTTGATTACCCAAATTTAACAGTTTCACAGAATTAAGCAACATTTATTGCATCCTTTATGCTAGGTCATTGCTATAGTATTTCTTGAATGCCTCTAATTTTGACAGCCCTTTAATTAACATATTAATTAACCTCAGAGAGACTATGGTGTCACACAGCCTGACATGTGGGTTTTGGTTTCTAGACCTAGCTCTGGGTGTGAGCCATATATATCTTCGTAAAAGTAATTTTTCTGGTTACATATGAAAAATATTACAAATGGTGTTAATTTTTTTAGCAGCAATTTGTTCTAGTACAATGACAGCTGTAATTTCAGCACATCCAGGTTACATTAGGAATTATCATCATAGCGGTACTTGCAAACTCACAGTGTGGCCAGTAGATGGCACAGTGTGGTTTTCTATGATTCGCCTCCTCCTTTTTTTCCTCCATTCCTTATTTTTTTATCCTCTCTCTACATTAGCTTGCTGGGATTAGGTGCCAGAAGCCATTTGTGTTAATAAATGACCAAAGTTAGTCCCGGTGACATTTCAGCATTCAGAAGGTGAAGGTGAAGAACCCGTTGAGCTTTGATCTTGAGTGAAGTTTGTCAGGATCCCTTTTGACCTGTCCGTTATTTATATATATCTTGTGTGAGCATCTGTCTACGGCTTGTTCTAACGCTCTCCTATCCTGCGGTGTTGTGCGGGGGTTGGGCCCTGCTGGGACGGCTGGGAAGCAGCACCTTCTGTTGTAAAGTTTGTCGTGACATGCGGTCAGTGAAGTGGACGAGACCTGTGTCGGGTGTCAGTTCTAGCTGTGCGGCCGAACACAAGCACTGAAAACAGTAGCAGGGTTTGTTGTACTTAATACTGATAATAGTCAGACTCACCCATTTTCAGATTTAATGCAGTGCCAAGTTGAGTGATTGACATGATGTCAATGTGCTTTTTTAATTCTGAAGCACACAGTTACGATCTGTTCTTTCATTTTAGCACGACCAGAGCTTTTCACGCCTTTCCTTCATGTCAGATGTGATTCATTTTAAACAGTCTTCTGCAGCTCAGTACCATTTAACACTCAGTGGTTTAATTGCCACTAAGCAGCCGTGTTAAATATATGCAGCGAGCATAAAACCTGGGACAAATTCGGAGGTAAACCCAGCCATAATATAGACACAAGTAAAAATATTACTGCCATATATTTCTAAGGCAATATGGACATTTTTTATTTGTTGTCAAACATGATTAGTTTGATAAGAGTAAAGATTTATGTTTCAGACAAATACAAAATTAATAAAATTGTTTTGTGTTTAATAAAAATCTCACAGCATTATGAATTCCTTCGCCCCATCAGTGAGGATTTTGGTCGCTGCTGAATGAAATTATGTTTAATGCGGCACCCTTTTTTCTTCTACATTTTCGCTCTCATCATGATTTAAATGTCTAAATGTACTATACATCCAAAGATCAATGAATGCGTCATCATCTCCCCCCCGAAACACACTCGCAGAAGGACAAAGAGCGCTCTTGCGTGCGCACCTGGCTTGTACTCGCTGCCTCTGCCTCTCTCTCTGCGCGGCATAATAACGATCTCCTCAAACACCTGCTTTTTATCCACTTCACTGAGAATGGAAATCTAGCGAAATTCATGGCAATAAACATAACTGCAAGCAAGCTGTGTTGCATCACTTGATTCTCTGTCAGGTTACAAACTACACAGATTAAATATCGCACACATACATATGCTGTATACATGTAGAACTAACATTTTTGTATGACGTTCACATTGATATTATGATATTAAAACATTGGTGTGTATGGTTGTCAAAAAAAAGTGATGGCTCATTGGAAAACCACAACCACCCAATTCAGGCTGGACTGTGTAATGTGTAATGTGGTTTTGCAATGAGCCATCACTTTTTTGATACTGGCTCAATCTTAAATGCTGCTCAGACCTTCCCAGAAATTAGAAACTGCCTTGTTGCATTGATGGATGCAGTAGGCGAGATAGACTGGCCTTGTGCATACTTCTGATATGTTCAAAATCAGTACTTTAGATACTTCGATCTCTTATGGCATACTTCAAATTTCATATTTTTTTGTGTACTGCATACAACATACTTCTTTTCGGTCCACACCAGTATTTTCAAGCAGTGTAGGATGTGATTTCAAAAACAGATACCTCTTAGTATTCTAAGTTTATGCTACCATAACCCAGCAGGACTCAAATGTTAAAGGACAGGTAGTTTCGATAAGAGTATCTTCTCATTATGCACAATACCTTCTGCAATGAGACAAAATAGTGCCAGCTTTGCACAATGTGATCAATAGAGGTATATTACCCTTTTTGTGAAACACTCCACTTCTTCTTAGTGGAGATCTAAAGATGCAATTTTACTGGGGTTTCTCCTGACCCATTTAAATTTTTAGTTTTCTCAGACAGACTCAATTCATGCTTTAATTCCGGCTTCACACTGAAGAGGCGCACAATTTCTCAAATTATAGCCAATGCACATTTCATAACTCCAAAAGGCACAGTGTTGCTTGAAAGGCAAACTAACTGTTTTGCAATGCATGGCCATGCCTTTGTTTATGCTGATGTCACAGGACATATTCTGTGGTGCTTCATATTTATAGTATTCAAATAGCACAGTTTTCATTTCATTTTTCCCTGACTAAGTTTATTCTCTGAACATAGAATGACTGTTGTGTAACTTCAGTGTCATACTCTCATAATTGTCATCATGGTAATGCTCGTGTAACATGTCTGTCTGTGAACTGAACAACATACAGATGGTACATACTGGCCCACTGTGCAACACTTTAATCTAGTAAGCATGAACTTCGCCATCAACTGGCTTCCTGGGAGACAGCAAATGAGTCCCTTTGGTTTTAGCTTAAGCCAGTGTCTTTCCATGTGAAGAGTACTGATCAGACACCCTGTTATCACCCTTCATTCAGCCCTGGGTGGGCTATACATCTGAAATGTCCTTCAAGTAATGCAATGCAAATTTGTTCTTATAAGGACATAACTAAACCTGAACACATTTTCCTTCATTATTTGATGTCACTGAATACATTGTGGTCCAGGGTTTGTAATGAACAGCAATATGATGCCATGTGAGAATGGTCAAATCTCAAACATCTCGGCAGAGGAGATGATACAGTGGTCTTACTGTATTATGGGTATCCTTCACTGGAAACCCACATTACCAAAGATGTCCCAAAGCAATATCTCAGATATGTGGAATTTAATAATTCCTCAGCGTGAACTAACTTCAGTGCTCTTATTAGACCACAAATATCTGACTGGCATCTCACCCCCCTTCTGTTCTCAGCTGTACAATCATTCACTTGTTTATGGATATATTGCAATAAAATAATATATTTTCATTTGGGTCAGTCGTTAAATTGTTGCATCTCAATGGGCTTCAGCTTATCGGATGAGTGTCTGAATATAGATCGTCATCGATTTACAACCTATCCAACTTTTGACTGATCGACTTTATGACTGTTCCTCGATGGACAATATGTGGGGTGAATCTCAATATACGTACTTGACCATACTTGTACTTGCATCATCTTCCATTGCCGAAGACCAGTTCCAATATTGTTCCAAACAATATGACTTAAAGATGATATAATTGTATTATACAGTCTAGTATACAAATGAATTTTTGTACAGTATATGGACAGAGTCACAACCAAATTGACTTACTACTGGTCAGTCAAAACTGATTGTAGTTGTAAGTCGACGCCGACCAGTATGGTCCAAGTATCAGCACATCTTTTCATATTGTTTCAAAAACAATTATCATAATCTCTTGCTTTACTGATGGAACAATCTATGATGTATAATCTCTTGGGGATTTAAAATTGGATCATTTTGCTTTAGGATTGTATTGAAAATGATTTGGAAACTGTTAAAGTATTGTAGACTATAGTATATCTGCTTTCATTCCGGGTTTAAAAATACAAATACAGATTTACCTATTAGTCCTATTAGCTTACATTACTTTCTCTGGTGTTAATTTACCTTTCAGTATATGTTAGTTGTTATACTACTTCATTCATGATTTAACTTGATGGGTGTGTCTCAGAGATTTATTTATCATAATAGTACAACTGATCATGATTTTTTTTGAGAATGATCATTTGTTACTTCTTATATGAAAAACGAATAATTAGGAACAGCTAATTGCCACATTTTTCTAGAGCGTGTTACCATTCAAGATAATTGTAGACTAGGAAATATTACAATGCAATTCATATTATTAGTTTGTTGACCTGTGCAATTTACATGTGAAGTATAAAATTGTACATAATATCTATCCATCTACGATAATGACTTTTCCAGTACAGGGTCATAGTGAGCACAGAAACCATCCCAGGAAGTACAGGGTATGAGCCAGGGGACACCTGGGTCTGGATGCCAGTCCAGAATCACACAACGGGTGATGCATTGACACCAGTTTACCTAACTGCATGTTTCTGGACTACAAGAGGAAACTGGCGTACACTGCTGACTCTTTGTCCTTCTCCTGGCGGGGGGGGCATGGGGGTGACGCAGCTCTATGGGTTGGCCCTCAAAAGCTTGTTTGCTCCAGGGACTGACTGACCCTGCGGTCTGCTCTATCCCTCATTCGTGAGGTGGCCTCCTGAGATGCTTTTCCAGCTGTCTTGAAGGAGGTCCCACATACGCTGAGAACTCATTGGCCACTCTTTCTTCTAAATTCTGGTCAAAATCGTCCTAAACCATCTCTACTTTGGTCATGTGACGTGACCACAGTGACATTTCCTTTGGGATGAATAAGGTTCTTCTGATTCTGATTCTGACACTATCCCTTTCCTTTGTGAGCAGCTTGTCCAAACTTTGACTTATTATGCTTATTAATATAAGTAACATGTGTGTCGCAAACTTTATCAATCCAATCTGATAATCCTACTTGAACACTTGCCCTTAAAAAACACTTAACATTCTGCAGTTTATTCTAGTGCATAAACATGAGCTTCATTTTGCAATACAACCCTATCCACCATTATACATTATTATGAGTTTTCGATTAATTATGGCTACGATGAAAAGGCAATGAGTTATGTGGAAGGTGGGTATATCTTTAGTGTGGCTTATAAGTCTTTAGAAATACGTGCCAAAAGAGTAAATTTTCAATAAAATCTAAATTGAAAAAATAATAAATAAATAAAATCTGAAAAAAAGGATGTCATATTTAGCACTAATACAGTAAATTAAATAAAACAGCATATGTACCCAGCTTTCCTCGGAAATCATTTATATACGCATCTACCTCATTGTTTAAGCCATAGAATTGCTCTCAAGTCACAATGCAGCAGAAATGTACAGTATTTACAGACAGTAATATGAGTGAGACACTGAATAGATCTGTCTGCCGGTCTGAGGGTTTTGACTGGGATAACGGGGGCTGATGCATATGACAGATAAATCTTTACATATCCCAGGGCTTCAACCTCCTTGACTAAATAGAGTAGAAGACCAATGGTCATTTTTCTTTGCTCTCTGAGCTTGTCTTCAATGAAAGAATACCACAGTTATTACCTGTGGTTAATTAACAATACAATAACATTCAGGGGTCCAGGAGGCCAGCTTTCCAGTGACGCAGAAGGTAATATTTGTCATGTTGCTGAAACAGATAATGGAATAGATGCTCCTGAAGAAAAGATCATACATAACAAAGCTCCAATGAAGAAAGCATTAAACATGAATTAAAAGTAAGCAAAAGAACCTCCTGCCAGTTAAGGAAAGCAATTAAATTCTAGCCTTGAATGGAGGGGCTGAGGTAGCAGACTCATACAGTGGCTCACTGAGCTCTGCTGTAATTTAATCTGTCTAATTGAAAAATAAATGTGCAGGTATTTTGTGGCTGACATATAAAAGCAGAACTATCTCTTCACATTTTTGTGCCTTTAATCCACTTTATGAGAGCTAATGCATTGAACCACACTGGGGTCATCAGTCATTATTGTGCTGTACTTCCAGGGCGATCTTTTCCATGTTGTGCCAGATTATTATCACCCCAGTAATACAGAACTCACACTGATACTGCAGTCCACTATTACTGCACCAGAGAGACATAAATGTAATTTATTCCAGTATAATGACTGCGCTTGTGTAGGATAACCAAAAAGATAAAATTATAAGTGTGACATGTCGTTTGTCTTTCATGGTCTGTTATAAGGTGCTGGAAAACAGTGAAACAATAAGCACAAGCACGGCATTACAAACAACTGAGTAAAGCATCTGCAATTTGCCCTGCTTCACTAATGACCTGTCTAAAGCTGCTACAGTCACCAAACCATATGCGCGTTTTATGATTCCTACACAGGATAAGCAAATAGAAGATGGATACCTGGAATTGTGTTTGAAATATATACACAAGAAAGTACTATATATACACTAAATGATCAAAACATGCAATCAATACATTAATCTTTCATTCATGATTAGCCAGAGATTAATTCGATATCTATGTTATTGGACAACGGTCCAAGTCTTTAGAGTCCTTGCTGTATGGCTGTGAGACATGGATGCTATCCAGTGTCCTTAGATTAAGAGTGGGCTCCTTTGGGACTGTGTCTCTTCTGAGAAGAGATACCTCTACTTTTACTTTGGGTACCTCTACTTTGACTTTGTGTCAAAGGAGCGGTTGCTCAGGGAGTCCTGAATGAGGCACATTACCTGCATAGTGAGGAAGCATCAGTTACAGCACTACGGCCATGTGGCATGTTTCCCCAGGAGTGATCTGGCTCACAGGATCCTGGGGGGTTGCCAGCCAGGATCCTGAGTTGTTTCATCATGTGGTGGGTGCAGTAACGCACTGTACCAGTGTTTGCTCCCCAACCTGACCTGACCTGACCTGACCTAACCTAACTTAGTGATTCTTTTTTCATTCCCTTTATGTATTAACCGTCAACAAGCCTTTGCACGGACTTTTTTTGTTTTTATATTCAAGAAACATGGGGATATTTCTTGCTTGCATGTCCAGAACTTGTGGAAGCCAGTGTTGACCCAATTTCTTCACTAATTAAAATGCATTAAAAGCGCCAACAGATGTTCCAAATGTTAGCATTTATGTTGCTTGGGCACCATCTAGTTTTTCTGAATCATGTTGTCACATAGCTTTAAACACCTTAATTACTGCACGTCATGGAAAATGTCATGGTGTGTACCCTAACATGCCTTCATTATAATTTTTGCAAGATAAGATGCTTGGTAACACTTTCTGTGAAGCCCGTATTCACAAAGCCTAATAACTGTTCTTATAATTAATTGTAACACATTCATAAAGTATTATAAACATCACTATTTATAAAAAGGCATAACATATTTGTGTACATTATGCATTATGAATGTTCTATGAAGCTTTCAACCTTAATGCTTATACAGTACCAGCCATTATAATGCATTATGAAGGCATCTATAGTGCATTATAGATGAGAGCTTCATAAAACATTCATAATGCATAATGCACATAGCAATAATGTGTTATGCCTTTTGATGAAAATTGTAGCCCTGTTTATAATGCTTTGTCATGAATCTGTTTTAAATTACTAAAAACATGGCCAAGCAAGTCCAGGCCGGATGTTTTATCTTTAATTTTAAAATTAAAAAGTTTCAGAGACTATAATAGAACATGACTGCGATATTATCCTAAGATTGGAAGTACAGCTATGCACACACTGAATGGTTAATGACCCAAAACAAGCCTCAGAAATTTTGCATCTAAAATTTAACGTTTGTCAAACGAAATGCTGCAGGAAGAAGGGCTTATGATGGAATTTTTTATTATTATTTTAATTCACCAATCTGTGCTATTATCATTTTGGAATCTTTATAGATTTTTAAATGAAATATCACCTTCAGTTATGTATCTGTATTGGTCTTTTCTTTTAGTAGTTGAGTTTCACTTTTTATCATGAATAAAATATTTCTGATCGAAATAGAAAAGGTGTTTTGCTAAATTTCTAATGATGGAATGTCTATGCTCACCCATTATGGAATTGAGATTTAAGTCTCCTGTTCTTACAATAGACAATAAAAGCACAGTAAGAATGAGTTATGGGGTCATTAATAGAAGGAGGTTATACACTGATATTTGCTGCAATTGCATCCCACAGAATGTAGTAGTTAATTAGAACCAACACAGCTTTCAAAACTGATAAACTAACAAATATGTACAAATAAAGACCTTAATTTACCACAATGGCATATATGTAATGTTTCCATTTTATATAAAACACTTTAATTAAAAAGTATAAAATCCCTGATGGGAAAATAATGATGTTGACAAAGGCTAAAGCCAGAGTGGGGGGATTAAATTAATTATGGTTTTGTTCTCATAGTTCATCTACAAACTGCATTTTTAAATCCATTTCTTGTTTATTTCACAATTTTATATTCCCCCTACTATATCCAGAGTTTATATTTTTATGAGTTAACAGCAAAATGATTATAACTTACTCCCACATCCACACCACATAACAGGAGATAACCTGCCTGGTTAAGATTAGAATGAATTTAGATGGCCTTTTACCAGAATCGGGTATATAGTCTGGTTGATGATTAGTTAGGAAGGTATAAGTTAGGAAGCTGGATTCTAGAGGTAATAGCAGCAGAAGTGGGAAAAAGAGGAGCTCTGGGAGAACAACAGATCAAAGATAAATTTAAGGTGGGCACTGTGCCTCTATCAAGAGCACAAGGTCCCAGTGGAAGCTGAGGAAAACTGATTCATTAACTGTGTGCTAAACTAAGCAGAAATGGATACGAATGAGGAGAGAATGAGAGGCAGCACGGGTAAGGCCGGAAATACACGATGGAGACTGGACATTAGGCTGTCATGTCTAGTACACCAAGGGAGGTATTTGACGAGAATGAAGTCTGGGGCTTTGAAAAGGATGAAGATGGACTGTGATAGACATGTGACATGTGGGTCAGAGTAGATTTATATTTTAACTGCAACTTGGACAGATCAGATATTTTCCAGTCGATGCCCAGAGTTGGATTGAGTTTCGTTGATGGGTAGCTTCAAGGCTGCTGGTATATGAAAGTGGAGAGAGTGCACGAGTCTTGGCAAGGCTGACAGGCATGTGAGGAAAAGCTTTAGAGGGACAGAAAGACAGGGCAGAGGGGGGACAGGTGAGAGAAAAGGAACAGCAATGCCAGGAAGAATAGGGCTCATGGTTATGTCCATGAGTATGCAAAAATCGAGGGGTGCCCCTTACTGTGGCCAGTGGTACAATACTGCAGTGTAGCCTGGGTCCCCTGCTCTCAATGCTACCAAATGTACTTCTAACCTTTTCAAATGCACAGCTTCTTGGAATCTCCTTGTGTATAATCAAACTGCTCTACTACTGTCCAGGTCCCTGTCTTACTGCATCGTCCTCCAATGTGTTCAGGATTGACTGACTATCCCCCCACCTGCCAATGATTTGGTTACAACCAGCATATGTTTTCTCCCAGGACAGCTGGATGCCTCTTTTCTGCATGAAATATAAATATTCCACATTCACAAAGTGCGGGAGCCCCCTGACTCTGACGAAACATAATTGCAGACTGTTAATCTTGTGAAACCACACAGCTGGCTTGTAAATTACATTTCGCTTAGCTACGCCTGTCTGTTTTTATTCAGCAATGCTTTTAGCTTACCTCAAAAGATGACTTCTGAGGTAGAGAAGCATATTTAGCATCACTACCTTCAAAAATCCGATCCACTCTTATTCTGCATATCCATCTGATCCATCCTCTCGGGATAAAGGCTGCTCCTTGGCATCAGGCTCTACTGTCATATGGACCTTAGAGTGGTCATTGCCATGTTGGGGTGTCTGACTTATCTCCCTAATCCTGCAATAGCATTACTGTTGTATAGAGTCAGCTGTAACTGAAATAGAAGAAACAAGATCAGAAAAGGCATGACCGCAGCATCTTCTAAACCAAGGGCATCGCAGAAAGACAGCTGTCTACCCTTTTCTCTGTACGTGAGACTCCTGAAAGATCTTTTTGATAAATCGCTCAAATAGTGTAGCGTATCAGCCAGCTTTATGCCTTCGCTAGCACACTGCTTGACCCCAAAGGCTGATGACAGCTAACGAGGTGAATCCGGCACCCTGCATGAGCTTTATGTTGTGGTGCAGTGAGTAATGAGCTGGGCAGCTTTCGGGATTTGTTGACACTATACAGCCGACTTCACAGATCTGTAAATTTATTCTGACACTAACCATCAGTTTGTTAAAATTGGGGGGGGGGGGGGGGGGGTTAACCCAGGG
>JAODKL010000095.1:24452960-24499534 GCA_026780765.1 Petrocephalus schoutedeni | reverse complement strand
TACTTATAGCACTGCATGGTAACTGCAGTGAAACCATGATAAAACCATAGTCATAAACTCATGGTTACCCAAAAAACGATAGTAAAACCATGGTTCATTTTTGTAAGGGACTGCTCCATTCCTCCCAAAGAAGCCGAGCTTCCCTGGAAGTGACGATTTTGCTGCATTTATCCAATAAGCATCTAGCTTCTCTGCAGTGAAAAAAAGCTATTCTGCGCCGTGCCATAGAAATCCATTGAAGCTGCGCTTCAATAGGTTTTAATGCACTGTGCTACCACGGAAATATATGAAAAGAAAATGGCGTCAGATGATAAATAGTTGATTCTGAACGATCTCGTCATGAAGTTGAACGCGTTTTAGCGCACTTGTACTAAAAGCAATATCAATACGATAAGTGCATATCTGAACATTTATTTTCTGACATATTTGAGGAAGCGGATCTTCCCTTGTAGTCTTGGAGCAATCGCCACTGATCAACCCTGTAGCAGGAACCAAAAGCCAGTGAGGAGGATGCTGTCCAGACTTCAGTTTATTATGGAAAATGCTGCTCACAGAAGATAGAAGAACACATTCAACTATTACAGTGGATATAACAAGTCTACATACCCCTGTTAAAATGCTATAGAGGAAGTTAACCGGCGGATTCACTCATGGCTGTGTGTGATCCGGGTGCGCTAACCTGCTCAGGTGAGTGGTTCCAAACCAGCTGTTTGATTCCGGCTGTAGAGGAAGTTAACCGGCAGATTCACTCATGGTTGTGTGTGATCCGGGTGCACTAACCTGCTCGGGTGAGTGACTCAGAACTGGCTGTATGATTCCGGCTGTAGAGGGAGTTAACCGGTGGATTCATTCATAGTTGCGTGTGATCCGGGTGCGCTAACCCACTTGGGTGAGTGGTTCCAAACCAACTGTTTGATTCCTGCTGTAGAGGAAGTTACCCGGCGGATTCATTCATAGTTGCGTGTGATCCGGGTGCACTAACCCACTCGGGTGAGTGGTTCCAAACCAACTGTTTGATTCCTGCTGTAGAGGAAGTTAACCGGTGGATTCACTCATGGCTGTCTGTGATCCGGGTGCGTATAAAATTTTTTAGCAGCTGTACTTGCTACTATGGCTGTATTGATCTTGTACAGTAATGACTTTGAAATGATTATAAGAGGTATGTATGTGATGAGGTTTATAGTTTAGTCATGGGGTAGTTAGGACTCGATGGATTTGGGTTAATGGAGACCTCAGATTCGTGACTCATGAGTTATTTAACAGATCCGGGTTATTCTCCCGGGTGAGTCATGAATCGCCCAGCTCTATTTTCAGATGGATTTGGGCACTGTCTGGGCCATTCAAAAACTTCAATTTTCTTCTGGTGAAGTCATTCATTTTGTGGATTTGGATGTATGCTTGGGGTGCTGTGCTGGATCACCAAATTGTTGATTTATGGTTATTTGTGGGTGGCAACTGGGCAGGATCTCAGTCTTGTATACATATGCACATTTGCAATGATGTTCCAGTTTATCAAGATGATATTGCATACATATGTGAGTACACCAGGTTTGAATTCAATTCAATTCAGCTCAATTTATTTGTATAGTGCTTTTTCACAACATTACATTGTCTTAAAGTACTTTATTTTATCCCTGCCCAAAGCCCCCAGTGAGCAAGCTCGAGGCAACAGTGACAAGGAAAAACTCCCTAGAGGGAAGAAACCTCTGGGGAAACCAGACTCAAAGGGGGAGCCCATCCTCCGGGGTCCAGCAGAGGAGGTCAAATGAACAGGATGACAAAATACAAACTTTACTCAGTCAAATTTGTCTCAATGCGGGGGGCAGGCAGGTGATGGCATGTTGGTGTTTGTGCTGCTTCTGACGGCAGGATGATTAGTGGTGGAGCAGCAGAGAAAGTGGGCGAGACATCACAGGAGCAAAGGGCAGGCAGGCTGGAAGGATGTCACCGGTAGTAGAAGTGTCACAGTCAGCAGAGTAAGGAGACTATCTCGATTATTGTGTCTCCAGGCAACACACCCCAGGATGGGTAGGGGAAATAAGTGTATTGGTCAAAGCAGGGGAGACTAGATGCAGTGCAGTTAGCTAAGTGCAATTTGTATGCTTGATAAATCAGGTTTTTTGGGGGCGTATGCAATCCTCTTTTTTCTTTCATATGAATTTTTTCATTATGAACTTTATACAAAGTTTTAGAAACAAGGCCTCTGGTTTCGGAGGTGATTTGGCTTGTGTTACTGCCGTTTCTTTTGAACTTGGCCTGTGTTTTGACCCTGACTATTGGATTATGTTTTAGTGCTTGTCAGACTTACAACCTGCTTGCTCGGCTTTTGGATCTTGGGTAATAATTAGCAACCGATTTCAGGTACACTGACTGCTAGAATATTTTTCACTTGTGCTGCTGTTAGTTATTTTACTGCCATTCCATGTTATTGTGAATCTAGGCAGCTCCTAAGATACCCACTGAAAACGGGACTTTTATATGGAAATGTATTTTGCTCAATAATATGTAACACATCTAAATATGCCACAGTGGTAATTGTTAAAGAGCATAATTAGTACTGTTAAATGTCACATGAGCCTAATTGTTAAATTGATTAGTGCTGAATAAAAATAACTGAATAAATGAAAAACAACATAGGTCAACAAGAATAATCAAAATCACACTCAAATATTGTTTTGCAAAAGATCATTTTGTGATGTGGCTTCAAGCTGTTTGTGCCAATTTCTGTTTTCTTTTTTATTGCAGAAATGTAATTTATACCTAATGTTTCTATCAAATCTTAAATTGAGGCTAATTTCCACAGTTTTGTGGAGAAAATCATAACTTTCTATGTTGTTTATTTTCAAAGCATACATCTTGTGGTTATCCACATAGTGAATCGTTCAATGATTCACTTAATTTACAAGATCTTTGATAACTTCCTAAGAGAATCCCTCATCTGAGTTAAATCTTATTTTTTCAGATGCTGGTGAATGTAGCTGCCAGCAGGGATAAGGTGAGTTTTGAAAATTACTATCCTGCATTTGCTTTGTTTGAATAACTGCTAGTGTTTTTTCATTAACAAACACAGATATAATATTGCTTTTAATCATCACATTCTAATGTTGGTTCAAAAAGCATTTATAAGTGTATAGTTCTTTTTTTTTAAATTGGGGTGTAAATTGTTGGCCCCAGGATGATTCATTTATAGTTATTTAGGTAATGATTCTATGCATCAGAAATCCTCTTTATCTTATTTCTACAATGATTTGATTGGAATATTTACAGGACCTAAATTCAAGCCTTTTCTGCCTCCATGTAAATTCACAAATATAACAATGGAATCTTAATGGAATTCAGAAGTAGAATTTCACATCATTAATTCTTATTATAAGTCTTGTAAGAATATGACTCTTGTTTTCCATTGGTTAGTATACAGAAGAAGAATATATATCCAATCCATATATGGCCATATATAAATGATCACCAGTATTCTATATGCATCAAAGTAACTGTGCATCTATGTAAAGAAAAGTTGTCTAAGCACAAGAGATTGTAAAATTGCACACAATAAAAAACACAACAGAATACAGCTTACACATGTAATGCAGTTTATTTTATTGAATTGCAGGTAAAAAAGATCTCTCAGGGATGCCTGTAAGACTTTCTCCTTCCCATGCACATTAATACCTGGTGTCAGACAAGGTGCATATCATGAATAGTTCACGGTTATGTGTGAGGGACAGTAAGAGTAGCAGCCAATGTTGTTGCTTTCTTGAAGTCCAATGTTGCAGGCCAGTACTTTGAGACCTCTTATACGCAGTGAATGAGTCAACAATATCCCTCATCCACCACTATGGAAAATGGCTTATTGTCCAATGCAATCACATCCATTGTTTTAGATATGTTGGGTATGGCACATGACCCCTTTTTTAGTGGTAGTTTGTAAATAGAACTGTGGAAGAGCCCTTTGCTCTGTAGTGCCAAGGTCTTTGGGGAAAGTATTTGGGCAAAGAGTGAGCAACCCTTTAGTCCACCTTGCTAGGGTTTTGTATGCACATGGGAAACTTTCATTTTTGCAGCAATTGGCTGAAGTTTTTAATCCTTTTGGTGGGCAGAGTGTGGCTCAGCAGGCTAAGCCTCTGTGCCTGTGATCGGAAGGCCACAGATTTGAACCCGGCCTTGGCAGAATTGTGGGCCCTTGAGCAAGGCCCGTAACCCCCAGCTCCATGGGTGCCACTGCAGGTGGCTGCCCTTTGTTGTCAAGCTTGTTCTCCTCTACATATGTGTCTGTGTATCATGGAGAGCAAGATGGTGTAGGCGAAAAAAGAATTTGGCCACAAGGGATCAATAAAGTGTGATTATTATTTAGACTCCACTATACCTTCCCATGGGAATACAATTTAGAATAGCTCCCTGGCACCTCTTTGCTGTTCATACGAGGCGACGAATGGAGCATCTTTTTTGCCGTGCGATGAGAGCCGTGTTGGCGAAGGAAGAGATCCTGTTCCCTGTGAAATTCTGTGGCTCCTGCAGTATCGATGCTGTCCTTGTGATGGTGTCTCTTCAATGGAATGCCCTGTGTGGTTCAAAGAAAATGAAATATGAAAGAGATATACAACAGATTAAGTGCATTAAAAAAGCTCAAAAAAAAGCTAGCCGGAAGCTCAAAAACTGTTTGAAATGTTTCCATATTTTAACCTAACCATAGTTTTTGTTTCTGCACCAAATCAGTGTGAGTGTGAGTGCAAGGCAGACTTGATCTGGGTTATCAAAAATACACTTTAATCAATTGATATGACTTACAAGAGCTAAGACTAAAGGATCTGAAACTCTGGCTGTCAGACTGACAGACCAGATACAGACTGGCCAGGCTCCTAATCATTTGGCAGACCAAAATCTGTCTAATACAAGAAGCATAAAAAAAACCACGGCCACAAAATGCATAGCTGGAGTTGTTCCCCGAAAGGCAAGACTAGGGGACAAGTGCCAATTTTACCCAGCTGATTTCGGGAAATTGTCCAGGGGAATTATCATGGTTTTAGGGTCAACTTTGCTAGACTGCGGCAGTTGGATGAAGTTTTAAATCTTTCTGCTCTCTGTCTCCAGGAAACAAATCTGGCAACAAAAAAATCTGTTTCTTTACCAAATTCAGTTTGCAATTTTCAATAACTTTGGTCTGAACTGCATTTGTGCTGCTGGTGGTACAACAATCTTAAGAAGAGGAGGTATAATTCATAGCAGCATTCCACTTAATGGCAATTTACAGGCCACGGCAGTCTGTCTCACCTGATAGAAAACCCATCATGATCTATTCTCTCTACATTATACCTGATGTATCTGTGAATCACTGAGAGTTAATCTTGTTAAACAAGTACCATCCAATTTTATTCTTATGAAAGACTTCAATGGCCATAATTCGCTATGGAGTACAAAAAAATGACAATAAACAGGGTATGAAAATCAAAGTTTAAATTTGTTGAATGATGGATCTCATAGTTCTTTACTGCCAGTGCATGGAACATATTCGGCAATTGATCTTACTCTCTGCAAACTTTAGCTGCTACATGAAATTTCTAGAAAGTGTGGGCACATCTTGAGAATGACCACTGAATAAAACCCACGAAGGAGATGCTGAGTAGGTGTTGCCCATGGATCACTGATGCATGTCAGAAGGCAATCCAGGCTTGGCAAAAGGCAGAAAGGGTTTTCTTTAGATCACCAGCAAGAACAAAATATGTAAAGCACAATTTTGTATGATTATTAATGTAACTAATGGGCAAAGACACTATGGACCCTATTTTACACCTGGAGCAAAGCAGCACCAGGCACAGTGCAAGTGCCTTTTTCAGCACATAGTCCAGCACAGTTTTCACTTTCCCATCTAGGGCCCACGTTGTTTACATAGCCCATCTAAGCACCCATGGGTGTGCCGGTTTTAAATGAGTTGGAGTCAGTGTTGTTATCGCATTGCTATTTTGAGGTAGCAGAATGCAATTACTTTATTGACAGAACAAAAACCTAGTTTAAAGTGAAGGGCAGTTGTTCACTGTTATGTAAAGGGCACATTATCAAGAGTAATATGCACCTACATAGGCATGTGCACAGTACACTGCTTGTTACATAGAAGGACATACAAAACAGTGGTGGCTGATACCCCAGAACACTGGAAAGGGGACAGGTTAATGTTAGGCTAAGGATGGCCGTTCCACTCATACTTTTCACACTGTAGGAAGTGGGCCCAGTTAGTGAGATGGTCGGCACACAGCAGCTGGAGGGTCTTTACCAACTCCTGATTGGTACTCTGTTACCCCATTGGTCTGAGGATGGTAGCTGGAGGACAAACAGATATATAAGTCTGGAACAGAAAGCACCCTAATGGCAAACTGTGGCTCCCTACCAAAAATACCCAGATGAGGACTTCAGGGAGTTCTGTGGCCATTGGAAGCTTGAGAAGGGGTATCAGCCTACACATCTTCAAAAATTGGTCAACCACCGTAAGTATTACTGTGTTCCCCAGGGACAAAGGCATGTTCTTGATGAAATCTAAAACAAGGTGGGACCATGGAAGTTGAGGTGTGGGAGGTGGTTGTAGGAGGCCTGCAGATTTCTAGGTGTCAGCCTTGTGTTGGGGACAGACCAGGCAGATGAGCACAAACTCCACTGCTTTCCTCTAGCTGGCCACCAGTACCGTCAAGCCCAGGGGTGGGCAATCTAATCTGCAAAGGGCCGATGTGTTTGCAGGTTTTTGGGATAACCTTTAGGTCAGCTGTCCAAACTCAGGTTTGAAGACTCTTCATCCAATCAGTCCTGTAATTAGTAACCCAATTAGGGAGTTGCAGCGAAAACCTGCATACACAGTGGCCCTTTCTGGATAAGTCTGCCCACCCCTGGTCAAGCTAGATGGCACACAGTGGTGGAAACCCCTGGGTGCTTGGAGCTGAGGGAGGTATGCTCCCATTGTATGGTGGCCAAACAAAAGGTGAAGGGGATGAGGACCTTATCTCTGAGACAACTGACAAGAGTGGACTCATTACATTGGGCCTCTCAGACAGAGTTGTCCAGATCTTAGGTTACAGGACTTAGCAGAATGTCACGATCACGCGTGCTGGATGTGGAGCGGGGAAGCAGAATCGGGAATCCAAGGTGTCGGGGTAATACAGGGTTTATTTACAGGGATCACACAGGTAGCACAAAGCAGCAAGCAGCACGACAAACTTAGGATGTCAATGACCGGACTGGGGAAACAAACTTAAACGCGGACTAAAATACACAGGACTGATCACAAATAACAAGAAACAGCTGGTAAATGGAAGGATTTCACACGAGGTTAATGAGGGGGCATGGCACACAGGAGGATCAGACGGGCTGGGCGTGACACAGAATGTGGACAAGATTGGGACAGGATCTTCACATTCAATAGGAGGGGCAAACTGGTGTGAGAGGGCATCTGCATTAATGTTCTTCACTATGGGGAGGTATAATATCTTGAACTCAAAGCAGGTGAAGAAGAGTGCCTACTGGGCCTGTCACAGGTTGAGGCATTTAGTGGATTTGAAATACTGTAGGTTGTGATGGCAACAGGTGGTATGAATTAAGCCAAGACACAGGGGAACTTAAGCACCATTAACTAGATAACATTAACTTCACACAGGAATACAACACTAGGATAATAACACAAAACAACAAAAGTACAAGCAGGAGCAAACTGAAGACATGTAGGACACAGCTTAACAGGGAAACAAAGAATAATAACAAACACCAGGGAAAAACAGAAAACCAATAATCAAACAAAATTGGTGAGCCTCAAACCTGCAAGTGAAGGGTTACCAGCCTCTGAGCTATATGTTCAACCCATTGAGCTATGCGGCTATCTAAGACTGTCAATAAAAACCAAGAAGGCAAACTAACTAAATCAAGGAACTTGAATAGAAGTATAAAAAAGACTGACAGGGTGAACAAGAGGAGCTGGGACAGAGCTACTAGATGAGGGAACACAACAGGGAACAAAACTTGGACAAGGGAGCCCCGAGGGACCAGCAAAACAGGGGGCCCCCGTGGGGACACTAGGGAAAAAAAGCCCTGAGGGGATTGTAGCACAAGAGCAGGAACAGGAGATGGTTGTAGTCAGGCTGACCAGGGTTTGAACAGCTGGGCCAAATGGTGTGTCCCTGTCTCCCCCTTCAGGAGACCGTGGCTGAGCTGGCCCCACCGAATTTGGTGACCGCCCCAAGACCGTGGACTGGGGCAGACTAAGGCTAGAACAGGCAGGGGTTCAGGGAGCAAGACCTAGAGAGTCCCACTCCAAATCCTCCAGAGGGGCAATCCCCAGGTCCTTCCCCTCTGGGCTGGGGGTGACAGTGGATGATGAGGTGGGTGCCGGGGTGGCACCAGGAGATGAGGCATGCGCTGGGGTGATGACAGTCGCTGGGGGCACTGCAGAGGCCAGGATAGCCTTAGGAGGCCCTGCAGAGGCAAACACAGGATGAGCAGGCCCCTGTGATCCAGACTCTGGACACTCAGGCAAAGTGGGAGGCTTTCTTCCTCGAGGCTCAGGTATGACAGCAGCCATCCCTGGGCTGGGATCTCGAGGGTCAGGTGTGGCGGCAACTTCTCCTTGGCCATGTTCTGAAACCCCCGATGACATAGCCAGGTCCACAAGGTACCAGGGGACTCTCTCAAGTCTGGGCACCTCCTCAACCAGCAATACAGGAGAAGCCATTAACCTGCTTCGGTTAGACACTTAAACAACCAGGGACTGGTGAACAGTTGAGATCTCTGGCAGGTCTTTCCAGATAGCCTGAAGGGCACAAAGTTCACTCACCAGGATACTAACTAGAGAGGAGGAGAAGGTAATGGATCCCAGAGCCTCAGAGCCTGGGGATCATCTTTTTGTGCCAGTCATTCTGATGACCATCAGATGACCAGTGATGCCTGCTGCCCATATTTCATATTGGTAGTGTCTTACTGTGCGTAATTTATAAATTAAACTTTACCATATGTATGTACATGAAAATCACATTAGATATAGGGTCCGCAGATGGTTCGCTGTTATCTGTGGTAGGTCTTGGAACATATCAACTGCAGATCCAGGAGGAACTACTGTAATTTTTCTTTTTATTTATTAAAGCTCAGGGAGATTTGTCAGAATTCTACTGTTACTATAGGTGGTCTGTGCATGAGCAGATCCATTTTCTCTGCAGAGAAGCATTCTTTTCTGCTACATGGCAAATCCACAGTTATAATAGCAATTAGCTAATTAGCACACCTGGCTTTTAAAGGGAATGGGAGATGATACATTGATTGGATTATACCATGTTATACTTCAGACATGACTAATTAAGTACAACCCTTTTGGACCATGCACCTGGTGCTGCAACTATTTTTCCACAGTTAAACTATACTGGGTTTCAAATCAAGCATGTTAAACATCAGGACATGCTACTCACAATGAAAAAAGGAACAGCAGAGGGGTTGGCAGAAATATTTGAAAAGAACTTTGCTATTGAGAACTGCCTTCCTGAATTTCAGACTTTTTGAGGCTGACAGGAAAAAGGTGGAATTCATTTCTACTTGCAAAACTTGGAACCCTATAACCAGCCTTTAACCACGGTTGAGCCTTTACGACCTTTGGTAGGAATCAAATGATACTGCTGTTGGACAAGATCTATTACCAGTTCCTAGAACATCTACGTCATATTGCTTTATCAGGCCTTCTTAAGTCTTTCAACTGGTAATCAGGAAACATTCCTGGCAGGAAGCAGTAGTTGAACCTGTGCCTAAGGCTGACTAGGACCACGCTAGCTGAAATAACTGCCGGCCAATAGTCTTGACCGGCTGAATATGGAAAACCATGGAAAGGACAGATAACGAATGTCTGGTACCAGGAGATTAACCATCATGTCAGTGATTTCCAGTGTGGTTTCAGGCAAGGCAGAAATACTTCAGAACATCTAACCATCTTGGAAATGTATGTACATGATTCTTTTATCAAAAACATGTGGTGTCAGTTTTTTTTTTTTTTTACATGGAGATGTATTACAATACAACTTGGAAGTATGCATACTGAAAGACTTGGGTCATTTGGGTCTTTGAGGGAATTTACCCATCTTTATTTTAAACTTTTAATCTAATAGCTATTTTAGAGTTTGGGTAGGAGATACCCTGTCGGGTTTATATAGACAAGAATTAGGGGTACCTTAAGGAACTATTTTATCTGTTATTCTTCTTAGTATAGAAATTAATAACATTGCAAATGTAATTTCTTTGCATCTGCTACAGAGCCAAAAACATGAACACAATTGAAAGGTAGCTGCAGTTAGTAATAAGCAGAATCCATAAAAGCAGAATCAAAAATGAAAACTGTCTGTATTCATTTTTGCCAGTAATAATCTTTTCATAATGACCCACACTTGTTTTTGGAGAGAAGTCCCATAAAATTAGTGAAAGAGGCTAAGTTCTTCAGTCTAATTTTTCATAGTAGATTGTCTTTAATCACACACATGAAGAATTTGAAGAAGAGGTGTCAAAATGTTTTAAATATTCTAAGAGACTTGGCAGAAACAACATGGGGTGTACTGTAGAAAGGTCTATGCTCTTACATTTATACAGAATACTGAGATGCTCAAAATTGGATGATGGGAATATTGTTTATGGTTCAACTAGGCAATCTTATAAAAATGATTGGATACCATTCATAATCAAGGCATACTTCTTGTTCTTTATGGTTTTCCTAACATGTAATATTCAAAGCCTATATGTTGAAGCCAAAGATCCCTCACTCAAGAACAGACACCTGATACTTTCTCTGAAACCTACAACTAAGCTGCAGTCCAAGACATGCAATGCAGCCTACTTTCCAGTTACATTCCAGAAACATTCAAATTTATACAAGTCTATGCCTAAGTTCATTTGTCCTTTGGGACTGCCCCAATATGGCAAATGCGTAGACACTCGTCCAGTCGCAAATGTGGGATCTACCTTTTTATACCTATGATCAAAAGAGGCACAGATGGAAGTAATGGGGAGATGATCTGATCATTTTTCAAAATAATACATCCTGCAGACTCCAAAAGTCAATATAATGGAAATAAAAAGTTGAGGACCACTGTGAAAACCAATATGTTATTCATCTCTAAGGCTTCCAGTACTTTTTAAATAACTAGCTATTTGGCTACCTCTAAAACTGTATTGTTGCTACTGTAGCTAGTAAAAAGAATTGACTTTTGTGCTACAAATGAGGGGAAATTCACAAAAGCATAAACGTGCAAAGATTATTTTAACGATCAGAGACGGTATTCTGTGCAACAAAACAGGGACAAGTTTCCCAAAAGCATTGTAGCGCAAAGTTCATCAAGTAGCACTTCCTTTATGAATACTAATGAGATGCCATCCTACGTTTTGGAAATTTGCATGCTGGAACTGCTATTTTGCATGTCTACCTGCAGTGCTTAAATGCACAAGCATGCAACCCTGGTGTAGGAGTATTTTTAAGGAGGATTTTGTGCGTATAAATCGATTCTAACCAATTCTGACATTACAGATCAACACAGCTGAATTGGCACCATAATAATTTTTATCATCAGAATGGGTATATGATCAATGGGTCTTGACATCCCCAAATTTAAGCATTATATGCTTTGTCTTTAATCTCTTCGTTTTAAATTTGATAATGTGCATCATGAAGCTGTAAGATGGCAATGTCATCTTTGGAGATTGTGCATTGCATACTGTATGAAATTAATACCAATTCATGCTATAATTAGAATATTAACTGTGCAATATTGTGCTATGACAGCACAAGAGAGGAGGCAAAAATGAGTATTGATTTATGTCCTGTTGGTGTTATCAACCATCCATTATTACAGTAATATACTTTGCAGAAATGCAATCCATGATCTGTTTTAATAGATTTTTAATTTGGGTTTGATATTATTTGCTCATGACTTAAAATGTATCAGTACCTTCGGATGTGAAAGGAAGTTAATTAATTTGGTATTAGAAAAAAAAAAAAAGAGCATAATTATTTAATGGTCCTTCATAAGAGATGGGCTGTAACCATTGTCCCTCCTCTCCTTTGCTGTAATCATGCAAGGCGGAGGACACTGTCATTAATGTTTTTGGATGAACTTTCGTATCCTGGTTATTTGTTATTACGGAGCTGCATCAGATACAAAAACACTATGCAAATTGGATGGCATTGAACTTGGAGGTTCCTGGCCCATTTGTCATGTGAACGAGTTAATTGGGTAATTCATCTCCCCGCTTCTGTACGGGAGCACCATTTTCCCTTCCCGTTGGTGGCTGTGGGGGGGAAATTGCCTTCAATTAGATTTCCACTGTACTCCAGAGAAAGGAGACACTGCAGGGGAAAACTGGCAAAATGCTCTTATTTTCTGTCCCCGAGGCAGAAAGTGGTGACGTTAAGCAACATGAGAAGGTTCATCAGGGTGTCTTTCCTGTAAAGGACTGTAAAAAATATGCTATTAATCCATTGAAGTTTCATATAGCAGAATTTGGAATGATTAGCATTTATAGAAAAGTGTACTGGTGGCTAGTTTTGCCCAACCTGGTTTTATTGAGTACAGCATTTAAAAACATCTCTTGCATTTTTGAGTCCAGAAAGTCTCCATCCACCTCATCAGTAACACTGAGTATCACTGAGTAACACTGAGTTTAATACTGAGGCTAAAGATTTTGTATGAAAATCATCTTATTGTTATAATCTACTATAACTTAAGAATGCAGTTAACGACACATTTAATGTCCTATTATTTGGAAGCTCTTCTGATGTTGATGACATGAGAAGGTGATATCTATGGTCAGGCAGTTTGGAACCAGCATCTGACTTAAATTCCCTCATGCCAAAAAGAGTTTAGGAGAGCTGCATTTCACTTTTAAGCATTTAACACATCATCATCTGTATGTGAACTGAGGAAACTCCTGCTGTACATTGCACTGTGTTACTTGTAATTTCCAGGGTACCAATTTTCGGCTTGTTTTAAGATTTATATGGGCAGACCTTTTTGTTTATAAAGTTCCATTTATAGCTATGGATGGAAGCCTGCATGTTTTTATCCTGAAATCTCTCTTGATACCATGCCTAAAGGCTGCCCCAGAATTATAATAGTCCTGAATTACAACACAGACTCTCAAGCTGTTCATGTAACAACCTCTTTCTTGTGAGTAGAGATCGTGCTCGATATGCCACAGATGCCCTTCTCACCAGACTCAAGCCCCGTGGAACATTTGTGGGATTAGCTGCTATGATATATGGCATCTATGGCTTTAGAGACCAGTGAACAGTCACATCTTTTTTCTTCCCTCCACTGGGCAGAGCAAGATGAGTACAGTAACCCTTCATGCTCGTCCACTGGTAGCAGCAAACACCACTAGCCTATGACTTACCCAGGTTGTCCTGACAACAACCAGAAAAAGTGTTATTTCCCATGCTATGTAGAAACAGAGCTTCTTCAAAGGCATTTTCTTTTAATTTAGCTTTTTCCTGCAGAAGAATGAGGCCATAATCCCTTTGGAGTGCAACTGCTTTTGCAATATTGCTTCTTCCGTTCCACGCCTTTGCCACAGAGCCAGCAGGAGTACATCTGTGTGGCCTTTTTTAATTTCAGACTTTTATTACTGTTGGGGTTTGGCATTTTTAATATATGAACTCATTCCACTTTAATTATAGCCATTTCGGGGCATTAACTTCCTGTCCTATTGTGAGCCAAGTGCCACTGTTTAATCAATATGAACATTGTAATGTGTTTGCAATGACTTTTTCAGTCCTAAACTTTAGTGCTCTAACAAACTCCTTTCTGTCACCAACTGAAATACATAAACCAATGTGAATGCAATTAGAATTTTTCTTCCTGCCTATTTCTACACTTGTAGTTCATATTGTCATTCATATTTAGATAACTTGTTTGTAGGGGAAGAATGTGTATATACTGTATGTGCAAGCAGTGTATGTCTACCATGACATACAGTACATCTTGATTCTTAAACTTAAATGGCTGTTACAATGCAGACTAACTTAGAACACATAAAGAATGAGACAGTTCATCAGTATCAGCTGGGAATTATGAGACTTGGCTGCATTGCCCTTTTAATTTATCTTGTATTCAGGGTCTCTGTCATATAATTAGGTCATTGCCATTAAAGAAAGGAGCCCTGTCCTGTGACTGTCACATTAATGAAGGGCAAAAATGCAGGTTTCTTTTGTTTTACAATCTGGCCCCTGGTTTATTGAAAAGAAACATAGAATTGATTTAAATGCTAAACAGGATGGACAGCAATGTAGAGCTTTTAATCATGGATTGGTCTCCATGCAAATCTGTGACTGAAATCGTTGGAGCTTGCATAACTGCACGGCATATATCAGGACTCATACTCAGTGCTTACAAGTTAAAATCATTTATTGGGCTTTATAAACAAAATCTGTGACAAAACACCCCAACCTGGATCATCCTTCTATCACAGCAGGTCCTTTGCCCCCCGGACCCCTGAAACCAACAGCCACAACACTTTGGAATGCCAGCCACTTGGGTCCATGAATCCAGTAACAAGAAACCAGCTAATCAGAACCAAAATCCCAAATCAAGATGCCAGTCAATGCAGCCAAAATCAACATTTTTATTAGTATTTTCGCCTGGAGTCCCAGGCTGTCTGTCTAAAGACAAAGACAACAAAGGACAGGAAGGGAAACAAAGGTAACATGTCCTTCAAGGACACGTGTGTGTCACTGAGTCTGGCGGACACACTGTTTGCGAACTCCTGCACTTACATTTAGGGCATTGATTGCTTTCTGTAGTAGGGGCGCGAGGAGTGCCAGATGTGTTGTGCAGAAGATATGGGTGATAAGCTCTCTGTCCACATGGCTTGGGTAAAGAGACCGAAAAGATGGTGGCGACACACGGAGTAATGATATCAGAAAGGATTAAGAGGTGCACAGCAATACAAGGCAATGCGAAAACTGATGGAAAGCAGAAGGTTCAGGGAAGCGGGTGATACTTAGTTTTGGATAAGTATTTTCTGCTGATAAAACTTTTTATAGCAGAATACTAAGTAAAGCTTGATCAGGGTATCCAGTCACACAGCAGTATAGTGGGAAGCCACATGTTCAATGGCTTGGAGGTATGGAAACTACTTACTTTCCCGTAAAGGATATTACATTTCATGTTAATCCCCTTGATAAATTATGGTTTCTGAACTGGATAAATATTATTTTGGAATATTGTTTGTCACCTTTCTTTGCGTAGGCTTTCCATCTTGCAAGATGGAGGCTATGCGGGGGGAAGAGAGTTGTACAGTCACTATTTACCAGAAACACCAAAAAATGTTCCATACTGCAGCTAGAGTTTTGAATTACACCCACTGTATGCTACATATATATATATATATATATATATATATATATATATATATATAATGTGAGGTTTTTTTCCATTAAAGGGAAACCATTGTGTAATATTCACAGTCAGTCTTTAAAATGTTCATATTAAACATAAAACAGAAGGGCTACTGTGGCATAAATGGCGGATAATTTTGATGATGATCACAGGAGTAACATGTCATGACACACGGGGCATGGAGCCCAGCTAGTGGGCCCATGCTGACCCCTACAGTGAGGATGTGAGCGTCAGAACTGAATGAGACAGGGCTCCAAGCATTATGTGTTGTGACACATTACTCCCGTGATCAAAATTATCTGCCATTTGTGCCACAGCAACCCTTCTGTTTGCCTTTAGCAAACAGGACAGCCTTCATTCACATCTTGACTCAATCAGTCTTAGCCTCCCAACATCCTGCTAGTGGTTTATGAATTTTCCCTCTTTGGACCACTCTCAGCAGGTATTCAGGTGAGCTGACCCAATTGTCTGGCCATAGTGATTTGGCCCTTGTCAGTCAGTCAGATGTTTATCCCTGCCCAGTTCTTCTGAATGTCAACTTCGAGTATCGAATGTTAAGTTAAACCTTGACCTTGACATGCATAGTGTTTGATAGACAGTCAATATTATTTGTTTCACATTGGGTTGATAATAGTGTTTTGGCTTATCAGTCTGTGTGTGTATTCATTTTATACATATATATTCAAGTAAGTTGAATATCAAATAAGTTTGAACAATATCCATCAAATACTTTTTGAATTACTGTCTTAACAGGACCAAGCGTCAGAACTTTTCTTTGCTATCACTACACAGCACTGCTTTAGGGGCAATCTGCCACAAAATGTAATCATTTCCAGTTCGTCGCCCATACAATGTTTGTGCAAAGGTTTAAAAAGATCTGTCACATAGTTTTAGAGGTATCGTCATTATAAGAAAGTGTCTGCAGCAGCAGCGGCAGACTGGTCCCAAAATCAAATGTATTCCACGGAAAAAAATAACAGCATACACACTAATTAAACTGTACATATGTAATTATCACAGATGTGTATAGACATATATCTAGAGGAATGTTCTAAAGGAGTGTAACCTATGTATTACAGTAGTGTTTGGTACATTAAAATACCTTTGGGATCGTGGGAATTTTCAAAAGTGAATAGGAGGAACTTAAAGCATGTGAATTAACAGGCAAATTCTAACCAAGGGCAAGCTGAAGGTGAGGCCTTTTTAATATCTTGAATGCGGCAGTCTTGCATTGTACCCACAATTACGTTAATTCCATCAGAATTTGAAAGTGTTGTTTTGTTTTGCAGTTTTACTCCCCCAGGGATCCATTCACAAGCATTTACATGCCAACACACACACACAAAGTTGAAATCACATAAATGCCTTTTGAAAATGAATGTAGCATGCCATTAAATGCCTTAATGGCTTTATAAACTTGCCATCAATTTCTAGCCTGGTATTTCATGTGTAACATTCTTTTTGCCAACAGAAATCTGACTGAGATACTAAAGGTTTGCATAAATTGCGTGGGGTAGCTAATCCCATCGTTTCTGGAAAGCACTGGCCAAGACCAGACTCTGAGCAAACTTTGCTGTTCTTGTTATATAGCTCCTAATCTTAGTAGTTCTGGGTTAGTTCACTGTCAGAGTATTTAGTGTTTGTGGAAGTTTCATCGCAGGCCTAACATTGGCAGTAGATTCATTGTATTAATCCCATATGATAAATTGAATTGAAGAACCCTAGTGTTAACCATCTGTTACAATAACTAAATGAATAATGGCCTAGCTAAGTGTATCTCGCTAGCTAGGATTATCGGATTCCACTTTTACATACATACGTATATAATACATACATATAGAAATCTAAATTTATATGATATTATTTATTTAACCTTGCTTGCCAGTTATATATCAGTCATGATTGAGTTGCATTGTTCTGTATCCATGATTTTTTAGGGTATAAAGTAATATATACAGCTACCTGTCTTACTCTCTTGAAACAGTATCCACACATGCCACAGCTGTCACACACACTATTTTTTTCTTCACAAACTTTAATTTTCAGTGTGCAATTTCTTAGCTTCAGTTGCTAAATAATTAAGGTAAGAAATTATTCAGCCAATGATATCACTTTCAATTCACTTCAGCTTTCAGCAATGATTGTGATTATAGAAGAAAATCATACGTGCACACAAATATCATGACATTCAAAGTAATGATGCCACAAGTTCTAAGTCTGAAGAGAATATAACTGTAAAAACAAACGTAGTTATCATGAACTGTACAGCTACTGTATATTTTAGCAATTCATGCAGTGTATGGAATATTATGCACATTTTGTACATCTTTTAAAACAGAGACCCAAATGCTCACAGAAAGCTTGCAGTTTAAGGTAAATTATGTTCCCATCTTCGCCTATCATTAGGGGAATTGAATAATGACCAGGGTACAAGCAGACAAACAGCATTTACTCAGTAATCATGGCTTTGGATTACTGAAGAGAGATGATTTTGGGATATGATAAGGATGTCCTAGGGTAGTCTGGAATTATTTTGGACACATCCCGCAGGGCCGGGACCGAGCCATAAGCCTGCGACCTGTTAAACGGATTACATCTCTGAGCTGATTTGCAAACTCTTGGGAAGGTCTGTTGTGCCCTATTTGACATGCATAAATGGGTCATCAACATAATATTTGGAAGCTCACAGATTCTTATTTTTTATATCCTTGCAGTTTGTGATACTACATTAAATGAAGAGATTGAAGAAATTGCATTGTAATCCTGGTGTCCCTACATTTATTCTGCAAAGACATTTACATGATATATATTTTGCCTACAGCTCTCTTGTGGACTCAGAATCAGCCACGGCAAAGAATCTGCACTTGTTTACATGCTACTTTGAGTCAAAGCAGGTGTCCATACTCTTTGTTTAACTTCCCCATGTCTTAACATTGAAAATGTCCCAGCAGTCATTTTGGTATGCAGAGTGTAGCCTTTCACAGAATTGAATTAATACAATGGCCACAAAGACCTTGGAGTACCTACAGAGCTTGATCAGTGATTAGATACTCCCTTCACTCTGATAGGGCCTTGAAAGTCCATCCTGCTGTGAAAAACTAATTTTTGGCACAGGAAATTAATTAAATAAGAAATCTGCATAATCTGCACTTCTTTTTAACACTAGCAGGAGTACTCATAACATATTTTTGATTGGTATATACATACTTACTGTAGCCTCCCTTGATTTAATGTATCTAGGAAATATCAGACTATAATGGTACTTTGGAATTATAACAGTTTCTGAATTGGTTACAAGTAGGGCTGGCAATATAACGATAAAACGGTGGCAATAATAATCACGATATAATTTCCCTCTGTGTTGATACAACAAATTCAATATAATTTAATATCCAGCGTGTTGCTGGTAACACATTTTTTGTCTCAATGAAATGAAGTTCCTTTCTCTGTGTCTGCTGGTCAGAAATGACAATGGAGCACAAACGGGGGATTTATTGAAAAGATAAGAGAAGGCAATAGGGCAAGCAGGCAGACGAAAAACAACACAGCCAAAACCACAGGGCGACTCACCGGGAGGGCAGGTAAGTCCAAAGAAACTCCTTCAATAAGGGTAATCCAGCGAAATCCAAGAGGAAAGTCCACAGTAAAATTCAGTCCATGAGAAATCCACACTGTAATAATACACAGAGAATTAAGAAACAATAGGCAGAATGCCAGCAGCAGTGTTGCTCTGACTAAAATAACTTGTGATTTGTGAAATGTGAAATGCTGTTTGGAAAGTGTTTGTCATATTCTGACAATGAAGAATACCACAATTAACCATCTGGTTTCTTCAACTTTTACTCTGGAGCAAAATCAGCCCTTAAACTGGAAAGAAATAATGACATTTCACCCACAGTACTGTGCAAAGGTTTTAAGCAGTCAAAAGAAATGTTTAAAGCTATTTATCTGGGTTGTAAGTGTACATTTGCTTAGTTTTAACCATGTTGCTTAATGGTATACACAATTTAACATTACAGTATAACAAATAAATTATGAATAACACAACAAAAACTAACAGGCATTTCTCACTAATTTTCCTCAATTCCGCCATTCAATGTGTTTCTTAAATTTCACCACCGGCTCACTTAATTCATTAATTTAATTAGTTTTGACAAATAGCATAACGAGGTGCTCTAGTCGAGTCAAAAAATACATGGTTGTATTGTATGCAAATTCAGGGGTGAGTTTAGCAGAGGTTTTGAAACGGCTAACACACCTTAACAGGCATAATACCATAGTTTTACACCAATATTAAAATCATTTAAACATCATTTTCTTTGGCTGTCTCAGACTTCTGCACAGTACTATATATCATGATAATTACTGATATCGATTTTTATAGTATTAACATTTTGCCCATATCACCCAGCCTTATTTATAAGTACAAAAATATATATCAGTGAATGTAAGGTACGGACACAAGATTATAGTGATGGTTAGAGATGCACATATGATTGTATCTAATTTTCTCTCTTTGCATGTATCAAACCATTATTGTTCCCTTTATACTTAATGTTCCCTTAATATTTCTAAGCGGTTTATGGCATATGTTGAATTATTCTTCCTATTTTTAAGCCACTGCCTGATTCAGCCCAAACATGTCATTACCTCACCTAGAGGTCTGCCTGCAACCTTCAGCTGTGAAGTATTTCTCACCGCTGTGCCCTCCATAGAATACAGTGAGTCTGTGGCAGCCTACACAGTCATACACTAAGGAAATTCATCTAAATTGCAAGTCTTTGGCCTGTGTAAAGAAACTGAAACATACAGCATTGAGAGGAATCTAACGTGCATCCCTGTGGAGTGACTGTTGGTGGTTGTAAATATGAATGAAATTATAACAGTTCTCCTAAACTGCATTTTTCGGGAGTACCAGAGTACCCAGAGGAGACCTATCAAAGCCTCGTTAACTGTCTTTTTTAATCTTCAGTCAGTGTATTATTTACCTATTGCTTTTATCTTATATCTAAGACTGACCTGTCTATAATAAACAATTTATTTTGGGTACATCCATCTCTGTCTTGATGCATCCAGTGAAATATTACCTAAGCACCCCGCTGCCATAATATATCTAATAAAGCCTCCAGCCCCTATTACTGAGAGTAACATGGTTAGCAGCAACAGGAAAACGAGCATAAAAGCTTCTGTTGCCCACATATCGCTATGGAGATATTGGGCTTGTTCGGTGATAATTTACATTCAGTGCACCTTCATAATGTATTTATATTGTATTGATAGAACATTATTAAGCATCAAATCAATATACCTTAACATGGCTTAAGACACTGCATTCATAAAACTTTCAATGAACCAGACATGAAAGTTTTAGTATACGTTAATAACAAATATTATAGTCATATTCATAAGTAATGCATAAGTTCAAAGACATTTAAATAGTTTTTTGTGCATAGTGTGCCATGATCGTTATGCACCTTCATAATGCATTCCTACACAGCATGTAAATTTAGATTAAAGCTTCACTAAGCATTTATGATATCTTAAATGAGCAATATTGGTCAAGTACAGTTGCATTTCTTTCAAAGCAAATGCAGTGAGCAATCACACTAATGGCAGTAGCCTATAATGCTAAGGTATACTTACATGCTACTTATGAATACTGTAATAGGTAAAAGACTGCATTTAATTATGTTAATTATTTGCGCTTTCACTTTGCACTTATCAAACTATATAAATGGTAACATTCTAAAACTACAATTTTAGTAGTAGTTTGTTACATTGAGTCTTATACACTAATTGATATAAAATATTTAATAGGTACAATACTAAGAAAACAGAGCACAATGCAGTACACCATTTCAATTATTGGATTTAATGCCTCAAAGCATTCGGCACATTGTGACATCAAACCATTTCTTTAACTACTGCAGCTGAGTAGTAGGCTATACACTGCTTTCAGATGTTTTATGTATTGATATATAAACCATCTCAGCTCATGTCCCCACTTTAATAATGCCAAAACACTTTGAGGCAAATACTAGTTCAGTGAAGTAGGCAATTGCAATCCTCTCTTTGACTGGAAAAGGATGGAAAATAATAGGTAACAGCTCTGAGCTCTGAGATGGAGATGAAGCCTCATGCCACCTCACTGGAAGGCAGGCACAGTTTGCAAAGCTGCTTTGTCAACCTGACTAATAATATTGAAGCTTTCACCAGGGAAATGTAGATTTCACCAGGGAAATGTAATAGTCTTGTTTCAGAACCAATTGTCATTGTATAAAATGTTTATAAACACTCATATCCTCATACTACCCACTGGCTAAAGCTTGCAGTCTGGCCTGAGTTGGGCTCTATCTCTTCCTGCCTGTTCTATAAAAGGCTGGATTTCTGACCCTTAATCATCAGAGGTGATCCCACACAAGTTTAATGTGTCTGAGAAGCAATATCTCATAAGCGACTGATCTGGGAGTGGGGTTTTGGCCTCCGCACCGTGTTCTCAGGATATTCTGGGTCCCTTTCAAAATATAAAGACACATGTGCATGTGTGCATGCGCATTGTCATGAATGATTGAGGCCAAAATTATTAGCCCCCCTTATGAAATTTGACAACACTCTTGATTTCTCCATGAGAATGACCATTAACAACAAGTGTGTGTTATTTTGGAAACAAATACACTATAAAAAACAATGCCCACTAAGTTTAATTAGGATATTTTATTGATACATCGAGTTGAAACAAGAACGGGCAAAAATGAGACATCCAAAATTATTAGCCCCCTGGCCATTAATAGTCAATAGTGTACCCTTTCTGAGTCACAACTGACAGCAATCACTTAGAGTAGTTCTTTACTAGGTTGGCACAGGTCTCCTGAGGGATTTTGGCCCATTATTCCATTGCAAATTGTTCTAGCTGGTCCAAATTGCATGGTTTCCTGAGCATGGACATTCACTTTGAGTACCCGCCACAGATTCTCAATAGGACTGGGCTCTGTGCTCGCCCCTCCAAGATTTTGGTTTTAGTATCCTTGAGGAACTGTTGGACTAATTTCGATGTATGCTTTGGGTCATTGTCTTGTTGGAAGACCCAGCGACGACCTAAGCCTAGACTACTAGCAGATTTCTGCATATTCTCCCTCAAAATTTACAATTTTCTTTTTTCATGATGCCATGTGGGGACTGTGTTCCCTCTGTTAAATTATGAAGGCCTCTCCCTTTCTTCGCCAAACATAAGCAACATCCATGTGCCCAAACATTTCCAGTTTAGTCACATCAGACCAAAGCACAGACTTCCAAAACTCATCTTTACCTTTCAAATGTTCATGGGCAAACCTCAGTCAGGCTGTGATGTAGGGCTGTGTGATATGGGCTAAAATTCATATTGCGGTATAATTTGAACCACAGACAGAAGATGGTACATATTACGGTATAGAATTTGGTATGTAAATTTCAATATAACTGTTTTTGTATGGGTAACATATGCCCTTAGCAAATGCACTTCAGCAGGATGTTGTATTCTGTTAACACATTTCAAAGTAGTGGTGAATGTTACTTTAAGAATATTTATTGTGCAAAACTGCAATTATAAAAAAAATATGGAATATCTTTCAAGTAACTTTTCCCTGATTTTATCGCCAAAATATCTTATATTCAAAATACAGGTTGGTTTTGTAAACTGTAAGTAAACAGAAAATAATTAAGACAGAATCAAAAGCTATAAAACATCATTAACAACCACTACCGCGGTAGGCCGGTATATTCAAAATCTTTCTCATTGGCCAAATTTATACCGTTTATACCATTTATACCGCACACCCCTACTGTGATGTGCCGCTGTTGGAGTGAAGGGGTTCTTCTGGGACGATGGCCCTGAAGCCCACCACAATGAAGAGCCCTCACAACTGTGTTCCTCGAAACATCCGACTCCAGAAGAGGCCAGGTCAGCAACAATCATCTTGGCACATGTCCGGGGCTCCTTGCTGACATCTCTGACTATTTTCCTCTTCAGAGTTCTTGAAATCTTGTGCTTACGACCACGGCCAGAATTTGTCACCTTGTACTTGGCAATGATGCAACGTACAGCAGTTCTAGACACTGTCACTGTTTGGAAATGGCAGTGTAGCCTTCCCCCTTATCATAAGCCTCTATTATCTTCTTTCTGAGCACCAGACTGATTTCCTTTGTCTTTGGCATGGTGAGTAGTCCCTCTCATGTGTTCAAGTGCCCTGTTCCTTGGAGTCTTTTTATGCTGATTGAATGTTGTTAGGAAGCCAATTGACTGCAGGTGTTGTTAGGAAGCCAATTGACTGCAGGTGTTGTTAGGAAGCCGATTGACTGCACAGGTGTGGTTTCAAAGCTTATTGGTTAATTACTGTAGGTGTGTTTTGAAAGCAAACATTCACATGGGGCTAATATTTTTGACCACCCCATTTTTTACTATATTCGATATAAAGCCTAAAAATGTATTTTATATTACAAAATGTACCAAAAGCTATTAAATAGCACTGGTGAATGTTGATTATATTAAGTTTCATCAATACTGCAAACATTGGGAAGAAGTTTAGGAAAATGTTCCATAATTCCTGGGGAGCTAATCATTTTGCCCTCAACTGTATGTATGTATGTATGTATGTATCTATCTATCTATCTATCTATATATCTATCTATCTAATCTGTCTATCTATCTATCTATCTATCTATTCACCTCAACACTGGACCCCATGCCTGAATCATTTATTGACCTCATTACATTCTGCTTTAGCTAAAGTGTTCATGAACATGTAAAGCAGGGGTGGCTAGTCTTATCCGCAAAGGGCCAGTGTGTATGTCAGTCAACTTACAGCCATCCATTCATATGATTTTACTGAGGTGCTGTCAGATTATAAGGGTGTCCCTCAGGGGTTAGTGTTGGGCCTGTTCTAATTTACCATATACATAAATCACTTGGGGGAAGAATGTTCTTAATTCAGCTTTCCATTTTTGCTGATGATATTGTTATATATTGCATTTCATCTACTCTTAATAAGGTCTTTGAGTATCTACAAAATGCTTTTAATAGAGTGCTAGCTCAGCTCAAACAACCTTCCTGTCGTCAGCTTTTATGTTCCAGAAACAGAACATTATGGGTTAAGTTTGCTGCATTTGCATACTTATGTCTGTCCCTAAAGCTCGGACAGAGGCTTTTTTTGTTACCTGCGCCTGCTGTTTGGCCTGCAAGATGAACTTAAAGTCAAGGATTTGGTCACTTCAAAGCTATTGTAAGTTGAGTCGAATCAATGGGATGCCGGCCAATTAGAAGGCAAACATATAATCATTCCCTGAAGGCAATTTAGAGACGCCAGTCTACCCGAACCGTGTCGTTAGCCTGTCAGAGGAAAGCAGAATTCCTGGTGATATCCTGACTAACAAAGGCAGAACTAGCAAATGTGTCTGCTACCAGATTCATTTATCATTGTGGAAAACATGTTTTTCTTTAGTCTAGCTATCAGCAGCTTCATTCAGTGCCTTTTATCCATGCTCTTGGCTCGTTTTCTAAATGCCATTTTAAGAGAGACTCAATAAATAATAATCTTATTTAATAGTCAGAACAAAACTATCTCAAACTGTCAGAGGCAATTTCAAAGTAATGGATACCTTAACTGTAAAAATTACATCGTGTTCATCTTATTTCGCCTTATTTTATGGCGACTGAGACTTCGGCAGGATGATAGATCATTACTCATATTGCTCAGTTGAATCTATGCCTGGTGTCAGAACAGGTTAAAAAGATGGCAGAGAAATGCCACAACATCACCCCTGGATTGTAGCTTCATGGTGTGACGTTTTGGTGCAGCTTGTGGTTGTTAGTTATGTGCCATGGGGATATTGTGGTGTTACGTTTTTGTAGTGGGAGCTACGTGGCACTCAGGTGTATTGGGGCTACAGTATATTTGTTTGCATTTTTGGTGGTGCTGAAAGAATATTTTTGTCTGAGATCTATGACTCAGAACTAATAGTAGCCATTGGGCATCATCATGGAGCAACACCCACTGCAACAATTCATGATGGAACACAACATCTGATGCCCAATATAAGACAAAATGCTAAAAATTATTTGAATCCAAGTATACAATACCAAGAACTGTAGTATACACAAACTATAGGTATTGTAATTAAAATTGCAATATCAACTGTACTGTATTATATTCAAGGGTTAAAAAGCATATAAGCATATAGGGAAACAGGAGACTGAATTACACGACACCGCAATGTCATTTGGACAATCTTAGCAAAACTCTGTCTGAAAGAGAAGACTACTTGCTGCTCATTGTTAGAAAAAGGTTCCAATGCCTTATAAAAATAGTTTTAGTACTGTTAAATATTCTAGTAGGACATATTCCATAAAATTTTATGGTAACCCTTTCTTTTATGGGGACCTTGTCAGAGATCTACTGCAACAGAACATCTTTCCGTGCAGCAAATGTCAGGATATTGTACTCTTTTCACCAGTATCAGTAATATATCTCCTAAAAATATCTGTGAGGTTAGGTATCTTCTGACATTGAAAATGTACTCCGGAGTTACAAGAAACATTCCCCCACCTATAAAACAGATTGTATTCCCTTTGTTTAGTCCATATCCCAGCTAAATCTTTTATCTGAGAGTGTTCCAGAACAGCTGAAATGGTATTCAGGAATCGTGAAATCTACATAATGGTTTTGTTTTAACCATCGATCCATTTGGACTAAAGGGTACAACCCAGGGTTGTACATACTAATTGTTTTGCGACGCTTGCAATGTGATGATTAATGTTTGATAAATGGTATATTATGGGTTTAGAGCATATTGTGTTTCATGTATTGGCCTAGTCTGTTTTTAGTCTCTCAAATCTGACAAAGCCAGGCTATTACCACGCAACATTAGCACTATTATCTGTTTCTCTGTTTACTGTTTTATAAATGATAAAGCTTTACTTGTAATAAACACAGAATATCAGTTTGTTACCATGCATGGTACCAAACATATAACTATTTTATGTCATTTTATGTCAAGGTTAATGATCGCATAGGTATGTATAAATGTTGAATATTCAACAAGATGCACATCAATTGGCATGTTTGCTTATACCTCTTAAAGACGTGACAATTAAGTTAAATATAACTGAATAAAAATATGAACTAACTTATGATCCTTAGAATTAAGTAATTAATTAAGATCCTTATAATTTGACCCCAGAAGGCTGCTCCTTGTATTTTTCTAAGGAAAATTATTCCAAAAGACCACAGTATACAGTTAGTGATAAAAAAAGAAAATAATAAATAAAAATAAAAAAAACCTTTATCTTGGATCTTCTATGGAACATTTACATTTCACATAATTGTACATCCATCTATCCATCCATCCATCTAAATCATCCATCTTTTACCTGGTTATGCCACTAAGCGATCCCTTGGAGCCTGGAGCCTCTTCTGGGGAGCATTGGCCACAAAGATGTGCTTCACCCTGTACAGGATGCCAGTACATAATTTATTGGCAATGCATATTTTATAGCTTTTATCTACATTCCTTATTTCTCTTTATATTTTTATTCTACAGTATTACTATTATTGTACTTGGATAATGTCTTCCAGTCTGTTTGGTATGTATGGCTGTATCCATGGATTAAAAGTGAGGTCACTTTCATTTGTACAACCTTTTGTTATTGTGCATTATTCATTTTATGAGTGTACAAGTTATTCTAAATATTAAGGTCGATATTCCATTTCATTTCACCAATAAATCAGCTAGAAACCTGATCCTTCTTTGCTTTGGTTCAAATAATCACTGCTGTGTAAGAAATCTGCCATTAAATCAAAGACTGGAATTTAACGTTTCTTGACCTCTGTATGTACACAGTCATGGCAGATTGCTTTGGCCAAAACTGCTACATTGTCTTTTTTCCCCACCACAATGCAAGACTGCAGATATCTTTTTTGCCTTTTAAAATTAAATTTCCTTTTTATCTGAAAAATGTATTAATATTATGGGGACACTTCCAGTATGTAGTCTACAGGAAGAGCAACACTGTTTATAAAGTGAAAAGAATTTAATCCATATCCATGATTGAACCCCCAGAGGTTTTTTCTTTCTCCCTTGGGAGTTTTTGTTTCCTCTCCTCTGTTGTCAATTGGCTTTCTTTCTTTCATTTCTTTGTATTTCATTTTCTCTGTCCTACTCTGTTTTGTTTTGTATAAGGTAATGTATCCCAACACACCCAGGTAAAGCACCCTGGGACAACTCTGTTGTGAAAGGCGCTATATAAAAGTAAATTGAATTGAACTGAACAGAATATCATCATGGAATTGAACTGAATATCAGCCCCTTCCTTTGCTCCTCAGCCTGTCATTAAGCAGTCTCACTGCTTCATATACTGTATCAGCAGGCAAACATTTCTTCAGCATCTCAAAGGTTTAAAATATTACATAGGCGCTTTAGGGAGAAAAATGTGGGAAAATATGTGCAGCAGGTTTTATGTTTAGATGGAGGTTACATTGCACCCATGGCCAGGGTCGTTGTGACGCACAGGGAGCTGATCCCTTGAGATCATGTCAAGACAGCCAGTAGGATGAACTAGCCAATGCTGAATAGACCCTCATGCAGCTTCACCTGTATGTGTTCCAGGCCAGAGTGAAGATTGTGGTGTTTTATTAATTGTACTGCACAACCTATTTATTCCAGGTATCTAATCTGGGGGAAATGTTTTGGGTAGAGCTTACCACTAACACTTTGGGAGTAAATGAACATCAACCAATTCTAGAAGAGTTTATACTTAATCCGGCAGCTTTAATTGCGTGGTTCATACTGAATGTAGAATTTAGAAAAAGAGTACTGAAGAAGAATAATTAAAAAAAAAAACATTTTAACCTATTTTATGTTGCATGGGGATTTCACACCAACCGGCATGTTTGAGTTTGGATGTTGCCACCAGCAGCATTCAGCTGTGTAATTTCTTCTTTCTTTTTTTTAAGGCATGGGTTAATTCATTTGCATCATATTACTTCAATTTATCACCACGGAAGCAGAATCGTGACACTGGCAATGAATATGATGAAAGCAGCAGTACCTGAACTGAATTATCATCACAGAGCATCCCTGCCTGTTTTTATTTTTTCTTTACAACTCTGAATGCTTATATTTTTGCCTCACAGAAACTCATTAGCAAGGTGTATACATACACACACACACAGTGCTTCATACTGCTTGGAACTGGTGCAGCTGTGTCGACCATGCCATTTTCACTTTTTCGCTAAGCACCACATCAAATGCCAAGCCTGCAGGAGATCCACATTTCACTCCCCTGTGCTTCTCATCCTCCAGAAAGGGGGTGCTGAGGTCTGCCAGGACGTCCCCTTGTACGGCTGTCATTTCTGCCATCTTCAGCCCTCTGCCAGCCTGTCAGGTTTAGCCCGGTTTCCCCTGCTGTCCACCTTTGTTTGTCTTTCGGAGATACCTCAGGGACTATCACCGGCCTGTGGCAGTTTGTGTGCACGAGGGAGGGGAGGAAAGAAAGGGAGAGTGTAAGAATCAGTTAGATGCAGTGTGTGAAATAAGGAGACCTATCATCCCCGTTCAGGTCAGAGAACGGCCATCATCTGTTTATTCATTTTAGCAAGGACCTGTGAGCTACTTTTATGAGCATACATAACTTTCATTCAGGTGTATTGTCAGTTTTTATAAGCAGAAGATTGTCAGATGATTTAGTAGATGATAAATTAAAAATGAGATAAATCTTCAGTCATTCATCACTTTATTTCATTATTTATATTTTTTTAAATATTAAATATTCAAATTTTAGAATGAATAAGATTAATGGAATATAGTTGAACGGTATGCCTGTCACGAATTTTGATGCATTTTTATTGCTATTATTAGTCCGATTAATAATTATGTTTTTGTACCATTTACACATTTCTTTTACCAGTTGGTTGGGCAAGTAAAATTGTTAGAGAATTCTTTAAAATTGGCATTTGTTAAAAAAAAAAAATAAAAAATAAAAAATAAAAACATGAATTAAAATGAGGCCACGGCAGGTAGCAAATGTCTTTGTTTAGCATGGCAGGGGAACCCTGGCAGTCGGTGAGGGTTAGCCAGACAGCAGCCAGGGTCTCGTGATTGATATACATACATCATATGCACGGCTGCTCATCTGGAAAGCAGGGCTCTTCATTTTTTCCAGGCCACTGTGGACTGTATAATGACATCCCTCGTAACAACCCCACGGTCCTTGCCAGTGGTGCCTGAGTGACAAAACCCTATGTTCATGGTCGGGCTCAGGGACCGTAGCCCCATTAATTTCGAGGAGACTCTTTTTTTTTCTGCTTAACTAACAGTTGGTGGCACACCTGCTGTGAGCACTGTTGCAGAAAGGTGAGCAGGACCTTCATAGACAGGCCAGCAATGGTCTCCTGAAGTGATGAGGCCACGATGGATGGATCCTTCCAGACATACCGGAGGTATGGGGGTGGGGGGCCGAGAGGGACAGCAAGTCCAAATCAAATGCCTCTAAATAATAGAGCGGCCATGTTCGCATGAGTATAAGGTAGCACAAAAATGCAGCGAAAGTGCAGCGTTTGCTTAAACATATTTTTGGTACTTTTCATGCAAGAAAAAGCAAGGTTTAAATTTACACGTCAAAGCAGATCGAAAATCTGCACAGCCTTTCTGAAATATCATCATTCGGTCTATTAGACGGAAATCAAAAGACTCCTAGACATTATTACCAACCACATTTAAATGAAAATAACGAAACATTTTTGATGACTGATCATCTTGTCCCATCTTGCTTTAAGCTCAGGAATGTGCAGAAATGGCCGTTATGTGCCTGCAGTGGCCAGTCTCTGTTGTAAAGTCCAGCAGCTTCCTCAGGGTTGGCGTTGGGCTCTTCAGTGTCCCTGATCTGCTACTTCCTCAAATGCTCATCCATCTTATATAATATATATTATTTCAGCTAACTGGTAATTTAGTCAAATTAATAAAAACCGAATAATATAGTGCGTAAGCGTACGTATTACGTTCTTATATCTTATTTCAGACTAATCGATGCAGACGAAACAGACTTTTAGAAAACAATAACCAGACAATAGCCGGATAAACTATAAAGTAGAATGATATGGTTTTTAACTAAATGTTTGTTAATATTTCTGAGCAATCTGGCAAAATGATGAGTTAAAATTACTATTTATTATTTCAACCGTGGATCTACTTTTTTCTTAACTGTAAGCTAAAAAAAACTATTCATTTTGACATCGGGGAAAAATAGCCCTGAGTGGCGCACATGTTCTACATGCATCATGCCATTTAACAGCAATGTAGTGCAAATAGAATGCCGTAGAGGACCGGTTTAGCCGCTGGGGTACACTTAGTTTCATGAACTTCCTCCCTCATGTGTCTCCTGTCCTACTCATGTCCTTTAGTTCCCAAAATTATCCGCTGTTTTCCCAGAGGAGCTCCTGCGGGCAGCCGTAGACGCCGGGGACACGCTGGGCTCCAGAATGAAGTGAAAGGACAACAGCTTCAACCTTTCTCTGCAGCATCTGTCGAAAAGGTTCCTGTCCCAGGGCGAGTGGTACCATGTACTCTCCCGTGTATCTAATCCGGCGACACCTGAAACACTCTTCATTTCACACGAAGAATCGATTAATTTTACCCACTTTCCATGTGTAAAATAGAATCATGCTAAGCCCATATTATCGGATTTGAAATGCCCCCTTAGATGACAATTAGACACACAAAAATGTTTTTTTCCTACTTTTCTGACCTGGGGACAGTTATAACCATATTAGATTTTGCAGTTTGCAGACAGAAAATTGAAACACAGCTGAATAAAACACACTAAAGCACCAAATTTTACATTTTGGTAGTACCTGTTGGTCTTAGAAATTATATGTAGGCATTTCTCTCTGAAAATGGGAATGATTTATGTTACTTTTCTCCTTGCACGGATTATTGAAATGGTGTGAGATGTAAAATGCATACTATATATATAAATGCTTCCTAGTGTTAATTCGTTTAAAATGACCACATTAAGACTGATAAATGATAGAAAGGACTGTGCAGTTCTGTTTCTAAATTCTACTGTGCGATAACATGTTTATGTAAAACTAATATTAAGCTAAAAAAGAACAGAACCACTGTGTTCATCCTCTGCTATTTCTGGAATTGTCAGCCCATAAAAAGGATAAAAAGTCACCACCACAACACACTAAACACACTAAAAAGGAACAGGTTTTGCTGTTAGGTATGCTGACCCTTTGAGATTACACATTCTGCTAAAATATCTGTATTCAGGAGTTTTCTGCCATTTATGTATCTGTGTATCTATTCGTGTGTGGGTGTGGATTTAGTTTATATATTGTTGTCGCCTTGTCGGGACCAAACAGTCCCCACAATGTGATAAAAGCATTTTTCAGGTCCCCACAAAGATCTGTGAATGCAATCAAGAAGCTAAAAATGCATATAGTCTTGTATTTTGTTTGGTTACTTATGAATAAGGTTAGGGTGTCATGTTGGGATTAGACTTCTCCCAATAGAAATTAATGGAGAGTCCTCACAAAAATATAATGACAAACTTTTATGTGTGTGTGCCTTGGACAGGGCATATCCTGCCTCATGCAATCGGGTATTGCCACATTGGATAAGCTGCCCTTCGAAATTTAGTGGGTTAATATTGCACTGCAGTTGTCCTTTACTTTGGGAAGTTCGCACATTTTCCAGCTGGCTTATTTTCACGTCATGATACTGTAGCACTTCAACATTTAAAAAGGTTAGTACGTTTCAGAAGCCTTATGATTCCCAATTAGCTTCTGGAAAAAGTGTGACAGAAACTGTTACCTCCAGCTGAAGATTTAAAGATTATGAGATATGTAATCTCATCACAGCGAGGGGACACTCCTGCAATGAAGAGCATGGGAATGGGAGGTGGAGGGGGGGCCTTGAACATCTTCCAACGCTACTAGTCTGCAGTCATGATGGACGACCAGGGCCACCCAGCTTTTAATAAAACCCTGGATGGGGTGACCCCTTTGTCATTGATTATGAGGTTACAAAAAAGGCAGGTGCTTGTTGAAAGCATACCTCTGATGTGGTCCTGAAGACAAGAAGCGATAGTGTCATAGATAGCAGCAGTAACTGAGATTTATATTGATGACTTTGGGAGGCTGTGTGTGTCCCTTGACCTTCTGGAAGGAGGACAGTTCAAATAAATGTCTCACTCGAAAAGAAATGACTTCAGTGCAGCTACATTATAAAACCTGTTTTAAACCAACAGGCCCTCGGTTTTGAATGGGGGCTTTCCTCTATTCTTCTTTTTTTACAGACCGCTTTTTCACTCACAGCTACAATCGCCGGCGTTTGTCTGCCAGCCAAATAGAAAAACGGAACAGATGTCTCATGCTAGCATGTCCTCTGTATTCTGCAGCTTTGGAGAAATACGGACACGTTACATTTCTTTGCTTGCAAATTGGCCATGTCACTACCAATAAGTTGTCCAGGTGGGAAAAAAATAAAAAATTAAGCATCCCTTAGACTATGAACTGGGTTGAATAGTTGGTTCGGTAATATATGTTACACTTTTTTTCCAAGTTAATTATTCATATTCTTATTCAAAGTCACCCCATGACTGAATCACTGGCTGAATGGCACAAACTAGCAGAAGCATAACTTTGACGTCTGCTTAAAATAATGAGGTTGAATGTGTGACAAAATGTGAGGCTCACAATCTTATTGCCAAGGTATATGTCAAGGGCGTGTGGCTGTTTATTTGGTTATGAACAGACAAACACATTATGGCCTCATTGGGGTCAAAGAAAGACATTCAAAAATAAATCGAACATGTAGAAGCACTATCTTCTATACTCTGGCCTTTCCAGAAGCAATGATATACAGTAGGTCACATTATATTTAAACTTGGAGACAGTGTTTACCCAGCAAATTCAAATGAGTTCCATATAAGAGATTGGTGGGAAAAGACAGGACTAAAGAATGTGCTTTATATATGCACGTATGCACATATATATATATATATATATATATATATAGAGAGAGAGAGAGAGAGAGAGAGCTCTGCCGTTGTCACCTTTGACAGACTGATGGATTTGTCGGATATTCTGTGTATGGCAAAACTTCTTCAGCCCGCCACAAAAATCCACATGAAACTAAACTAATAAACCAGAAACACCCATCACTTTAAAAAAATCTAAATCAAAAGCCACCCTTGACTTTACCAATCAGAGTCATCACCCTTCTTATTTGTCCTAGTGACATATATGGCCATTTTTGTCTCACCCAAGATAAAATCGACCAAGTGAAATCCTGTCTCCTGCTTTTTAACATACTGAAAGCAAAGGACAGAAGTTCGCTGAGAAAGCATCACTTCAAAAGACAATCTTGTCAAGATATCGAACAAAGGAAGCAGCTGAAAACAATCCATAAAAGCATGAACACTGTTTTCCTCTGCATGCAAAACAGACACTTATCAGCCAAAGCAGGGATCTAAAGAGAAACAAAGGCATTAACAGCTATGATCCCATGCAGCACCCTCCACTTCAATTCCCCCACTTTCTTCCACATTGGCGCCTTGTACAGTGCCCTCCACTCTGGCCTTTCATCACTCCCCAACCATGTACAGATCACCATGGGGTAGCAATTCTTGAACTGAATTTTTCCCTATTCAACACCTTTACTACCAACCACATCAAGAGCCATGTCTATCTTCACTCTGCGACACAAGGAGGAGCTGTCACAATCATACAAAATGGGAGTGAACAAAACCTTAGGACAGGGGGCTCCTGTATTGGGCCTCATCACGTCCTCGCCGAAGTTCTTCAGCAGCATAGGTTCCTCTGGTGTGAGTGCCGACCTCCAGCACTCCAGTAGCTGTCCTGCCACATGAACAGATCTCAGGCCCACACAAGCTGCCACCACTGCAAGGTCACCAAGGTTGAAGCCCATGCAGTCGGTCGCAGAATACAGGAGATTTTGCCCCCATGATGCCCATCACGAGACGACCAAAGCACCTTGAGCTTTTGCCCTCAACAAATCAGCTAAGGACTTTTTTGCAGCCTTGAAGATGTCAACATGCCAGTGATGACCAGTCACTCCAACATTTACATTTACATTTACAGCATTTGGCTGATGCTTTTAGCCAGAGCAACTCATATAAGACTCCATTAGTGAATACACCGTGAAGTCATAACTGGTCATCTTCACTCGTCCATATACGTCTACAAAGGTCTTGTGCAACCCTGAGAATACAATCCTGACTGAACTGTATAATCTGTATTTTCCCAACATCCCAGAATTGGTGTAATGATGAGAAAGTGGCAATTGTAAAAAGGATCCAAAAGAATGCAAAATCCGGTTTGACATCAGTCAATGGCGCAGTATTAGAATTCCTACAAGCACAAACCGCTTACTGACATTACAGTGAAAAGCAAGCTGGACTGATAAAAGTTGACCTAAAAACACTAGAACGACATTTAAAACCATACAAGCAGTCTAACTTTGCCAACGAAACAACACTGTCCTTAACCTGGACCCAGCAGTATTGTATCAGGGTCTTATGCTGATATCTCCATATATTACGCAACTCATGTGGTTCAAGAAGTTCAACAAGCTGCATCTGAGAAGCAGCATGAGGTTTAAAATTATTCCTATCAAGACTAGCCTCAGTACAGTTAAAATCTAGCCCCCAAGATCATAAATACACTATTGTAAAGAGCCCCAAGCACTGAGCTCATATTATCTAAAAACCACATTCTCTCCCTCTGCTGGCTCAGCACATAAACATTGACAAAAACAAGCACATCATCTTCAATGTGTGTCATCACTTTTCAAAGCCTACCTGGCATTACTTCCTCAACTTTGTAAGCCCGCGGACCAAAAGATTTTGAGAACAGAACAGCCACGCCCCCACTGGGTGATGTATTGTGACTTAAGATCAACCAACCAAAGCCGGCACATTTGACAGTAAACAGATCATCTATCTAAAACGATCCCTCTTTGCACTAATACATTAGCCGTCTCGACCATACCAAGGAGGTATGACACAACATCGTCATGCCCCACTACATCCCCACCGGCAACACACACTGCTCCACACAAACTATGGTGACCACCCTGACATTTTGCTGCCTCGTCAGCGTCTCACAGTTTATCTACCAAGGAGTCACCATGCTTCTAGTCGGCAGCGAATGCCCCCAACAAACACAAAAATACTCAAAAATATGAGCAAAGAGACAAAATGCACAACACCAACAATTAAGTTAGAAAAAGATAGAAAAGTTAGTAACACTCATTACCACCAGTTGCCCTCACATTTGCTATGCCCACGCACTTCCGACTCCACTCAAAGAGAAAGAGAGAGCCAGAGAGAGAGAGTAATAAAGGTTGGGAGACAGTGGCCAGACGTGACAGCAATGGATCTTTACCCTGGCACGCTAAAACCTTTAAACAAAATCATTTGTGCTGCCATTTATATTGCAGGTTAGACATTTCCCTGCAGCAATAAACGATCTGTGGCGATTCCTTTGTGGTTCTGTGATGTCAAGTGTGGTCAGAGAAATATGTTTCATTTCATTGAGGTGTTACACAACTACAGAGTCATGTCTCAAGCCTGGAAAATTACGGATAAAGTAATCTCAGGGGAATGTGCTTCTTGCTTCAAAGGCAATATCACAGTGCTCTTTACAAACCTTTGTGCAGCCTAAACACAAACTTTATTGCTTATTCGGAAAATGTAATTTTAACAGAAATTGATATTCATTCACAGTGCTGACTGGACAGACCTAAATATATGCAAGCAATATTTTGAGCTTTGGCTTACTTGCAATATATTAGAAAATATTTTTAATACATTATTTTACATCATGTACATTAAATATTTGTATAAACATTTACAGAATATACAAAATATTCACAAGAAAAACAATATAGCAGCTATAACTAAATATGCTATAAATAGTCATTTTTTGCCAGTTTTTTCAAATTTTTCCATAATTCATATATACTTTTACTTATTTGAATGAATCACAATTATCATTTAATTAATTGCAGACTGAAAATGCCCCTTGCATTCGTTAACAGATGCAATGCTCACTCTCCATTGTAATGCATGAGCTGTACACTCGACCTGCTGAAGGCAGGCTATTTTAACACATCACAGAAATACTTCCAGCTGTTTGTAGCATTGTGTTTGAATGCAGAGAAAACGCTGACTGTTGCTAAGGAGGCCCCATGGGAGTCTGGTTGCAGGTATACAGTGTCCAGCCTTGTGCATCATGAAGCACCAAGAACGTTCTCAGGCCCAGAGGTGAAGGGGCTGATAATTGGGCTAATTATTTCATGATAATTCCTTCACAGATAGTTTTAAAGCTGTTTTCATGTTTCCACTGGAGACCAGATAGATGAGCTGATGTTCTTCTGACATTGAATTCTACTATTTTCTTGCATTTAATGGTTTAATCTTGAGGTAAAAATAAAAATGAGACCAAGAACTAAATACTTTATTGAATAATTCAGCACCTTCATATTATTTGTTTGATAAGATAACAAAGGTTGGAAAATGTAAAAAAAGACATTACCACTAGAATATATTATGTTTCCAGTGAGAAATTACAAAACGTTTCATGGAGAACACCTAGTTTGACCGCAGAATTGCCAGAAATGGCTTTTTGATATTTCCATCATGCAAAATTGTTTGTTTTATCTAATCCAAAACAAAGATTCTTAAATGTTTATGGGCATTTTATTTAATGTGCATTTTTAATAGATTACAGGGGCCTGTAAGTGTTAACATGCTGCTAGTTCAGGAAACGCTAACAAATTCTGAAAATGTGTGAGCCACAAAAAGTGGCCACAACGCAATGGAAGATTCTGGGAGGGAATGAAATGAAGGCTGGGTGTTCACGGTATCAAAGCAACACAAACACAGAAAGTATTCTGACTGGGGGAAGCAAATGTCAACATGAAACAGCGAAATGCCATGCCGTCAGTGTGAGTGGACATTAACTCATTGCTAATAAGCAAACACCCAAAGAGCATTGTCCATTTGGGTAGAGTACATGCTGGTTTCCATCCACAGTTAAAAGACAAGTACACTAGTGGCCAAAAGTGCTTACTTATTTAATCGTCCAATGTATGATTTTACAAACATCGTACATTGGACAATTAAAAGAGTAACTGAAGCAGCAGTCAAATAAAGTTCTGAAATTTCTAAAAATTTAAAGTGTTTCCACAATTTTGGCCACGAGTATAGTTAAATGAATTGCTGTTTCTAAATTGACCATAATGTGTGACGTATATGATTGTATCCCCTATGTTAGATCAGTGTCCTGTCCAGGTTTTCTGGCGAATTATACCCAGGGTCAGGTTTAAGCCAAGGATAGGCTTAGGTGGTGTATGAACAGATGAACAGCCTACACTGAGAGATGTACAAGTTTGGGCGAAATTGGCATGTTTGCACACAGGAAAAAGGAGTATAGCCTTCCTTGTGTTGCAAAAGTTGTGAACTGGCTTCTGAGCATTTCTTTGGTCTTTGCTGTCACGGAAACACCCTGTAATCATGGTCTTATTTGATTTTTCCTCATGACATGTGGCAAGTTTCAGGCAATGTTGGGACTATGGTTTAATGATGGTCAAAGAGATCCAAACAGGAGAAAAGTGCTGCTAGGAGGCAGTCCGATTCTGCCCATCTCTACTTTTAATTTCAAGCTCTGGAGTTGTCAATGGGTTATGTGGTGTTCTTGGACTTTCCTTTCAGTATTAAATATGCTCATGTGTGTATAATTGATTGAGTGTTGGATGTAGTCAAATGAGCTCTAAGTCAAATGACCACTTTAACTGAATGATCCTTAATCACAATGTATGAATCAAAGACCTTTGGTGACAGTAATGTCTAATTTATAATCACTTGGCTCAGTTATTTCCATGGAACCTCTTGTCTCCCAATTTATTAATATGATGCTTGAATCCTGGGCTTTTCGTTATGTGGCTTCATTCCTCCAAAAGTAATACATACAGATACATTCTGAAACAATGACTGTTACCTTTTCTGTAAGTAGTATTTAAGCAGGTTTTAGTTAATTCTAAGATGTGTTCCCGAAACGTATGCATTTTCTTGAATCTGAAGACCAATCTCAGCCCTGCACTGGCATTTGTTTCATGCTGTTCAACATTATGTTGCTCTTCAGAAGCTTAAGTGTTAATTAATATCGCTTTACTTTTTAATAAGAATTCTGGAATGCATTGAAATGTCTGTGAAACTGCATCCCACTGTGCACTCCAGACAAATAAAGGATGCTGGTAATTACCATTAGGCAAACATTTAAATAAGGAATAGGTGCATTTTTTTCCTGTGATCTTGACTTTGATCTTGACCCAATAAACCCCTCATTTATTCTGATTAAATAAGCGATGATATGCAGAGACACACATCTGAATATTAATGAACCCATTAGTGGCAAGAAAGGAGATGACACATGAACCATCATAAGTCTTCTGTAAGACCCCCCCCGCAAAAAAAATGAAAACTGTATTTGTTTCAGACAGTGAATAGATCTGTAGGCATGCAAAAATCTACTTATTAACACCAATAATAATGACAGCAAACAGTCTGTAACATTAATAAAATAGGTTACGCTGTCATGGTTAACCTTCCTGGATTTAACTGTTATAATGTGTTAGGTTATAATGTTTTCCTTTGACTTTTATGTTTCAGCAAAAAAAAATAAAAATAAAAAAATCAGTTAGTATTGCGTAAGGGAAGGAAGCCGCTTCACATCATTACCGCCAGTGAGCCATGCTGACAGAGAAACAGTGACCTCATCCAGATGGTCACTTTGCCTTCGATTCCCAGAAGCCCTCAGTTTGTTTTACACAGTTTGATTCGGGTATATCAGAAAGGCCCAAATTGCATTCAGTATTTCCTCAAATGCACTGCTGTATCAAGCAAGCTTAAACTAGTTTTTTTTTTTTTTTTTTAACTTTGACTGTATTTTGTTAGATTTAATTATTTTGTTAGTTAATGTATGTTGAAAAGAACATTAGTTTTGTGAAAAATTACTTGCAACCACAGCTGATTCCCTGTGGTTGCATGCATTACTGCTGAATATTATTGAGAGCTTAAAGAAAGTGATGTTGGAAGAAAGGAGCAAATTAATAGCTAGTTATGTAACAGTTATTAATGGAGAAATGCTTCTCTCATCAATTCTCCCAACATTTACTGACCTTTAAGTCTGGGCTTTGAATATACCAGTCAAAAGTTTCACTTACACTATTCAGACACTGTTGCCATGACGTTCTGTGTCTTCAAAATTCCTTTTTCATAAATTGTTTTTAGATTTATAAGGATCAGCTTTTCTTTGTTTATTAGCAGGTCTTCTGTATTTTAACAGAATATGCTACACACATAGAGACATTAATTTATACAAACACACATGGAGTTGGCTTTTGTGACAGGAGGGTTATTTCTTTCAGGAAACCTCTGCCTTACACAGACGCAATCATTAAGGAAATTTATACAGAATGTAAGTAGACACTGTTTAGTCCGTTCAGCATTTTCTCCCACATACCCTTCAGTTCTCATATTGTCAGAACACTCTATCTATGCTACATTCAGGGTATATATTTTACTAAATGAATTGCTTGTCATTGTCACTTAGCATAAATGCATGTATATATACCAATATATACCATGTACACATAAATATACCAAATCTCCTTATTAAATTAAGCAACTTCCAGAAGACTGAATTGTCTTATACTTAGTTTTTGTTAGTTTTGTTGGGCGATATATGAATCTGTTCGTTAGGACATATGTACCTATGATTGGAAGGTCACCGGTTTAAATCTCCCTGCTGGCAGAGTGATTTCACTGCTGGGACACTTATCCCCAGTTGCTCTAGGAACTGTGTCCAGGGGCATATCAAGCTTTGTAAAAGTGGGGGGATTCTATGATAGGGAAGTAAAACTCCCCTCGAAATTTTCGCAGCCAAATTATAATAGAATTATAATCACGGCCAATGATATATAACTGTATCATTTAGTTATATATAACTATATAATTTCCTACATTTCCACATTTTCTTTACATCTACACAATGCAAATAAAAGGAGTCTATCTTGTCCTGCCTTTTCACAGAAAGAGAATGATTGTTTCAAAGCACAGCTCTATGATAGAAAGATATGATGCTGCACGAGACAGGCTGAAAACAAAGAAAAACGAGGTACTTGCCTAACATATGCGGTAAAGTTACCCCCTAGCTAGTTGCTATAACGTTAAATGCAGTGCCATTAATCTTGTCTAGCATGTATTATGTAGAAAATGCTGACGTTACAACGTTGTGTCAGACGTTGTGAATTTTGCTTTACTAATTTAGTGTGATGCCGTTTCAGATATCACTTTCTCTGATACCTTTGCTGTGATTGGCTGAATGGTCCTTCAATCAAAGTAACGGACCTATGTACATAGTCTAGGTGTGTTTTTTTAACTCCCAGATCAGGGCTACAGTTCAGTTCACTCTTGTACCCGTAGCAGCACATATTTTAATCTGTATATCTGTTTTAATCTGACAAAAGTGGGGGGGGGGGTGGAATTGTGTTTCTGCAAAAGTGGGGGATGTGTAACACCCACATCCCCCACCCCCCTGCCCCCCCGCTTGCAATGCCCCTGACTGTGTCATACCCTGGGCTCTGATCCTCATCGCTTTCATAGCGTCTGCTAAATAAATAGAATGCAAAATGGTGTCTGTCTTTATAAGTTTTGCCAAAAGATTCACCAAAAGTACCAAATAAGCAATTCAGTGTTGAGTACATTTCATTTTCTCCCCATCAGAGCAGAGGTAACAAAAACTGGAGGTCACCAAAGACCATATGCTACAATAATAAAATTAGGAAATAGTTTTTAATTAAAAGGAAAATTGCATTGGCTTTCAAATGCAGGGAAATGTCTGTGTCTTTGGCGTGATCCAGATACCCTTGAACAGAAAATAAATGGTTTGACTTTTCGAGTCAGGAGTACAGGACCACGTTCATTTTGACATTTTTGAAGGCCTGACCTTCATAAAATGCAAGCTAATATTCATAAACAACATTCAATGTAATTAAAATAAGGTAACAGGAAACTGAGTGAAATACAGTATTCGTTTTAATACGTGATCATAACCCAATTCACTTTCCTGAGGTAAAATTACTTTTTTTCTTACATATTTTCACACAATATTCATGAAAATCAATTAAATGTAACACCTACATTGAAATTATTTTAATTAATGGGCTGATGTTGGCCATTTTAATAAATTTAAATTTCCAGTGAAGATGTTTTATTGTTTTCTTAAATGTAACGGTATTTTTAGATTATTAGGCAGACTCCAGGTGTTCTCTTTCATAAGGTCTAGAGGAATCTCGTCTCAGATTCTAGTTTGTCTTAAGTCCCATGTGTTCGAAACAAACACAATTTCATATATATTAGATGATGGGAATCTTTTCACACAAAGGTTGAGGCTATTGTATCGTCAGAATATGGAGGGAGTGAGACGAGGACTGGGGAAATGGTATACAACTGAAGGACACCCACTGTTTAGAGCTGCATTGGAGGGATGTGGTATTCTTAGTATCAGAAGGGACAGTGGAGGACATGGTCTGACTGCAAGGGGACAAGAAGACTAATTATGGAGCCTTCAGCAGCTGAAGGCCAGCTACATCATCCATGTATTTAAATCCATGGATTATTCATGCTGTACACTTATGTTTTGGTTGTGTAAGGGGTGTATTTGTAGTTTCACAGTTCAATGTATAATTATTATTCTTATTATATGAAGCAAATCATAATTTTAAAATATAAGTTTTGCGTAGAACTGAGATTTTTTTTTGTTTTTGTTTTGCTTGCAGTCTTTTTATTGTTTTGGAAATTATTTCATGAACCATAAAAGTAAGTTCCATTCCCCTACGTTACATTATAAACAAATTTATTATGGTATGGAGAAATCTTTTTCCCCAAAGTGGTCCAGCTAAAATTCCAGCCGTGATACAGCAACGAATTAAATTAGGAGGCATGAACAATGTTTGTAATTAGAAACTGGAACGTGTCATCATTAGTTTGTTTACAAAGATAACACGGGCCTTGCTACCAGCAGATGCCAGGGCTGTTGGTGACGCGATGTCTGGGCATGTGGAGAAAATTAGCGGGCTGGGGACAAGCATCTGCTTTCTATGAGTCTTCAACTCACTTGTTGGGGTTAAATGGTGTCTCTTTAATTTTGTTCAAGACCCATTTCTGACATCCTGATATACGATTCAAATGTTATTTCTGATATCAAGGACGAATACAAATGTCCTTCTAAACATTCTGAAACCACCATCTTATGCATTTACTAAAGAATTTTGCTGTTGAGCCTTAGGTATGTGTCCTTCAGATTTCTCTCATTTCAGACATTTAGGAATATTCTCTATACTATTCTGCCTTATTACACCTGTGTCCTGAGCTGTATTATTTTTGGTTGATTTTTCCATCCAGAGAGCCTACATGGAAAACAAAAACCTCATCGGACGGGATTGATGAATTGCTCGGCAATTCTGCCTGAACACAGTATTTGTCGAGGCTTAGAATCTGCTGAGCAATGCCAGGATGCCCATATGGAGCGCATTAGGACACCAGCAGAGTTCATGCTGTTCTGCTGCTGTTGGTCAATTGGCAGCTACTGCATTTTAGGGTAGATTTACCATCATGGGCGATGACTTCTGTGTAAATCATGCAAGGTTTCTGGCTTCAAGGGGATTTGCAGTGAAAATTATGTTTGGACTAGCACAAGACTTCTGTTTTAATGAGATCAAGTAATTAAAATTAACTTAATGTTTTTATGAATGACCTTTATGAGTCCCTTCCTCTAACAATTAGTATTTCTGTGCTATTAGACCATACTATAATGAAATGCTTATAAGGACATAAATTAGATTTGTTTTAGACATTTATGGCAGATTTTTTATTATTAGAATTTAAATAAGTACTTGATCATTAGAGATGATCAAAAAAATACTTATATTTACTTATAATATATTACCTACAATTGAGGACATCTGAACCACAAGTAATAAATTCATTATTGTTTGGGGGAAGAAAATGAAAACCACTATGTAACCATTTGACAGCAATAATTTTTCTTCATGGTAGCAGGAAGTAGCTCTTATTGTGTGGCAGAAATGCCACCATAGGTGGTGCTTCATAATTGTATCATATTCAAGTGCATCAAGAGATGTATACAATATATAAGAGCCATATATATATATATATATATATATATATATACTGTATATATATTATATATTAATACAATATATATATATTATAACATGGCACACTGCAATACACATCTCAAAGTACAAGTGTCACAGGCTCATTTTACAGTTGAAATATACAGACAGCCAAGAATAGTTGTTCTGCATGAGCTTTAAAGAAACTAATGTGCATTCACAGCAATGGCACCAAAGTAAGTAGGACAACATTTGAGAATATCTGGAACTGGCAGCTGTGGGATGGTGGACCATGATAATAGAAGGCTAGAGGTGTGAACAGTGAACCAAGCTCTTTTTAATAAAGAAAATCAGCCTGGCGGAAAAAGAATAATGATTTCACCTTGAGTTAAATTTATACTGAAAGAAGTGCTGGAAAGCTAGATTTTTCCCACTGCATATTGTAGTTTCTGTTCGTTTCTTTAGAGAAACTGCTAATTTCATCCAGTATATTTCCTAGAAGAAAGGTTCCATGACATAATTTGAAATGTATGAAAACCAACATGAACATACAGATACAATTGTCCTATAGAAAATAATCAGCTCAGGAGATTTTTGTGATCTTGTTCTTTTTCCAGAAGCCTGTAAACTGGAATCAAAATATAAATCTGCAAAACCATGTAGCTATTGGTTACTTGGGTATTTTCTTTCTGGACTGTCTGGACCAGACAGTCTTAGTGAGTTCTTATTGAGTTCTTAGTGATTTTTAAAGGCCTTATATAGACATCTCTCCTATTCATTTGTCGCCAACCTGAAGTCCATTTGGACTCTTAGATAAGTTTCATTTATGGACTAGAGGGTGACAGGCGAGTAAACTTCCCCATTTTACATTTCTGTGTTTTACTGCTTCATTTCTGTAAATCCCCGAAGAGATAATGTATTTCGTTGCCTACCACCTTGAGCAACCATTTGCAACTGATTTGATATTTATTCCTTTAGGTACATGTATGGGTTTTTGGGGGGAAATGTTATACATTTTTCGTACTTACTGGTAGGTCATTGATGAATTAATGCTTTGACTTTAGGCAATGTCGGCATTAGAAAAAAGACTATTCAATCATAGGCTACAGACTAGGACAGGAGACTTATTATAAGAAAAGTGACATGATTATATGCAAAGTTATTCATCACTGCTATTACAAGGCTGAATTTAATAAGGTATATGAATCCTTTGTGGGGAAAAAAAGGTAAAAGTGCTGTGTTCATTCTCCTATGGTATTTATTTCCAGCTCAACTTATAATGTATATCAACAACAACCTAACTTTTCAATAAATTCTCCCAAGGCCTAATGATGTCTGAAGGGCTTTGTGAGAGTAGAATTAATAGAGCATGGGCCTGAAAATGTTGCATCATTTTTTAAGATTATCATAATTTCTTTCACTGAAGCAATGCAAAGGAGAGATATGCAGAAACAGTAATTGCAATAATCTTTGGCTTAGATGTCATAAGAATAGCCAAAATGATATATCCTATATATTACTTGACCTTGTAGTACTTGCTAACACATGACAACAAAACTGCTGAATGAGAATTCTGCTGATTGTTAGTCAGCTGGCAATATGGTGGTCAATCATATGAACTTTAATCTGAGGCTGCATGTTTAAGCTGATGTCGAATCCAAACTACTCCAATAAAATACTCAGCTGTATAACAGGGTAAAACTAATTAAATAGATTAAATATAAACAAATTCTTTTTAAGCGTTAGAATTCTTGTTTGCCGTACATTAAAAACCAGCTAAATGGTTTTCTTTTCAAGATATTTGTTTTCAATAAGGACTATCATTTGTACCTATTTCTATGTTTTTTCTTTGTCATGTGTTGTTCAATGTGTGTAGTGGTCCGGGGGGTGGTGTTGGGTGGGTTAGCCTATAATCAAATCAAGTACAGTGTTTTAAGAAATGACAATGCATGGTGATATATAAACTGAGGAAATGTGTTGGAACTCCATGCTTTTGGTGTTTTTTATATTGTTCTAGTTACTTTTAATGCAATTAATGTTTAAAAAGTTACATTAAAAACTCATAGGTAACCCTATATGAGGGAATGCACATTTATTTTTGCAGGATGATGCTTATTAGTGGACAGAATATATATTGTGCGCAGGACTTTCTGGTATTATTATCAATTCAGATGATTTTTTTTTTCTTCTGGCTAAAGATAGCACTTGTGTGAAGCCCTTAATTACTTTATTGTAGCAAGCACTTTGCTTGTGTGAAGATTGATTTACAATGTAGAGAGGAGGACTTGAATGTCTCTCCTGTCATGGTTTGGCAATTTGCGTTCAGCTTACTGTGAGTAAATGAGTTAATGAACCATTCAGTTTCCAGTAATTTATGTTTCATGCTATGCTAATTGCTGAATCATTTGGTCTGATTGTGGTAACAAAGGGAAGGATGGAATGTAAAAGACTTCATTTTAGTTTTACAGTGATTTATATTTTTTAACATTTTTTGTTGGTTATACACTTGTGAATTGATTTTTTTAACTTAGTATGACAATATTTTTATACTGTAGCTCATATTTATAGACTAATTTACAATTCAGAAAATGGCAATACTGCACTTGCTGTGTCAAAACCACAGTATGTGTGTCTACCTTCACACAGGCATCATTTTATAACTTCAGGGTTTTTTCTTTTTTTTTTGCTCAGAAGATAAACATCTTTTGCTCTGAACAATCTAATAGCTTTTCAGATTTGCTGAACATGGGTATTAACCCATTGATGCATATCACATTTTCAGCAAACAAAACCTTACAGTTTACAGTTTAGGGAGAATTACTGTGCTAAGTCCGAGTTGGAAAATAAACCAGACAGATCTATTGTACATTTAAAGGAAAGCCTTTGGCTTGAGTTGCAGAAGGCATGGGATAACATTAGTGTCGAAGT
>JAODKL010000095.1:24442105-24452825 GCA_026780765.1 Petrocephalus schoutedeni | reverse complement strand
ATATTTCATGAACATTATGAAATCATGTTTTGGAGGCAAAAAAGTCAATATGTTCAGATCTGTCAGGTGTTCTAATACTTTAATAATTTATAAGTTATGTACTTTATAAGCTTATATATATATATATATATATATATATATATATATAAACTACATGCATATAAACTATTAATGATTACACGTCTGGATTTTCCATCTGAGGCTTGTTTTACTCTACTGGTAGCTTATGACATTCCACCTTAAATGACAAAAATTTATATTCTTATTTCTGCCTCCCTTGTTTAATATGCATGTGAGCTGGAAGCCTCTTCTCTGAACACACCTTTTGCCCTGTTTTGTGACTCCTGAGGACACTCACTCATCAGTAAAAGATCACCTGTTAAATTTCCTTGACCCCTGGTTATCATTAGATTCTGATTGCTGTGCGTTATTATTATCAAGTCATGGACTGCCATGAATACCGATTGTTGTTTTGCCCTTCATTGACAGGTATAGAGGCAGACTTACGAGTGCTAGGGCTGTGATTGATAGTGTCGCGTAGACTGCAGAATTCCTAGCAGGATGGATTATACTGTATAGCCCTGTATTTTTAACTATTATATTTAAATGCAGAAATGCAGCTTTAGTTGTATTTATTTTGATTTTTCTATTGGCATACAGCAAAACAAGTGAAAATATCAGTGCAAAAATATATATTATAAAGCTTGACTCAATTTAATTTTTCTGTGAAATAGAAAAATGTTTTTCCTAATGTAAATTAATTTTTAAGGGCCCAAAAAAAGACAAGGGCATTCTGGAGGCATGCCATCTGTAGGAGCCAAAATTGTTATTTGGGTAATTTATGTCAGTGCAGTGCCTGTTTCTTTGACCTCACTCCTCATTCCATGTTTCTCCACAGAATTTTACTGCCATTTATAGTTCATCTATGCAATCCTAATTTAAATCAACATCTTGAACTTCTGCATATTTTCTTTTTCCATCAAGTAAAATAAATAATAATACAGTGATCAGTGGGCATTGGTTCAGCTTGTGGATGCTGAGTGTCACACCTATGCCCAGCTGCCAAAATGGTTATACATTAGAATAAAAGAAATAAACACTCTACCCATCTATACAGTGGCTAGGTGTCAGCAGTCAAACAAGGGGAATTCTGTTGGATTCAGAGCACATTTTGAGCTCCATGTATAAGTTGCACAATTACTATACCTTCCCTGGAAGAGAAATAAAGCAGTCTATTAACTGTGAAATGCAATCTTGCTTACTCTTTTATCATATTCCGAACAGTAGGTGCCTTTCAAACCTATATCATCAAATAGCATATACACCCACGCAGTGTGTGTTTGAGCAAACTTATGTCTGGGTAATAGATTACCTCTACAGTTGGGCACTCAAATCTAGGCAGCATGGAGACATGTTTGCTTCCAGAGCAAGCTCCTGTCTCACATAGGGGACAGAGCCATCGGTGGTATTATTCTAAGGCTGAAAGCTGTTGGACCATCCCTGATAAACAGGTAAATCCGCCTTGGCTAGGGGAAACATGGCTTATAGGCTGGTGTTTATCTGCTTGGCCCCTCAGCTCTCCTGCCGGTCACACGTTTGCCCACTGCCAGCTTTGTAATCCCATCAAACACAGAGTGCATGGCACCTTGCAGCTACACAGACTGGGCCGGCCGACATTCTAAACAGAGGGACGTTAGACTAAAATAATAAGCGTCAACCTGGGGTGAACTGATTGAGACGAAATCGATTTGGTTTCGTTTTTGTTGACCGTGGAAACTGGTGCGCAAAAAACATTTACTACAGTTTTTTTAACAAACACTGTGCATGGTATGGAAATATTTTTCACATAAGTATATTACTGCAGTATTAGTGCCAGGATTGCAGTAAAAAAAAAAAACCATAAAGCAGCCAGATAAATAAGTCAGGATATAAAGAATGCTCTTTACACTTTCAATGTCCAGGTTTTCTATTCTTTTCCTTGTTGTTTTCCCCATCTGCTCAAGGCAACATGTCCAGGCTAATTATAGTGAAGAAAAATAGATTTCAGACACTGACTCAGAGCTGGTCTCTAGCCTCTGCAGCAGCATCCGGGCCCATTAAGTGTTAGCATCTGCAATACGTTTCAGAATACCATTATTATATCATTATTTAACAGTTAATGTCCATTTTATACATTATGCTGTTTGTATGTTTGAACAGACCACAGTTTGTAGTGGGGAGACCCTCCACAAAAAGATTTAAGTACTTCTTACTTTCAGAGAAAAGACTAGATGCAACACACAGTTATATTTACTCAATGTTAAAATTCTGTCGTGTTCCTTGTCCTTGATTATCATGGCTTATCCAATCTGACTATTAGCTTTTCATATTGCACTGCTCTAAGCTGGCTTATAGGCCTATGCTCTGCTATCCCACTCCATATGAAGTCAGCAGACAGTATTGCATTGATAAAACAGGCTTTCTGCCTCTGGCTCCCTCATCTTGACCTACAGAAAATCAAAAACATGTTTGTTGTCTTTTCAACAACCAGACAGTGTAATAAGTATTTATGTTATTCCCAACTTCTTTCAGCTTGTAGCTTTGAGTTATTTGTCTAGACCTTATTCATTGTGGCTCAGTCACAATGGTTATTGCTGTGAAACTCATCAATATCCCATTTTTAAATATTGTTACACATTGCAAATATTTCAAAATATTGGAAACACTAATACAAACATAATCGTCTTCTTAAAAACTGCTGTCATCACAACGCAGCCATTTTAAATGAAAATCAGCATGTAATGCGAAATGTACATGTTGCATCTTATGTCTCAGCACTTATTATGGGAACCTCTATATGGCGATCAATGACTGCTGACCTTTCGCTCCATTCATGGGGAGGTAAATGAAAAATTAGACTAATTGGTTCCACCTTAGCATTTACAACCCGCTTGCTGAAGCAACCTTACACCTAATGATTCCCATTCATGTCCTCTAATATATACTCTGCAGCACATTAATATTTAAATTCAGTTTGCCAGTAGGCAAAACTCATAGTGTGTGCCTTATGCTAATGCATGGTAATGTATGCAATGAATTAATGGAGTGTCAGCGACAGCTTACCTTCTTTGTTTGCTCTGTAGATTGTTCTGTTATCATAGCCTTGCAAAACATCTGGACTCTGACAGAAGTTGGAGAAATTGGAATTTTCATAGTTAGCCATTCTTGAGGATTAAGCAGACTCCTCTTAGAGATTTTTGCATGGTGAATACTGTCATCATCCTTTATAAGTATTCTGGTTATTTAATGCAAACAGAAGAAAGGTCGTATTGTCATATCCAAGTATTAAAAAAGAAGAAATTTGGGATGCTTCTTTAGAAATAATATTTTTTCCTAGTTTTAACTTTACCCAGTGTTCACATTGTAATCAATTCACAAAATGTGCCTACTGTAAATCAGTGTTTCCCAATCTTGCCCGTGGACAGCCACAGAAAATTCATATTTTTGCTTACTGGCTGGGAGCTGGGAAGGAGCAAAAATGTGGACTGTTTGGCAGGGAGCTCGGAGAGAGTAAAAACATGGACCGACTGTGGGTCAACGAGGACCGGATTGGGAAACACTAGGCTAAATGCAAAGTGCAAGGCATTTAGCCACTCTGCAGGTTAGGACTCTGTGTCCATAATTGGAAGGTCACTGGTTCAAATCCCATGGCTGGTAGAGTGATGTCACTCTTGGGCCCTAGAGGAAGGCCTTTAACCCCAATTATTCCTGGGATGCGAGCTGACTCTGCTATCTGATCCTCCCTTGTCCATCACTGGACAGAAGTGTCTGCTAACTAAAAGCAATGTAATGATCAGCTATATTCAAATGTGATATATATGATCAATGACAATAAATTATACATAAAATAAGGAAGATCATGAAGGTTCCACTTGCTGAACCTTGGTGAACTCCATCCCAACTGTTAGTAAGAATCAAAGAAATTCTGTGGATCTTGTGCTTAGAAGGTGGTTTAAAAAGAGGTTGGATATGTCAGTTTGTAAGAGGTAGAAATGTAATAGTGATAACTGGATTTGGTTGCTGCAAAGGCTGAGTTTCTGTGCTTGAGGCCTTCGATTCAGCTCATGAGACTGCTTAATTGTAGACAGCTGAAATAGACTTGCTAATTTTAAGTTAACGGTCTAACAGGGTTGTGCTAATTGTTTCCACCACTAGGGGTCTCCTACTGTTTATCCGTCAATGATTCAATTTAGATTTGATAGCGTCTTAACTTACTGGGCAATGCTTTCTTCAACACTGCTTAAAAGACACTATTAATTTAGGTCGTTTAGGTTTTATAATTTTTACATAATTTATTCACAGTGTGGTTATCAACTGGTTATTATTAAAGATGCAAATAGGTTAGTTATATATGTGTGTGTATCCATCCATCCATTTTCTGACCCGCTTTTTCCCTATCGGGGTCGCGGGGGCTCCGGAGCCTATCCCGGAAGCTACGGGCACGAGGCGGGGAACAACGCAGGATGGGGGGCCAGCCCATCACTGATGTGTGTGTGTGTGTGTATATATATATATATATATATATATATATATATACTGAGAATACTTTTTATGTATATAACTTGGGAATATATATTGGAAAGCTAGCTGGGTCACTTTGCTTACTGAAGTTTTGCATTAGCTCGCAATACATTTCACGTTTTCTGCGTGGTGATCCGTGTGATGTTCAAGGTACGTTAGAAGAGAAGAGATCTAAGTTGTTGTTATGGTAACCATATGTAAGTTTTAAGCAACAGCAGACTGGCCACCCTTTATGTCAATCGAATGGCAAATGCCAAAGGGAGGATAGAAATTTTTTTTGTATGTTGCATGATCTACCCACACTACCTCTGCGATCTACTGGTCAATCGCGATCAGCGTATCAGTCTTATGAATCAGGCTTATAACCTTTTATGTCACTTGAATAGAAAACTGGCATAACGCAACTTAATGTCAGCATAAACCTATGACAGTCAACATAAGTGATATGTCAGCTTGACACAGGAGTTGCCAATATCAGCATTAAGACAGCTACAAAAACTGGAAAGGACCCTTAGAAATGCTTTTGTCAAGTTATGACAGCTATCATGAAGGGCTTATGTTGATCTCATGTAGCCTTATAGAGAGCACCCTTAAGTAATGTGTTACCTTTTACCTTAATGTTTGAAAGGTCAAATACTTCTGGAACAGTTTTTGTTTCTGTGTACAATGCAGTGCAGACATTATGCAGACACTTCTATGTTTGCTGTAAATATATTTCTTTCAGCAGATGCCTGGGATATGTTAAGATTGCATCTTTTCATCAGTGACTCATATGCAGAGCATGATATGATGAGAAGAATTTTGAGATGAGCCAACTGTTATTAGAAGAGTGAAATACAGTTTTACAATGATTGCATTTGCAGCTTGGATAAACAGTGTGACGGTTGAGTGGTGGCTAATCGTAGGACAGCTGTTGGAACAGACAGTATTAAACATCAAACGGAAGCAGTTTGTCGGTGGAATTTGCCATTCGAACCTGTGAAATTTCATTTGATTTGTCAAAAGGTATTGCCAAAAATGCCTGTGGCCTCTTTTTTGGCCTCTTTTTATTGGACAGAGATGGGAGTTTATTTGTAGCAATGAATATCCCCTATCCTTTGTTTACCTGTGAAATCGCTTTCTACTGTTTGGAACAAAATGTCATTTGGTGATCTTCTAAGGGCTAACAACTGTGCTTAAGATGGATCTTTTTCAAGCATATACAACTCTGCAACAAAGGACTGCATTCATGATGAAATTGTTTTTATGTGAGAGCCAACAGCCAAAGTCAACTTTTGCATAAATAATTTGATATTCTCAGAAATCTGGATATTGGAAATGCTAATGTGACTCTAAAGGCATCAAATAAAATTTTAAATGTATTCCTAAGCAATGAACTGTAAACATTTTGTGAATATATGATAATGAGGTAGTAAACTAAAGATGACCCTGTGCACATTGCATGGTGTACAGATGGTTTTCAGGAATAAGCAAGCAAGTTTTGCAGCCTGTTAAAATTTCAGCAACTTTGGTGTTTTATTCTATGTGGAAAGTGCTGAAAATAATACCTTAGTTTGTACAAGTGACTAAGCCCTATAAATAAAGTATAAACAGATATTTTCTGGTACCTAGGCATATAAGCGTATAAACAGCACAGACACAAAGACATGAGTGTCAACATTTTCCATAGAGTTTGCTGCCGTGTCCCTTGGCTGTTCCAATGTCGTTAGTCAGAATTCTTCATTTTCATAAACCTTTCATTTTCTGGAAATGTAGCCAGTTTGTTAAAATGCCTGAAATTATGTGAACTGCATACTATAATAGTTCTGTTGCACAACCATTTCCACTCTTATCAGTTTATTTCTACACACACACACATTACCCTGGATTTCAACTATTTTGTTAATGTGGAAATTCACTGAATGCTATTTGTGGTTCTAATTACATCCTGTATCATTTATCATATCAAGTTTTCATGCTTACACTGACCTTTGGTGCATAGACAAATTAATAAATATATTGGCAAGATCTCCCACTCATAAATCTAAATTGCCTGTTAAAATTCTATTATTTTACAATTATTCCACAATTCTACACTGAAATGCGTCTGTCACAACTAGGCCTGTGAGAAAAGCATGTCTATATTCATATATATTCCTTGTTGTGAATTTTACTGATATCTTTTATGGACTGAAATAGAATGAACTCTAAAACGGACGTGTAATTTGACAGTTGGTTTAGGATCCCTGGGGGTTTTTCAGATGTACCTTAGAGAAAGGTACTTAACCTGACCTGCTCCATTTAATCCAAGAATGCACATAGATTGCTCTTTGGGAAAAAAAAAACAAAACCTAAGTATAAAAATTGACATTCTGTAGCAAGTCTAATTGATCTCTAATTGAATCCTAAGATTGACTCTTGAATGAGAATCTGGCTTCATTGGAAAGGCTTTTATTATAATTAATTTTGACTTTTTGAAATCAACTTGGGGCAATAAAGCTTTCACCACTATGAGTCATACATTGAAATTAAGGTAGCCTTTACTTTTCAATGGGATAACCTTTAATATTTTAGAAAGTTATGAAAATGTTCAATGAAAAGAATGAGAAAGGATAAAATGAGTAGATTTCATCCTTTCAGGAATTATCCCCGATGTTTCAGTGCACTGTGGCGAGTAATTTATGCAATGAAGAATTGTTGAACATGCATTACTTGGATTTTTTAAATTAAGTTGTTAAGTAGCACCCTCCACTCCACCTCCCATCTCCCGCACACTTTCATGTTCAGCACAAATCAACTTTAAATTTCAAAAAAATTACCCCCTCCCTTTACCGAATAGTTTAGCAAAAAGGTAATTATCGTTCAGCTGTGCCAAGACCTCGATGAATGTTCTCTTAATCTCTTAATGATCATTATGCCAAGTGAAGCAGTACAACTTGGAGGTTGATTATCGTACTTGTGCTATCTCTTACTGGCGACCCAAATATACCCTTTTATTGGTGTAACAACTCAAATAGAAACATCAAATTTCACTTACGGTTCAGTTATCACCTTTCTCAGTGTAGCTTCCCTTCAAAGATTACACAGGAAGAACTGCATTGCAGATGGAAACAGATCTGAGCTGGTGATATTATATGATATCACACATCACAACTAAAAAAAAGGCAATGAAAACTCCTATGACAGTTAATGGTAAAACAAACCTATAACCTCTAGGCTTTCAAAGGCCAGCTGCACATGTATAATGTGTGTAATGAAATTAAAAGCCATGTCTCTGGAAATGATTCACTTTAAACTACTCCTAGTTACCCCTTAAACTTATATGCTTTGACACAAGGCAGCAATATATTTGAGTTATTGCGGTAGTTAAATAGTACGCTGGTAATGATGTATCGTAAATGTCATTATGGGGAATGTATCACAGGAGAGGATCAGGCAGCAAGTGAAAGTTTGCAGAAAGAGCCGAATGACACCATATATATACTCTGGTGGAATTTTTTGCAACCTGGACACCATCAATTCAGTTTTACGGACATGTCCTTCACATTTATCAGTGATAAATGCTTGGCCGTGCGGCAGCCATTAACTCAATGAAGGTCAGCTCATCTCCTGCTATTATGTAGTGTACGAGAGAGAAAACACAAATAAAAAAATAATAATGACACGGAGGACACAAATTTATGTATTTAATTTCAGGTGTATAAGTACAGAAAGTATAAACTTAAATATAAAATACATTTACTGTTTGCTTGCAGTGACAAAAGAGATTTTTTTTTCAATTAAAAGCAGCTGCAAATGAAATTCTATTCTAAGGAATGCATATGTTGTGAACGTAACACTAGCAAGGAAAACTTAATATTCTAAATACAAAAAACAAAAAAAGGAGACTGCACAGGTATCTGTTTGTCGTGTACACTGAAGCCAGGTCACAGCATACAACAGCTATACCATCTGTAACGTTTTTTTGTAATTATTTTTTAATTATACATTGTGCAACACAGTCCTCGTTTGACAATGAACAGAACCGTGTGATATGACAAGGGACTGCCCTAATCACTCCTCAAAACCCATGACCACAATCTCTTTCTCAATACTGCTATAAACCATCCTATGTCATGTTAATTAAATAATACCTCTTACAGGCTATGCTAAACATATTGCTTAGTGCAAATCTTCATGCTCTTTCAGTACAACAAAAAAATATATACTTTGATTCTTAGAGTGCAACATGCTGCAGTAAAAAACAGTAGCTTAGATATTAAAAGATAACTTTATTTAAACATATTTGACCGCTAAGAAGAAGTCAGGCTGCATCATTGGTGGTAGAGGGTCATGAATACTGAGCAAAATGAGTGTCCCGTGGGTTTTATAGGGGCCCCAAAATCTAACATTGGGGGCCTGGCTGGCCAAAGCTAGCGAGAGGACTCCGCTCCCGCTCGAAAGCCCAAGTCACATTTTGCTGGGGGGGCACAACAAGAATCTTTAAGAATCATTTCAAAGTGTGTGGTGTTTTTCATGAGCTTGGATGACGTGGCTTATTACATTTCTAACATTTTTCAAATTTTTCACATGAGCTCCAGAAATGATCTCAATAATACTCAGCAACAAGCTTCCCTGTGTTGTATATTCAGATTTTATTTTTTTTCCCCCTCCTGACTAGTTCATGTGGCAGGGGATGGAAAAACATGAAACGAGTGCTGCTATTCTCTGTGATACTCAAAGCTTCCCACAATAATAGCAGCTCGGTAAGAAGGGGCTTCCTGCTCTAAACCCTCATGCAGGCATAATCCACTGAAAGCATGTCGAAACACTCAAAGGAAGTGCTCCCAAAATAGTTCATTCATTTCCCCCCGTAAATAGCAGGTATGAGTGCAACTTCCATTTGGAATCAACTGCTTGTTCTTAATGGTGCCTGAAGCTTTACATATGTTGTTCTTGTGGCAGGTGGTGTCTCATTTTCGAACAGCAGAGCTTTAGCAGGCCTTGATTGTGTGTTTCATTATGGGCTGTGTACATAAATGAGTGTAACTGAAAGGATTCACATTTAATTAAATGACTATTTCTGGGACAAGTAACGGAAGTTGTCAAAGCACTTCACTCTAGCCCTTAAGAAGAGAGACTGTTCCACTTTATAGGTCATCCTGTTTTCTGAAAGATTCTCCATCTTGTGTGCTGTTACCATCAATCTACTTTTCATTAATTTTTCTATATTAAAACAAGCTAGTGAGATGGCATTGTGGCTCAGTTGTTAATGATGCTAGCTCTCGCATGCAGGGTTGGAGGTTTGTTCCTTCTTGAGAGTAGAATTTGCCAGTTCTGCTTGTGTCATGTGCACTTTGATAGCCATGGGCCGAGTCACATTAATTGTATTTATTGTTGCATGCTGCTCACTTGCATGTATGCCTTTGCTCTTCAGTTTTCCCCATTGCATTCCCACCTGTTTTACACTGGACATGGACAACAAACAAGGAATTCAGGATAAAGCAAAGCCCTGTCTTCTTGGTTCCCTTTCTGTATTCTTAACTTGAATTGATCAGTTGAACAAGCAATAGTGTTCTCTCAGACCTTTCAGAACATGAACGGTGAGGCAAAAGTGCCTAATTTTTAATTCTTCTGAATATCTTTATCTTAATTATCCTAAACCTATTGCTTAAAGAATAAAATTAAAAATAAACACATGCTATACACAGGCTATATGATTAAGATTTATCACCGCTAATAGTTTGAGAGTAAGCTATTGATATCTTGCTGTAATTATATTTTAAGACATCCTGAGATTGGAATCAAATAAAGTCATTTTTAGATCCAACTGGATGATTTCTTGGGACTGAAAGCGTAATCATCTGAAAAAAAAATCCTACTTTCCTCTGAAGGCAACCAGGCATATCCATCCATCCATTTTCTGTAACCACTTATCTTATTCTGGTTTGTGGGGTTCCTGAGCCTGTCCCGGAGGCTACAGGCAAAGGCAGGGAACAACCCAGGATGGGGCTCCAACCCATTGCGGGACACTCACACCCCCATTACAGGGCACTTACACCCCTATCGCAGGGCACTCACACCCCCATCGCGGGACACTCACACCCCCATCGCGGGACACTCACACCCCCATCGCGGGACACTCATACCCCCATCGCGGGACACTCACACCCCCATCGTAGGGCACTCACACCCCCATCGC
>JAODKL010000095.1:24426828-24439091 GCA_026780765.1 Petrocephalus schoutedeni | reverse complement strand
CTTCGGTCGTTGAGAGGGTCAGTACAGGCTTGCCAGAGAGAATCCTGACAGGGCCTGCAAGGCCTATGGCCTTACATACCTCTGGGTCACGTATTTTACATCTATAAATGAGCAGTGCCCCTTCAATTACAGAATCACTTTTGTTCAGTTTAGGCAGGATTATTCTTAATTTAATTTCTGTTTTACTACATGTTTACATATTCAAAACTTTTATTGTAGTGTTCTAAAGCAGAAATCCTTCATGATTGCTGTATAATGATATTTCTGGGTACACCAGGGCTGCGAGGAAGCACAGCATTTCGTTCAAATGGATATTCCCAGAGGAGTCTGGTGTGTGTAGCCTACAAATGATAAATTCAATTTCTTTCTTGCTGAGAAAGTCTCCCAGGCCTGACTCTATGGCCAAATATAAGGAGGAAATGTGTCTTCGGAAGTAAAAATCAAATAGACTACTATTATTAGACAGGCTACTTTAGCTGTATGTGCCAGGTAATAAGAAAGGCCTAGACAGCACTGGGAGAGCTGGAGAAAGCCACCCGGATAGCTTGGCAAGGCCCAGGCAAAAGTATTTTAATGTGAACTAGGCAGAAATCTGTTTTTTTTGTGCGGCAGATTTTTCTGGCTATCGTGGTATTTCTCTTTTATCACTAAACATTATATATAACAATTGCAGTTTTTCCTATTTTGCACAGTATAAAATGCATACCATACACTCTAGTGTCCAGACTTCCCACCAGGTGAATCAGGGACGACCGGGGGAGCAGGGGAGTGGTTCTTGCCAGGCTGGGGAGATACGGTATTGCAGTAATACTGTGTACCGCGGTTCATTCGAAAATACACCTCTCTGGAGTCTTCCTCCTCTTTGGGCTTCCCCAGGTCACTGACGCTCTAGGGGTTGATCAGTGTGTTGTCGTCAAACCACCAAGGTGTGCTGATAGGAGGTTCAAGCTGAGACAGGAGGCTGGGAGCTGAGGATAGTGAGTAGGCAGACACCCAGAGCAAAAGAGGCTCCCAGGGAGAGTCACACCCATTTGGCGAGCCCTGTCATTTTGTCATGACCAGAAAGCCAGAGTCAAGGGCTATGTAGGGGAGAACAAAAATTGCTTTATTGAAACCAAATCAGGAACAGGGAAACAAATCAGACTATAACGGGTCCAAATGAGAACGCTAGTACAGGGAAGAATTAGCGCAACCCGACAAATGCAAACTGCGTTGATTTTCACACCCATTCATCTCAGGCTTGTAACTTTGGATCAATACAATGCACAGAATTGCATACTGTATCTTGGGAAGCCAGAAAACATACACTATCCAGTTGTAAAACCTGTGTGCTAAGGTATACCAGAGAGACCTCCACTGTGCCAGTCCGAGTTGTAACTCCATCTGACTCATTCTCTGTGCTCCGCATGGACAGGACGGAGGAGTCTAACAAAGCTAAAGGTGGAGGAGTGTATTTCATGGTCAATAACAAGTGGTGCGATGCCAGGAGCATTTACATTCTCTCCAACGGCTGCTTGCCTCATTTGGAATATTTGACCATTAAGTGTCGTCCTTTCTACCTGCCTCGCGAGTTCACCTCAGTCATTGCCATGGCGGTCTACATCCCACCCGACGCGGACACAGGCACGGCTTTGTCTGAACTGCATGATGTGCTGAGTGAGTTCAAAAATAAACACCCGGACGCAGCACTTATTTTAGCAGGAGACTTTAATAAAGCTAACCTCAGACAGGTAATGTCGAACTTTCACCAGCATGTTACATGTCCGACAAGGGGACTCAATATACTGGACCATTGTCACACACAGTACAAGCAGGGCTACAAAGCTGTTCCCCATCCAGCATTCGGGAAATCAGACCACAACGCCATTTTCCTCATACCGGAATATCAATAAAGCTTTCGTCGTTAAGCTCCGGTCATGAGGGCGGTGCAACGCTGGTGCAGAAAACATCAACGAGTTTGCGGGTGTGGCAGTTAGCTTCGTTAGCACGCTTGCGAATGAAGTTGTCCCGATGGTGAGGTTCAAGTCGTTTCCAAACCAGAAGCCTTGGGTGGACGGATCGGTCCGCGCTGCTGTGAACGCTCGGACCGCTGCTTATAACGCTGCTCTCATTAGCGGCAATATGAGCGCATATAAAGCGGCTTCCTATGGTGTCAGGCGAGCGGTGAGGGAAGCTAAGGGCCGGCTCAGAATCGCACTTCCAACAGGGTGACACGTGCCGTATGTGGCACAGACTGCACACGATCACGGACTACAAGGCCAGAGACACCGCGACAATCATCGCCACCTCTGCATTTGCCAACGCGCTGAACGCGTTCTCTGCCCGGGTCGAGGTTAGCCAGGTGGCTAACGCTAGCAGCCTGGTGACTGAGGATGGTGGCGTCATCAGCAAGGAACGCGTCATTAGCATTGCAGAGCACGGCATTCGTGCGGCGCTGAGGATGGTGAACACCAGAAAAGCGGCTGGTTCAGACAGCATCTCCGGGCGCCTGTTGCGCTGCTGTGCTGACCAACTGTCAGGTCTGTTCACCTCCATCTTTAACGAGTCCCTCGCAAAGTCCGTGTTTCCTACGTGCTTCAAGAGATCCACCATCATCCCAGTGCCCAAGATCAACAAACCCTCATGGCCGAATGACTACTGGCTGGTTGCACTGACATTGGTGGTTATGAAGGTGTTTGAGGGTCTGCTAAAGAACATCATCTCCTCCTTCATCCCCAACTCCATAGATCTGCTCCAGTTCGCCTACTGGCCCAGCAGATCTACAAAGGATGCCATCTCCTATGTCCTGCACACCATTCTCAGCCATGCGGACAAGAAGCAGGGTATGTGAGAGTGCTGTTCATTGACTACAGCTAAGCATTCAACACAATAGTGCCTCACAGACAGTTCACAAAGGTGAGGGATCTAGGACTCAACAAACGCTTGTGTGCCTGGGTGTTGGACTTCCTCACAGGTAGACCTCAGGCTTTCAGGGTGGGCAGGTGCGTCTCCAGTAGCATCACACTCAACACTGGTGCTCCACAGGGGTGTGTCCTTTCTCCACTGCTGTACTCTCTCTACACTTCAGACTGTGTGGCCACGCATGACTCCAACACCATTGTTAAGTTTGCTGACGACACAGTGGTGTTGGGCTTCATCTCCAACAATGATGAGTTGGCCTAAATAGACGAAGTGGAGAACCTGGCAGTATGGTGTCAGGAAAACTGCCTCCAGCTGAACGTCAGTAAGACTATGGAGCTGGTGGTGGACTTCAGAAGGAGACAACATGACCACAGACCCCTCACAATCAATGGAGCTCCAGTAGGGAGGGTGAGCAGTTTTAAATACCTGGGCATTCACATCTGGGAAGACCTGTCATGGACTGAGCATATCTGTGCTCAGACAAAAAGGACGAAGCAGCGTCTGTACCACCTGAGGCAGTTGGGAGTTTCCCCTGCTGTCCTTAAGGCTTTCTACTCGGGCGCTGTTGCGAGGACCCTCACACAGAACATCTCATCCTGGTTTGGGAATACCTGTGTACAGGACCAGGAAGCCCTCCAGAGAGTGATCCGGGCAGCGGAACGCTGATGCAGGTCAGCTCTCCCCTCCATGCTGGACGTTTACATTAGGAGATGTAAGACCAGGACAGCTAGGATTATTAAGGACTTGTCTCACCCCAATAATAGACTGTTTAAACTTCTGCATTCAGGCCGAAGGTTCTGTCTCATTATGACCAAGACAGAGAGACTCAGGAGGAGTTTCTATCCACAGGCTATTCGACTCCTCAACCAGTATATGCCACTCTCCCGTTCATAGGACTGTGGTTATCAGTTCACCCACACACTGCTGTGCTGACACTGCACACTGCAATTTAAACTGACTTATAAGCATTTCTTGCACAGCATTTTATCCTGTAATTTGTACTCTTGCAAATTCATAGTTTATTATTATTATTATTACTTTTTTTTCTATTTACATTTTCTACAGTTGTGCGCATATTTTTTAAAAAATTGTTTCTATCTTTATATTTTGCACATGTTTTTAACATTTTTAAATTTTTTGTTTCTATCTTTATTTTAGAGACTTCTATTTGCACAAAGTACGAGTGGTTCAGGATAAATTTCACTGCGTGTTGTAGCTGTATAACGACATAATCTTGAATCTTGAATCCTAAGTAATTCTGTGCAATTGAGGCATGTATTTTAAACATCTTCCATCAAAATGCACCCCGGAAAATAAAGTGCATATTCACTTCCACAATGATCCATGCACTATTAACTATCGTCAGAACAGTAAATATAAACAAAATGAATGTACTCCTACAGTAAATGTATTTGTTTTAAGCTTATATTAGGATTTGGTGTGCATTGTAGTTTGTTTTTGTGTTTGTGGGGGGGTCATATGTGTACGTTTGAGGGATGTGTGCATGTGTATGCATTTCAATTGCTCGCAGATGTAATTATAAATATAAAATTATATTATAGCAATTATAAATACAAAAGCATGCATTGCTGCCTAACAGTTACCTAACAAGTTACCAGATGGATGCAAAGTCAGATATTAATTTCTGCTTGGCACTAACCATGCATTCCATTACAATACTAAAGGTCCCCAATGAAAACCCTCAATTCCCACATCATAGAGACTTTAATCTCAACATTTAAAAGATTATATTTGTAGTGCCTGCAAATTAGATGAGACGCAATAGGTGCAAGTAGTTTCCCCTCATAAACAGGATGATACCAAGACTGTGTCTGCATTTACACATCAAATTATGACATCCCAGAGTAGCCCATGTCCTGAAAACAAAAACATATGCGGCTAACACATGTATATATAATGTAACAAGCCAAAAATTAAAGCAATAGTAAAATGCTCAAAAATGGTTAGGATTAATGACAGGACTGGGGAACACAGCACTGGGGAGCACTTCTATATAAGGCCTAACGAAGGAGAAAACGAGAAGCAGCTGGAGTGAATCACAGTTAGCTAAGGCCATGGACAAGCTAAGGCTAAGGCCAAGGACAAGAATGAGAGGCAAGACACATGGAGAAAACAGGAAGTGCGGGGAGGCAGGGCATGACCATTTGTGACAGCGAACTGCTGGCAGTGTGCTGAAGACTCCTGGAACTTTCAGGTGGTATGAGTCACTGGGCATGGGCAAGGGAAAAGGCACACACGGGGCTTGCAGGAATCTCCCGGCCGGAAGCTTTATTTTACGCAGAGTAACAGAGAATGCAAACACGAGACTTCAATGACAAGACTGGGGAAGCAGACTTGACCGCGGACTGAAGTACACCACTGACGAGACATAGACTGGAGACAGCTGGGAGTCACCAGGATTCTACACGAGGGGAATGTGGGGGTGTGGCACACAAGAACAGTTTATTATGCAATGAGGGCAATGGCAGGCCTCTTATCCATGTGAGGCAGGGTGGGCTGATATTATGTTATTATTATGATATTTGGGCTACTTGTGTATAAATGAAGTATCACATTTTTGGTATTTCTGTGCTTTTGTTCTGAAAATGCTAATTAAAAGAAATATGGCAGAAACGTGAACATATGACCCCAGGTCCTTTAGAGTGTTATTTCCTCCCATTTCTTGCAGCAGGTGTGTTATACTACTTTGTCTTTATGACTATCTGTGTCCCCCTACACAGTCGGAGTGACCTTGAGCTTGCCCTGCGCAATAAAGACAAATTAAGTTTAGCCATTTCTTATAAAGTGAAGGAGGTCTAATGCAACCTGCAGCCATTCTACATTCTGTATGTGTCACCAGAGAGGGTATGAAAAAGCTGACCAGTAGGGAGGGGATGGGGGGGGGGGGGGTGGCGAGAGAACGAGACAGAGAACGAACCTGACATAGCCACGTAATGGGAGAGAAAATTGTTTTGTGAAAGTGTCCAGAAGCCAGTATTAAATGGAAGATCGATACCACTGCAAGTTTGCATTGCCATTTGCTACAATAAACGTTAGTGAGTTGTAATGACTACTGAAGCGCCGGGCTGTCCTTAATGATAGTCACTGATAAATCTGCTCAGATTTGCCAATCAATAGCTCGCCCTTGTTATTCTCTGCCCAACTATGACTTCATAGCGCTTATGCTGTGCTCTTTTTTTACTTATGTGGCCTTAGCTAACTTTGGACTATAAAGGTATAAAGACAAACAAACAAGCAAGCAACCAAATAAACTAACAAGTAGACATTTATTTGAACCATTTTCTTATGGCCATGTGTCCACCAAACACTCTCTCCCTCTGTTTTTTTCTATGTATATAGTAAATATTTTGCAGTGAAATGAAGAACTTAAGTTTATTCAAAGCAGATGAAAAATCATAATGAATTTCCCAGTGATCTGGCTAAGTTTTTTATCTTTAAGTTAAGATCTTCAAAGACATTTTCCTTCTTTTGCCACGGGTTTCATATCCGAACATCTGGACTTGCAGTTCATCCCCGTATATTGCAGAAATCTGCTGTTGACTAATAAAATTATATACACACTCAGAGCTGCTGCCAACTTAGGCAGATATGTCGCCATCTCTTAGGGCACTGTGGGTATTTTAATCAGCTGCTTTGCAGTCTACCACAGTATGCCCACAGCATATAACAATGTTCTTGTAGGATTTAAATTGCACTGATTTAGCCAGTTTATCTCACCTGTATGTGGAGTATTTGTGGCATTATCTTTATACATTTTATAATCATTACATTTTATACCTCATTTCGGAAATAAAGAGCACTGTAATTATTTATTGCTGGAGCTCTTTCTGCTAAAATCTGCCTAGGACTTGCCATTTGCATGTGAAATATGCATCATCTTCTATGAAAAAAGGATTCACTACAAAATTTCACATTGAAAATTGGCTGTGTAATTTAAACCACATCAAAGTCTCCTCTGTGATTTCCTTGACAGGCCAAAGTTAAACGATGCCCTCGGCTCTAGCCTCAAATCACACTGGAAACCACAGAAAGTCTTTCCTGGGGAATCAAATTATGACTGAAATACCGCTCGTGTAAACAGAACGAATGTGTGAAAGCAGTTACCACAGAGAACTTGGCATTGATTGGACAAATTCTTCAGGTGGCATCTCAGCTGAGGGTGACCGCCTCTCTTTTGCTCAGGTTAGCCATGCTAGGTGGGGACTTGAAAACCCGTAATTGTGAGAGATCTCCATAACAGAGCAGGTGATTGAGACATTGAGAGAAAAGAATTTCCACCAATACACAGTATTTAATGCAATATCAAACCAAGAACAACATTGTGACTTATGCCTAGAAAATTTTCAGCCTTTGTTTGTAACCCAGTTAAGCATCCAACTGGATAACAATGATATGAATTTCAGAAAAAGTGTAGATTCTGTTAGGATATTTTTGTCTGAATAAGTTATTTATTTCAGCAGTATTGTAGTGTTTTGAAGTACTCAAGATTTGTGAGATATTTTTCTTAAAAAACATTATTCATAATGGATGTAGTAGTGTTTGAAAGGGCAAAACACTTTACAGGTTTCATTTGGTATTAAAAAGCTATGAATGAGAAACTTCCAGTTATAGCGGCAGAGAGACTGGTGAAATATAATGTTGTAAAACATAGTCACTGCTTTTTGGAGTTCATTTGTCCAATAGCTCAGGGAATGCATGTGAAGTGTGTCAATGGAAAATGGCTGGCAACAGGAAACTCTACAATTTATATGCCTTTCAGATTATGCATAACATTTGGCAATGATATTGATTTACTGTCTTTTCGATAGAACAGTTATTTAAGCCAGTTTTTTTAAACCACCTACCAAGAACAAATATTATCTGTTGTATTTTATAAAACAAGTCCTTGGTTATTGTGATTACAACTAAAAAATAGGCATGAAAGCTCAAGTAATACTACAACGTGTGCCTTGCTTGCCAAAACAAGTCACTACCCGGAATCATAGTTTCTACTGGACTTAACCCAGACCTATTAAAAGGTAACTTAAAGGTTTGTTAGATGGTTTAAAGGTCTTTGAAAATATTCTCTATCTACTATATATCTACAGATAACATCCATAATATGTACACAGGTTTTAGTTTGAAATTTTTAAATGTTTTTTTTCCAGAATCCTTACCATAAAGAAATAAAATAATGACAATATAACAAAAAACAAAACCAGCAAACACTTCTGTAGATGAACTCAGTAGCACCAAAAGAATGGTGGACAGCATAGATTAGAAATCTAATACAGGTTTGCCCAGAAGGGTAAGTTTCAATATGGGCCTATTGCCCAATGCTGTGGATGTCTTTCAATGCCTAAAATGTCCAGATGGTTCCCTTGTGGCAGATTGAAAAATCAGAGACATGTGGCTCCACGATGTAATCAGCTCTAGGCCAATAGCGTTACCACCTGTAACAGCTCCGTGGAAATGGCTACAGCCGTTGGTGTGAAAGTCTTTGTACTGGGGAGTAAATAAAGCTAAAATAAGATTTTGCTAATTAAAGGTTTGAATTATATTTGTATTGTAATGAAATGTTATTGTTTAAACAATAACAATTCTGCTCATTGTAATTTATTTAGAAAATAGTAACATATGAAGGAGGCCGCCTCAGGAACACTGAATGCTGTTTGGCCATGGAGTGGGACTGGCAAGAATTTAAGGGAATGGAGCAGGTGTGTGTGTGTGGAGAGGGATCCTACCTGGCCTGGGGTCAGATTTTCTCACCATTAAGCATGCATAGAGGAAAGGTCACTAAGGTGCTACTATTGGGTGAAATAAACAGCATGGCATTCAGAAATTCTGTTGGCTCCCGAGATGTAATGAAAATGATAATGAAACTATTTAAAATACATACAGCTTGAAGAACAGTTCAGAGCTTTAGCGAGCTGTATGTCAACTCAATCTAATATACTTTATACACTGCCCAGTCAAAAAAAAAGTTGCACACTTTAATATTTTGTTGGACCGCCCTTAGCTTTGGCTATGGTGCACATTGGTCCATGCATTGTTTCCACGTGCGTATGCAACAGTACAACACTTTTTCCCATCCAGATCTGCACTAATTTTTCACAGAGATCTTGTATTGCTGTGGGTGAGTCGAACCACTGTGTGAAGTCTTCTTCAGCCAACCTGTCCTGGAACTTTCAGATGGATGTTAGCTTTTTGAAAGTCTCTCGTCACTCTCGACAGCACCCAGCTAATGATGGCAGAGCCAGCAGGAAAGTCTTTAACACATAGCGCCTACCCAGGGTGGTCCCTGGTGTGCATCTGGCAAATGCATTTACGATGTAAATAACGTGAGCTCTGGACGGGAAATTGAAAACTACGTCAGGCTCATGCTAGCAAAGACAGTTGCGTTGAGCTTGTCACCACTTTGTGCCAGGTGCAAAATAGGGCCCAAAATCTTAAAAGGTTGTTATGCAACATCTTTTTTTTCCTACATGAAGTAATATTAAACCTTTTTACGCTTTCTTTAGGATGGGTGAATATATGTTACAGAAATACACCTGTACCTCATCCTTGCCCTCTCAATTTATTACATCAGCGTTCCCCATGACCTTTCTCAGATGTTTGCCACTGTTTCTCATTTATTTCTTTGAAAGCAGATGGTTCTGACCTTTTTTCATCCCTCAGACTCTTAGACTTATACTTCTGGTATCTCTTATCAAACTTAGATTGACAGACTACACCAGGTCCACTTGGCAAATTCTTTGCACACAGGTAGATTTAACCTATGCCCCAAATGGTTGGTGGTCCACTCTGGTTAATATTCAGACTGATGCCCTTTCATACTGCATCTCATCAGGCAATACATTTGACCTCTAACATTGCTGGACTTAAACCAAAACCAAGTATGCAAATGTGTGTCTGTACTGGGACTGTTTGCGTATGACAACCACAGCTAAACAGAAATCATGAAATCATGAATTTATAAACATGAGTTTATAAAACCCTATACCTTCTTTTCAAGCACTTAAAGGTGATCTCGTCTTCTGGTTTCAGAGGGGATGTCCTGGATACTGCTCAGTGAGTCATAAGTATTCCGGCATGTCAACAATCCCATTCCCAAAGTGGTGTAGCATCATACTGGGGTCCGCCATTGGATGGTCAGTTAGATATGTTTCACAAGTGTTCTGTATACAAAGTATACAAAGTATACAAAGTAGTATACTAGTATACAAATTAGCAACAGCAGAAAAGACAAGAATTATCATAATTTATTAGTAGGCTTAAAGCAAACCAAATCATCATACCTGATCATACCTTATCCTCATACCTGTATACCAATGCATGTTTCTAGGGAATTCTTAAATTTACAATGATACTTGCTATTGTATTACCATGTGGTTAAAAAACATAAAATAAAATAATTCTGTGATCATTAAGTCTTTGTTCTTGTTATATGGCAAAAATATCACACTTTTAAAAAATAATATAGATTTGCATGGTCAAAAATAATCATACTATCATGCATAACATCAAAGGCAGCGCTAACGATATATACACATAAAGGTTTATGGTAATCCAAGTTGAAAGGAATGAGTGTCATGTATTTAAAAGGGTATATGCTGTATTTCACAATAGAACATACATCTTCATTTCACCTTTGTAGTTTCAGTTGGAATACATACATTTTTATGAAAGAATTTCCTCTCAACTAATCAGCTGTAATACATGCACAGGGACACCTGCAGCTCAAAATGACACTCAGAAATCTTCTAAAATATTGTTTAATCAAAGTCGGCACTGAGCAAGTAAGAAGAAAACAGATTTAATGAAGGAGTTGTAAAGCCCCTCCTCGATACTATTTTCAGTTCCATTTTTATAATTATAGATGATGAGCATTTACATCTTGCAACAACTCCCTCCTGGTTTTCTGTTTATGGGGTATTGTTCTGATTTTGCATTCATTAGCGCTTTTCTTTATTCTAGTGAAAAGATCAATGAAAGCTGGCCTTAATGGTGAATCTCATCTGTGATTAGCATTCGTTTTGTGTATTTTTGTTTGCAAGTCTTATTTTCACCTGACAGCATGACTAATTGCTGGCAAGCCAGCTGGCTGTTGAATCTGACTACCCTTAAGATCGCCGTGTTGATATGTGATGCGTTTGAATCTTTAAGACCAGATAGCCAATGTCTTCCCTAGGACACTCACTGGAATGGAGCCAAAAATATGGTCAGAAAATCCATATACTTGCTCCAACACTCATCCAAGTTTACAATCATCTTTCCATTTAGTCTCTCTCAATACACAAAAACCTCTTAAGTGTATTGAAATCGAATAACTCCTCTGTTGTGGATTTGTCATTTGTTTGCTGTTTATTACTACCAGTGTACCTCAGGGAAGAAGGCAAGTTGTGATGAAAATCTCAGCTTTGTATGTGCACCGATAAGTTTTCTTACAAGGTCCACATGGTGGCCTTCATTCACCTCTTCAAAGAGTGATAGACAAAGTTAATTGAGTTTGGAATGGAGATAAAGGCAAATGTTCTGTCCTGGATGTGATATCTATATCCACTTTCACTTTCCTCTAAATGGAACAAGGCGACTAAATAATCAATCATGTAGGAAGAGGGGGCTATGTGATATGACACAATGGATGTGGTGCTTCAACGGCATATTGCGAAAAGAACAAAAGTCAGTTACCGATTACTATAAAATGCCATTGAGATTTATTAGACTGTATAATGTGGAGAAGTAGCCAAGTTTTTGATGCTGTTCGGCACACAGGAAGCTGTGTAATTGTTCCGAATAAGAAGATGCTGAAACGTGCATGATGGATCCCCAGTGCGTGCTCTCCAGCACCTCCCCACACACACATCCTAAGGTCCTCTGTGACTGTTCAGTTGTGTGGGGCATGTTTTCCCGTGTACTGCTGTCCTTGAGAGTGGGCTTTTTTGTATTTCATACCCTGCTACTAATCATATACCCACACAGGGGGTTATCAGGCACAAAACAGAAACTATATTTTCTTTTTGACAAATTAGTAACCGTAACTTCTTTACTGTATGTTCTTACCATGTGGTGTTCACTATTCAATAAATAATAATAATCCCTTTTTAAATAGAATTTAAATATAATTTAAATAGAAATAACATTAAAAAGGAATAGCATCTGAAATCAAACCAAAATCATGTAATTTAATAGGTTAGTTTAGTAGTTTCGTATTTGAAGACAATGTAAGAAGCATTTAGTTCAACTTTGAGTTGTTTGTGACCTTCAGTGTATAGGATCACCAGTCCCAGGGTCAGTGTTTTATGGCCGCTAAGCCGGCCACATGGAACCACCAGGCACCACTAGGCACCACATCCACTCAA
>JAODKL010000095.1:24400341-24416271 GCA_026780765.1 Petrocephalus schoutedeni | reverse complement strand
GGGGGGGGGGGGTTCCATAGATGCAAAATGTCCCCACACTTGTGGTAAAACCTGAAATTTCAGGCTCCCATCTTTTCTGGTTCCCATTTGGATACCCTCAATTCTATAAAAATCAAATCAAAAAAACTAAAAATGCCAAAAGTCTAGTATTTGGACTGGTTACTTATGGTTAAGCTTATGGCTGGTGTTGTGATTGAGAGTAGGGTTTTTCCCATAGAAATGAATGGAAGGTCCCCATTTAGATAGGTACGCGGGTTTCTCTGTGTGTGCGTGTGGGAATGTTACGGCAAACATCTGCTCTTGAAGACGATATCAGCACTTCCAGGGTGTTTCTAATGAATTAGTCTCCCTTGGTGTATTGGAGTATTCCAGAAAATAGCGCTGTTGATATCGGGGTCCTAGTATAGATAAGTGGTACATGGCTTGAATTTTCCAAACTGATGTAGGCTTGAAGCCCCCTCACCCAATGCCCCCCCCCCCTATATATGTTGGTTGTCATGAACTCAAATAGAGTTATGGACAGCACCGTATATAAGGGGTTAATGGCTCGGTGGTTTGAGGTGTTGTGATCTTCCAAGTGGTTTTGACTGAGGTAAATGGGCTGTAAAGACACTGAAAAGCTGCCTTCCTGGAAGTACTGGTGTGGTGAGCACCTTCAGCTGTGACGCTGTCATTACACTGTTGCTCTTTTTTATATTAATTGGTCTCTAAACTCTTTCTGAGACGTAATACATAATATATCCCTCTGCAGTGATTTCTTCCAGCATACTTCTAGAATAACGTATTCTACAACTCTCTGGTTTACATGAAACAAGTAGTGTTGTGCTTTATGTTGCTTTCTAAATCATTTTATAAAGACTTCCCCCCCCCCCACATAACAAGAGATTAGTGCAAAGAGTCTTTAAGTACATACCCACTCTCCTCAGTAGTGGACAACCACTTTGAACTGCCTATTTTGCAGATGAAATTGTGCTTTTTATTGTCGAAATTCAAGTATCCTCATACCACCATCCATCCATCCATCACCAACCACTTATCCTGGTCAAGGTCAGGAGAGAGGTGGCGAGTGCACCCCAGGCAGATGCTAGTCCTGTGCAGGGCACACACCGCTAGCAATGCACTATGTCGTACATATAAACACACACATATAGTGAGTTGCAATAGTTTGACCAGCCAGGTTAAATCTGCGCAGTTCAATTACTCTTTAAGTGGAAAGTAGTTAATGCAATCTCTGGAGGATACAAACTCGAAATTTACAGTCGACCCTTCCACATCAGGGGGCTATCTACAAAAATTTTGTAAAGAAATGCCAGACACAAAAATCACTGTGAGGTCACTGTGAGATGTGAGAGGCTGTCGTGAACATGCTTGGGGTCCTCCACACAAGTACTGTACTTATATTTTATGTATTTATGAGTTATTAGAGTTTTTGTGTATTCTGCTGGACTCACCTGGAGCTTAACGCCACAGAAAATCTCAATTTCATTTCTTATGCCGACTCTATAATATTTAAAAATTGTGATGGGGAAAGTCCTGATGCAGAAGATCTAACTGTATATATCTACCATTCGCAAATCATATTTCCAGGATCTTATACAGTATACAGTATAATAAATACCACAAGTGATTGCCCTAAGCTTGGCTTCCCCCATGAAATTGCCAAAATAATTAAATTAGTCAATGTATCAATGTTAATTCATTCTATGTACAGTATGATTGAAATCTTACTGATTGAACTACAATGCTCATAATTTCACAGATGTTGCTTTCAACAACATATACGTTCATTTTTACTTTGAAACCAGGACAAATACAGTCCACTTATTTTATTTATTTGTGATACTGTGCTTCAGCGGATCTATGGGTCTATGGAAGGTTCTTGTATGTTTTGTCTAAATGAAAAATATATGAAAGCTTATTGTTGAATACGTTCCAATTATGTGTTTTCAGAGCTCACCCGGATGCTGTGCTTTACTGGGAGTCTATGAGAGCTTCATACGGTTTTTGCTTATGCAGTGTTGACTGGACAGATACACTTGCATGCAGATATTTTAGACCCACCTGGGAGCCAGATTTCTCTATACAAGACAGGATTAACTATCAAAAACATTAATGCTCATGACTGACAACTTTCAAATGAGCTGTGTCCAAATTAAAGGGATGCATCCTTCAAAGGGCATGGTCTAGGAAGGCATAGCATTTGCAGGCTGCGTTCTTCAAAGGTCAAATGGAAAGCATTGTCAAATGGGACAGTCTAGCTATCACCAGCTGTTCCTGCCTTTACCCTTGAGTCACAAAGCACCATTCGTATAGCCTAGCTGGCACACCCCCACTTTACCTCTGCACAATGAATCTTGGGATATGGGGGACTGCAAAGGATCCATCGGGTGGATCCTTCGCACCTCAGCAGAAGGCGTATGCATTTCTAGGCTGCAGTTGAAGGAGCTTTCCAAAAGGGAAAGCCTCGTCACACCGCTGTGATGCATTCAGTCTTTAAATGCAGCCTTAGAAGGGTGCAGCTATGGTCTCAGTGTTGTTGGCTCACAGTTTTCATTCATTCTGCCCCAAGTATTGTAAGTGCACAGAAGCATTTAGCTGAAATCCAGAGTGACAGTTTATCATTTTATAAGTCATCGTTAGCCATTGCCATTTCGACATATTGTAAATAAAGTCCTTAGCACTGAGTTTTAAGTTTGATCATTTGTTTAATTTTCAAGTTTGGTGATTTTTAGCAGATTAGTCTGGTAGTTAACTTGCAAACTAAGCTGTGTGTACTTTCAAGCTGAGCTAGAGGCTATGAAGCAACATGGCAGGCTCTGCGAGTAATGTTGTTGACTTCATTCTAAAGAAGTTCTTTGATGAAGGAAAGCAGGAAATAAGTAGCTGACCCACTAAAATAAGAAAACAAGCCCTTTTTGGTTATACTGCCAACTGTCCACAATGTGGTTTCCTCATTAAAAAAAAAAAAAAACGCCATGTTGTTTTAATCACTTATACAACTGGGGATCTTAATAATGCATAAGAGCACGGCCGCTCCAAACCTTCAGGTCAAAAGTCCAAATTCATTATCCGCAGCTATCTGAAAATATAAGTATCGTCTCCTGTTCTTTGCTTGGGTTGGAGGGCAATGAGTGCAGGCAAATATGACATGCCATCACTTCCATTTGCCACTCCATCATCACTCGCGTGTGGGTAATGAACTTGTATTTATGGTTTAAATGAGGACACAACTGGCCATCTTTTGCACTAAGGTGCCAGATTGCTAGATTGATAACAGTACTAATCCACATATAATTCCTCTCCTAATGCCTTGAGGGACACTCAAGTACCTTAATACATCAAGACTTAAATGCTTTATAAATCCCATAAACACTCCCGAAAACTAATAGAGCTAATATGGGCAAAAGCGAAGCTGAGGTATATAAATCAAATCTTCCATATCCCATGATGTTTTTACTCTGCAAAGGAAATTGAATTCATAATAGATGGCTAATGAAAGCCTGGCACTAATTTCAGGTGTATCATATATCATATGTAACACTAGAGAAAGTCTCATACATGAGCCTGAAGTTTCACCATGTATTCACCTAAACACAACCAGCATAAACAATTTTTTTTCCATGTACAGTACATTGCATTTATAGATTTACACATACAAATGTGAAAAGTGAAGTTAAAGTAGTAGTGGTAGACTCAAACCGGTGGTGCATGCCAAGCTCAGAATGAAAGCAAGTTAGATTGATCAAGGGATTATGCATCTTTTCTGTGTCTTTTGATCAGTTCTTTCTCATGCAAACTGCAGTAAAGCTTATTACCTCTGTTATGGAATGCAATCAATGTACAGGTTCTGTAATTAAAGTTAAAAATGTGTGTAATTAAAATTAAAATGAACAATGCCCACATAAAGCTGGCATCAATTAATCAATTAATTTGTTAAGGATGCACATTATCATCACTATTATAATGAATAGTGAGAAAATGATATATAATACTATGTATCATACTATACTACTCTATTGTTCTTCTTTGAAGACTAATGTAGCAATTCATACTACTAATAATAAAGATATTTAAATATCATTATCAAAGATATGAAACATAATTCTATATATTTTGCATATCTTCTCCTTAGATGAAACAACATTGTTGTTTTCTACTTTTCAATAAGATCTCCTGTCCTGTAGTATATTTCAGTATTGCATTTTCTGATTTGAAGTGCTCTCGTAATTATATTACGTGATCTCTATCTTCCTATTCAATCGATGTAATTCTGGTTTGTTCTTCTATTGGACACATCACATATAATTTGTCTGCATAGAGGAAACAGTGTGACTAATTTTATTGCATCACTGGTTTCATCCTGCCTGTTACTGTCATCTGCGGCATCATGTTTGTTAAGCTTAATGAAGTGACACTTCAGATTATCTTCTTATTTGAGAGAGAACAGCAGAGCATGGCATGGGAAGAAACTGCAGCTCTGGAATTATACTAGAACTACTAGAAGACCCTTTTGTTGCTTGCCTACATACAGAACTGGGATTTGACTTTACAATAAAAATATAAAGGGACTTTGGATGAACATGGCTTTAGTGCGACAGCAACGGCAACACGTCTGAGGCTGTTACACGCCACAGCATTAAAAGAGCCATTCAACACACTGTAACGCACTGTCAGCGAAGCTTTAAAACAGCATACTGGGCCTCCACAATTTTGGTGCTATATTCAAGCATCGCTTTGAAGTGTGATGAGAAATTAATAGCGACTGACAATATCAAAACAGTCTCTGTTAGAAAGCCCTGTTATAATGTGACTCCTGCCCACACAGTGTAAACAAACATCTGTGCTTCTTTTGACATTAAAGTAATTTTCTTCCATATTAAGCAGATCTCTTTTGTCAGTTGTGTTAACTTTTCGTACCTCCGGGGATGCTGAGTCCAGGTGCATGCTGGGAGGCCGTCAGTACTAGCTGTTTTTATACCAAACAATGGTATTCCCAGTTTGATCGTTTGCCAGCTTGTTAGTAAAGGGCAACATTATGAATTCAGCTCAAATAATGGCAGTTTAAACACATTATGAAGAAGTGCATTTCATTACTGTATATTAAATATTTGATGAGCAGACTGTTATGCATATGGCTATTTACTCTAGGCAATTGTAGTTCAAAAAACTGACACCTGAGGGCCTGCCTGACAGGCCAGCTACAGGATGGAGGGGGCAGGGAGGTGGGAGGAAAGGAGTGAATGAGCGACGTTGCAAGCTGACTGGCATTGTGAAGTCATGTGACACAGGGCTTGCGCTTCATGCTACAGGGGGCAGATAAATGATTCACAAGATCAGAGATGGGGCTTGAGGCTGTACATGAAGCCTTGTGCGGTGACTTAAGTACTTTGCACAAGTTTAAGTGGATTTTAACAGTAGGCCTACTCCTTGTATGTTAATCAGCAACCTTGGAAAACACTGGTGCTTACAACTGGCCCATGTTCCTAGTGTTTTGGAAACCCTTTTCATATTAGATTACTGCCATCTTATATTGAGCATCTTCATACGTATTATTGCCTGTCCTTTCAGAGGAACAATGTGCTGGGTAATTTGTATTTTATAATGTTCTGTGAGAACAAAGGTTCAGAGTGGAAGCTATAAGTGCTTTTGAGGTTTGCCATTGGTTCTGTGGAAGTCAGTGAAGTGTTGTGTTTCGGGAAATCATTTATAACTTGGTCCCATATCAGCTTGGCTGTTTCAGATTTTGAGTTTTGTCTTTTTATCATCTTTATGTAGCATACAGCATGTTCATCTTTCAATATGTGTGCATCTTTTGGAAAGCTAAGTAGAGTGTCATGTGGAGCTACAATATTGTGCATGCAGTATTTCCTAAGCTAGTTTCCTAAGAAAGTAAAAGAATACTCTTGCACAAGTATGACAGAGTACTGATTACAAATTTTTATGGCTTTGATTTACATTAGCAGCTTTTGGCCATCCCCTGAAGTGGTATGCAGCATATTAACTGTCATGTCTGTGTCTCACACAGTGGCGGTTATAGACCACTTCAGCTGGGGGGACCACACTGGGGCCAGTTGTTCTGTTAGGGGGTGCAAATACATTTGACCTTAATGTCCTCCAAGTATTAGTTATATTAGAGTGCCAGCATTAAGAAGCAAGACACTTTTTTGGAAACTGACGTTATTTGTGCAATGCTTTGCAATCACATTTTACGAACATATATCTCAGTCTGATTTCTTGTTTAGACTGTCTTGCTCCCACAAACTTGATTTTTTCTGTCATTATCTTCACTTTAATAATAATACTAATAATTTAATAATTTATTTCATGAATAATATATTTATTTATTTTATGTATTCCCAGCAAACCCAGGCCAGGGTCACTCTGTGTCCCAAAAGCATCGTAAGCCTAAGTAGCTCATAAAATGTACTGTACAATAAAATGTATATAAATTAAATAAAAGGAAATAACAAAAAAACCATTAGCACTTTGAACGCGTACATGTGTCTATGATGAGCCTCATGCACCTGCGGGTTTCTAAAATGCGCTGCTTAAATATTGTTTAATTATACGCCACTGACTTTAGACGTGGTTGTTGTTGGTCAAAGGTGCAATGTCATTTCGCTGCCTTAAAATAGCAACACGCTGACATTGTGCCCAGCCACTCCTCATTTAAGAAAGATGACTAGCGCGCAAAGTAATTTGTTTTTTTTTTTAAATGCACACGCTTGGCATGACAATGAGCAGTGCCCTGGTATGAAACTAGCAAAACCACCTTGTGTCGCAATTTCTACCTGTGCAAAATAGGGCCCATTGCCATTTAACTCTAGATGATGCATGATGGTTTGGTTTTGAAGCTGCAGCCCCCATAGTCACGAACCTAATAAGATCATTGAAGGCAAACCCATAGTTTTGCCTTCGGGGACTTCAGTCCTACTCCCACTCAGTGTGTATGGGGAGCGTTTAATGGTTGTTTTTGTGGGTTTCCTCAAGATACTCTGGCTTCATCTCACAGCTCAGAAACATGTGGTTAGACAACCTGGTGTGTTTAAATTGCTGATAATGGCTGAGTTTGTGTGTCCTGAAATGAACTGGCATCCTGCTTAGGGTGTTCCCCCATACCCTGTGTTTTCTGGGATAGGCTCCAGGCTTTCTGTGACCCCATACTGGATGCACAGTTGGAAGGTGGATGAATGACTGAAAGAATACAAAAATCAGAGAATACTAAAAGTAAAATATACAATGACAGAAAATCAATTCAGGTCCCGGAGATATATAGCTATACATAAAGCATATATTTTAAACAGAACTGAGTGTACTGATTTCAGTGTATTCATAACATGGATTTTGTGTTAGCATCACTAAAATGGCAAGATCGAAAAACTGGCATGTGAAAATCGCATAACACTGGGCAGCATTTCTTTTTGCATTTTCAAATGGTTTACACTTGATAAGGACTTGATTTGATGGATTTGATGTACAGCAGGATTTTCAGTAAACTAGGATTACATGGAAGATCACTGCAGCGAAGAAGTCAGTAGCTGAGATATATTTAATGCGGTTAGACATATGGAAAAATCTTCAGTAATGGGAGGAATGGAGGAAGTTTGATTAATCTGGAGATGCCAAAACAAGGTCTGCATAGATATAGGGCATTCCAGTCGAACTATTACAAGTAGCTTAAAAAGAATCAATAAAACTGTTTCCAAAATTATGCCAGCATACTTGGAAAACAATACATTGACCTGGAAGAGACTGGAAGATGGGAAAAGAGACCTGACACTCTCTGTAGACAATATTATCATTTCCCTCACATCACATGCCAGTAGGATTATGCTAAAGATCATTCAGTGCAGACTCAAGCCATACATTAAACAGATCAGCTAAATGTAACAACTGGATTCAGGCAAGGCAGAGAAGCCAGATTGTTGCTGATGCGTGATGGATAATCGAAAAGACCTGGGAATATCAGAAGGATATCAGAAGTGTTTTATCAACTTGACAGCACTTAATCATTTTTCTTTATAGTGAAAATATCAGCAGCTACTAAAGTCATAATAGAAATCTACTATAGCTTGAAAAATCCCAGTGAAAACAGTGTTTGTAATTTTCAAAGAAATTGCTTAGCTGTCAGATGTACCTTAACTTAACTTGCATGCATTTTTGTATGTATATATGGGTGTATATATACTCTACCTGTCTCCCTCTCTCTCTCTCTGTTTCTCTTCAAGGATAACAATAGTGCTTGATGTTCTGGAGACCTTAAAATTATTTGGTAGATTATATGTGTAACACACATGCAGATTATTTCTCTCAAATTGATTTTCTGTGTTTGGTAAGAGTACGTTAAAGGTAGCAGAATGATTTGCTTTACCGGTGTACACTGCACATGACAATTGGCTACATTCCACTCTGGGCCTCCAAATATTTAAACTTGCTAATTTTATAAAAGATACAATCAGTCTCAGCAGTTCTGTGACTTTTTATAGTACCTTACATAAAAAGAATAATAACCTCCAAGATTAGATTTCTCTCTGTCTGCATTTTTCATAAGTAAAGAAAAAAAGCTTCCATCACAGCTTAAAACACTCATATCTTGTCCTTAGTGTTACTCTCCAGCATGAAATATCTGCTTCTATTTTACCCTAACATTACTTACTTGAAGTGTTTATATTTACCATTGATTTACATAACCCCTATAAAAGACAACATGGCTAAAGAGACTCTCCTCTTTATTTTGTTTGGTTATTTTGAGACATGAATGGCCCCTGCCTCGTGCCCATTGCTTCCGGGATAGGCTCCGGACCCCCCGCGACCCTGAACAGGATAAGCGGGTTGGAAGATGGATGGATGGATGGATGAATGGCAAATAAAATTGATTGGATATGAATTACTAATCATCAGTTAAGTTAGGTAGTGAATCATTCACTGAAAGTGCCCTCGGTTCTGTAAGATTATTTCAGTTGTAGATGACATCCATTTGAGGAGACAGTCACATGACTTTGTATAGCCAGGTCTATGTACTATACTCACCCAGCCCCTTGTATTTAATGTGTGCATCATTTGTATGGTTTTCCTGCCTTAAGTAGGCACACTAGGGCAGACAATTTTATACACCATTATACAGAGAAAGTTGCAAGACTAAATGGAGATTTACTGTGAAGAGCTGTCATTTATGTCTAATCCATTTCCATTTTTTTCCCCAAAAAGAAGTGCATAATATTTCCATTTAGATGACAATAAATTTTAGTTCATCTGGGCAGTGGGCTGATTATTTCCAGACACTAAATGATTTTTTCTTTGTTTGCTGGCAAGCAAGTACAATAAAAATGATATGGCTGCAGGTATAATAATAGGGGAGGGGATTAGTGGCAGAGCAGAGCATTGCCCGGAGTTTCCTGGAGATACAAATGGAAGGCATATATATAAGTGTTAGGCTTATATATAAGTGATATATGTGTGAGTGTGTATACACATATTTTGTTATAATTTTATTTTAATATATATTTCATTTTTGTTTTGTTTCTAGAGGTTGACAGAAAGAGGGGGTGACATGGATTGTGTCTTGTCTCCTGCTTCCTGGGCAGATATTTTTGATCACTCTGTGTGCCACAGACCAAACACCATGACATGGCCTATAGGCCTAATGGGAAATTAGAGGACAGACCCCCAGGCATTGAGTAGTATAAACTGGGGAAATATTATGAGGCACCTAATGAAGACGGAGTCCTGACTGCCCTGGAATAGGTCACAAGGGGGCAGCAAGGTAGAATGTAGCAGACTAGCTAATGATGTCAAACTGCACTTTAAAGGTCACCTGAACTTTTGTGGGTTCAGTGGCACCATTCAGGAGACAGCTATATTGTCAGAATGACATGCATTTAATAGGGACCATTTTCTGATAAACATCCCCATTACTGATAATGGGTCATCACCTGGAGTGGTAGACCAGACTGAGCCTTGGTTGAAGATACAGAATCCCAGCACTAAAGTGCCATTAACACATTGTCTGGTCTTATATATCACCATACCATCTCTGTGGTGGATTAAGTAAAGGTCTCATTTGAACCTTTATCTACTTCTTGAAGGATTATATCTTAAAGCAACACTTGGGCTTTATGGCAAAATAACCCATTGTTAACCGTTAACCCATGATTAACCTATTAAATTGCAACACATATTTTCACATCTGCATACAGCATTAATAACTGAATTGAATGTATGATAAAATTTTTACATACAGTCTCTTTAATATATTTATTATTTATTATACTGTATATGGTATACACACTTATTGTGGATGGTGCAGTGGGTAACATTATTACCTCCTATCTCCAGGGTGTTGTGTTGAAAGCCCCCACACCATCTGCATAGAGTCTGGCTCCTGCAGTCCAAAGATGTGTGGTCAGGTGCATCTGTGTTTCTAAATCAGTGTTTGGCTATAGATGATGCATGGTGGTCAGACTCTGAGGCCACAACCCCTGTAGTCATGAATCTAATAAGATGGCACAGTATCTCTCGGGAACATTGTAACCTCACACCTCCACCGATGAGGGCTCCAGGCTTGACCTCACTCCATGTGCATGGATTTTGCATGTTGTCCTGGTGTCTGTGCAATTTTCCTCCAGGTTTCTTCTCATGACCTAAAAGCACTTGCCGTCTTTACATTTCCCAGGCTATCTGAGCGTTTCTGTGAAAGTTGGATATATGTGTAAAGAGCCATTGTGATTCTGTACAGTATACTGGAAGAATTCAATGATTTTTTTCATCATGTCATTATTTACCTTTACTAGCATCATTGTTTGTATAAGACCTCTGGCATATTTACAATAAAAGAATCCCACTCAGACGTTGACATAATGTCAGCTTTGCCTTTCAGAAGGATCCGCTTACCGTGTCTGGCTGCTTTTTTAGGGGGTGTGGGGAATTGAGAAGAGAAAAGGATTGTTAAACAGGCCATCGCAGTCACGCTTTAAGGTCACAGTTTATCAGATTTCCTGGAACAACAGGGAAAACGCTTCTTTCAGATCACAGCAGACACTGGGAACATCAATTTAAAAATATCTCCAGTAAAGACAGAGCATAGCTAATTCAAAAGAGAAGGTGGATGTTCAGTGAAAACTGTACAATTCGGCCAGGCCACAGTAGAACACAACTCTCATTATATTTTTTTCACATCTCTCATAAGGACTTCTGCTATACATTAGGCGTATCCCTGTTGTGGACAATTTAATGTCAGTGTTAATCCGTCCACGTTTAAGTGAAAACATGAAGTAATAATTAAACATTTCTTACCTTTTTCACCCATTTCATTTTAATAAAAGTAAAAACTGACTTTCTATGTGAAAAGTCAATTTTAGAATAAGCAGTGAAGATGCAATTCATTAAACACATTGACATAATTAACCTTTTTTTTTTAAAGCAGAGGGATGGAATTGTGAGGGTAGGCTTTGCAAGATAAGCATGTGGGCAATATCCATGCATTTGTCATGTGTGTCAAACATTCTCCCATATGGTTGATTATTACAGATAGGAAAATGCACATTGCGGGGGATCTCTTCCTGGGAACTAGCCCCTGTGTAGCATGATTAGAAATCCTGTCAAGAGTAACACTAATAAGAGGCACATATTACTTTACCTCTTCTTCAGAAGTTGAGGAAAATAGTAATATTTCAGCATTAACGTACCAGAACTGCAATGTCTGATGCCATAAAACCCAGAATCACCGTCATTATTATTACCTAATGGGCCCTGTGGGATACTTATGTGTCCTGAAGTATAAAAAGACCACCTAAGCCTTTTCTTCCTATTTTAGGTGACACATAAGAGCAAAATAATGCAACAACAAAATTGTGGCGGATGCTGCATTAGTGTTTTATGAATCTGCTTACTCGCATAGTGCGACAATATATAATACTTCGATGAATACGGCGGATTCATTTATTACTTAGCAGTGAATTACTGTTCTTGCCATAATTTACTTACATTGCAGTTTTCATCATTTTAATAGAACAGAGTAGAAGAAAAACTTTTTTCTATTGCTGAAAAACCAGGCTGGTGGAAGTTTGATGTGTGCTGAGGTATGTTTATAAGGAATCAAGTAAAGTTTATTTATATAGCTATTTTCACAGGCACACAATCACACAGTACTTTAACAGTATACAGTACACACAGTGTTTAAGTACTGACAATTAATCATCCAGTACACATATACGTACATCTATATACATCAATATATATTTACATGGTGGGTGCAAACAAATAAATTAATAAATATGCAAGTTGGAGTGCTCAACAGAAAGAAATATGAATAATATGAATGTTGCAGTTTTATAGATGGATTCTATTGGCTCTATTTTGATAATCTAACATAAAAGCCTAAAGCACAAGGCGCAACTAACATTTATGGGTGTGGCCGAACTCATTTTGCTACATTTTCGACGTAGCATGCAATAAACCAATCAGAATGGCACGCCTCACGCACGCGCTTGGCATAAAAATGAGGAACGCGCTGGTATGAAACTAGTAAAACCACTTTGCATCGCGCTTTCCGTTGATGCAGAATAGGGCGTCTGTATTGTTAAGCAGCTGGGGTAATGTGTATTTATAAGGGTCTCGTATGAGATGCAGTCTGTAATATTGCAATTATTCTCCATAATTGCTATCGTTTCCACATGTAGACAATATTTTAAAAGGATTCAGCCATCATCCAGAAGGATTCATAATATCCCTTAGAGACAGTAAAAATTCTGTAAAATAAGTACTGGGCCTTATTAACAACTAAATATTTTTCATATATGACAGTGAAAAGTATTCTCTGTCAGCTTAATGCCGTAAATAATATATAGTACATTCAGCGGTCAGTTTATTAGGTACACCTAGCTAGTACCATATAGGTCCCGCTGTTGTGTCTAGCGTAGACGAGTTCTGCATTCAGAGAAGCCATTCTGCACACCACTGTTGTATTGAGCTGTTATTTTTGCACTTGTGGCCTTCCTGTTAGCTCTAATGAGTCTGGACATTTTCCTCTGACCTCCCTTTTCATAAAGGTGTTTTTGGCTACATAACTGTCACTGTCAGGGTGTCTTTATTTATTTTTTTACTGCATTTGCTGTAGACTCTACACACCATACATGTAGTACTGTATGTGAAAACTCAAGGAAGGTGGCTATTTCAGAGGTGCTGGAGCCGTCATGTGCGGCACCTTTAATGAGACCACGTTCAAACTTGCTCAGGTGAGGTGTTTTAGCAGTACTAATATTTCGCTGAACAGTAACAGAACCTCTTCAGCCTGCCTGTGTGTCTTCAGTACCAGACACAATATTTGTTGGTTGGAGGAGCAGTTTGTTTGCATTTGCAGTTAGGTGTACCTAATAAACTGGCCTCTAGGTGTATACACATTATTTAGAAATCGGTGTTGTAGCATTTTCAATGAAGCCCATATTCATAAAGCCTAATAACTTAGTTCTTATAATTCATTGTGACACATTCATAAAGTATCATAAGCACATATATAAATATTTATACAAAGGCATAACCCATTTTATCCATGTTTCTCATGCATTATAAGTTATCTTTGAAGGTCTCATCTATAACACACTCTAAATACCTTCATAATGCATTATAATGGTCAGTATAAGAATTAAGGATGCTGCACTATAGATGACAAGTTATGCCTTTTTATAAATATATAGTCAGGTTTATAATACTTTATGAAAGCATTATAATGCATTATGAAGGTATGTGTAATGCAGCATAGTGACTGCTTTAAGTAAAGTATTATCATGGATGGATCATCCGATTTTGAGCTGTGTGTTTTTTCTGTGCTGCCACATGCTGCACATTATAGTAGATGCATTCCATATGAACATAACATGACTTAAAAAAATTACATTTGCAAGTAGAGAGTAAGTGACTGGCCAAAAGAATAATGAAGCTGGTCCAAAGAAAACCGTAAAAGTAATTACAGTACATGCTAAATAATGGCTGTCAAAAACTTGTCAGGGCATAACTATGGAATAATGGAACAAAATAATGTGAAGTAATCAGGACAAGGTAAGTAAATTTAGAAGGCAAACAGAACTTCAGTGATAGTTGCAACCTGCTCTCTGTTGCATATATAAATCAAAGTTACCTTATATGAATAAATTCTTTCTTCGTAAATATATGTTGAAGTACTTCAAAATTTATTTATTTTTTGTTTGGTTCAATAAGAATATTGGAATCCGTCCATTCATCCATCATATAACTGCTTATCTGAATCACCATCTCAGGGGGCCTGGAGGTCAACAATTCCTGTTGAGTAGACCATTTCCTTTCCATTTATGATTGCCTTCAGGATCAGGATCTTAAAAAATTATGTACACAACAAGGTCAAACTACAGGCTGCTTTCACTGAAGATTGAAAAAGCAGAAATAGTATGTTATTAATACCTCTCATCGATGTCCATTTGGTACTTCAGCAGTCGCCCAGAAAGTCAAGTCTTTTTTTCCACATCTTTTCAAGCACTCATCATTTACCCTGTCAAAGGCCTTCTGCATATCCACCATACGAAAGGACAAAGGGGTATCCGCACTACTCTGCATAGACTGCAGTGGCAGATGGTGAGCTTTAAAATGTGAGAAGCACAGTGTCAACAGTTGGCAGTATATCCAAAAATTTTCTTTTCCCCCTATTTTAGACAGTCAGAGACTTGTATGTAAATTCTGCTCTCCTTTCTTTTTGTAAGAAATGATTTATTATCCTGCCATACGAGTGTGACTTGGTGATATGACCATTTTGAACATACAGATAGCTTAGTTAGTGAGCAAACTACACAACCAGTCTACTACACATCACTAAACTTTCACTGAAAATTAAACAAAACATCAAACTCAAAAATTCAATGATAGTGACGTATTTACAATAATTACAAATGGCAACGGAGAAAGATGACATACGAAACGATAAAGTGTCGCTCTAGTTTACAATGAAATGCTTCTGCGCCCCTGCTTCATGCAGAATGCATGAATACTATGAGCCAACACATCCAACCGCATGTGGAACTTGACAGTCGTGAACAGTAATGTTATTGGTAGCTTATCCTGTCTTGTTGAGATGCCTACCAAATACCATGCAGAGAGGCCTGGCTTCCAGAGGGGTCTAAAATATCTGACTGCAAGTCTATCTGTCTAATAAACGTTGCCAAAGCAAAAACTACAGTATATACAGTATGAAGCTCTCATAGACTATGTCCCAATTCAGGGGCTACATCGTTTGAAGGCTGCATTTGAAGGCCTGATGTGTCACAGCAGTGTAACAAGGCTGTCCCATTTTGAAGGATCCTTCACATGTGGCCTAGGAATACATACTTCTTTTCCTGATCCGCGAAGGGCGCACTGGATGGATCAGTTCAGTATATCCCAAGATTCATTTCATGCAGGTAAAGTAGGTGTGTCCTGGCTGGCTGATAGGAATAGTACTTCATGACACAAGGGTTTCAATAGCTAATCATGCAAATAGGAAATTATCCATAGGCTGGACTATCCCACCTCACAACACTTGGCTGCACCATCATAGACCACATACTTTGATGGATAGAGTGCCTGAATTGGGAAACAGCTATAGATTCCAACTGAAGCACAGCCCTGAAAACATGCTATTGAAGCATATTGACCAATAAGCTTTCATCTATTCTCCATTTAGACAAAGCGTACAAGAATCTTCCACAGTATAGACTTCCAGTGAAAGTCACTGGGTGTCCATGGGCTATATTTATCCTGGTTTCAAAGGGAAAATTAACGTACATGTTGCCTAAAGCCGGGGTTCAAATCCGGCCCAGTTCCATGTGTATGGAGTTTGCATGTTCTCCCCGTTCCGTTGTGGGGTTTCCTCCGGGTACTCCGGTTTCCCCCCACAGTCCAAAGACATGCTGAGGTTAATTGGCGTTCCTA
>JAODKL010000095.1:24365989-24394601 GCA_026780765.1 Petrocephalus schoutedeni | reverse complement strand
GTGTGCCCTGCGATGGGCTGGCCCCCCATCCTGGGTTGTTCCCTGCCTCGTGCCCGTAGCTTCCGGGATAGGCTCCCGACCCCCCGCGACCCTGAACAGGATAAGTGGGTTGGAAAATGGATGGATGGATGGATGGATGGATGTTGCCTAAAGTGATTCCCATGAAATGATCAGCGCTATGGTTCAATTAGTAAGATAGATGACACTTTTAACTGCAAATAAAATTAATTTACATTGATACATTGACTAATTAAGGTTCTGTATCTACATACTCTGATTTTATTTAATTGCTATGGATCGAGAGATGGATGTCTTGTACTTTTTAATTTGTGCACATCAGCCTATATTCCTACAGGAACTCTCCAAACAGCTGGCGTTCCTATGGAGCAATGAAGTAAAGAAATCTTCTTGTTTTGAAGGTTTAGACGCTGCCCCCGATTCTGCCTGCGGCATCATTAATCACTCGTCAACCTGCGCGGAGCTTTTCTTCCTGTTTCATTAGTGATTTTTGTCTCAGTCCACCTCCTTCATAACATCTGCTTTAACTATCCATGTGCTTCTCCTATCCTGTGCAGAGTTCGTAAACAAATCTGTAATAATTTTATCGATGGGACCTGCCATCGCTTCAGCTTCCGTTGCTTTTATGTGGGAAATTATTATAGAAGTGCACATTCCAAACCAGCATGACCTGTCACTTAAATCTTTAATAAGAGTTCTTATGTCTGTGAATCCTCCACGAGGCAGGCCTAAATTCTACTAACAATGGCAACAGCTTGTCAGTCCCATCAACAACCTTCTCCAAATAGCCAGGTTCAATCCCTGCCAGTCGACTCCAAGCCGAAGAAAATATGCAAGAGCCTTCGCCTGGGCACCCCTACAAGCAACAGCATCCAAACCAACTCACATGGTTGAAAAGTATATATCTATTTAACAGAGCACTGGCAAAATTGAGCAGCTGGCAATATTGATGTATTGTTTCTGACATTATGTCAAAAATATCACATTTCATGTAGCAATACTATCTGAAAGGATGACAGTCATCAACCATGGGCTGCTTAGACTCGGGGACATCTTGTTGAAAATCAGCGCTCATTACTGTATAGGGTAGCCTGCAATTTCAGGGCACAGCAAATCAACTTGTCTCACAAGACAGACTGATTTAACACAATCCAGCAATTAAAGCGTATGGAAAGATCACAATGAAAACATAGAACTGTGACCTTTATACCTGTTAACTAATGAAGCATAAAAATCAAGGACGTTTTCTAGTACTTTTTTTAAATTAAACAAAATTCAGCCATTTTTTTAGCATTGGTTCTGTGACATTGAAGTGGATTCAGAGTGTTGGAAACTCAAAATGCTTGCCTGTTTTGACAGTAAATAATATTACTAAATATATTTGCATGTGCAAGAACTGCTAAACTGTAAAGGATCTATACTATACTATGTACTTACTATAAATATATAACATAGTATACTATGTAGTCAGTGTGAATGGAAGTAAAAATTTGAAGATGAATATTTGTCTCACTGAGTTTAAAGCATATTTTGGGGTCGTTTATTTATTCATTGAATGAATACTCAGTGGGCAGTTAATTGGGTACACCTTTATGTTACATACATAGCCTGCTTCTAAGAAATGAGAACCATGTGGCTGCAACTTTATACATCATGTAGTCAAAATCAAGTTGTTCACTCACTGTTCATCCAAGCATTAGTACAGAAACTTTGTCTAAGTGATTTTGAACATAATGTGATTGCTGATGGAGATGTGGTGGTTTTCATGTCTTAGAAATCACCACCTTTCTGGGATTTTCATATACTTCAGTGTCTGGAGTTAACAGAATATCCTATGATAAATATCCAGCCAGTCAGCGGTCAAAAACACTTAGATAATTAGAGAGGTTAGAGTAAAATGGCCAGATTCGTTAAAGCTAACAGGAAGGCCACAAGTGCAAAAACAATAATTAATATCATTACTTAATAATTTTATGAGGTATTGATTAGGCAAACGTTTGCTTAATGCAAATGCTTGGGCGACTTCAGGAGTGGATTTAAAATGGCAAAGCTAGCTTATTTTAATGGACATAAAATCATACTGTAGTTTTACACCAACATGTTGATGATTTAAACAACATTTTCTTTGACTGCCTAAGACTTTGGCACAGCAGCACAGTTTTTTTATTTCTTTTTGCATATTAATTATACAAGTACTCATTCATCACAATTTTTAGGTGCTAAAATTTCTTTTCCTCCATACATAGGTCCAGGCATATATTCATTTATAATTGTATTTTCCAGTGTGGCTGTAGCCATGGAAACAACTGTAATTTAATGAGGACAGGCTGCAAATCGGCCCCATGTATTCAGTGAGCACACAGTGTGTGTGTGTGTGTGCGTGTGTGTGCATGTGTGTGTGTTTGGATACAAGAAACGTTACATATTCCATATCATTAATTCTGCATCTTTATAGGTCACAGGGTGCAAAGAAAGTGCCTGAAATAAATGTGAAATCCTCCAGGCACTTACCTGGAGGAAACAGGAAAGCTACTGGGGCAGTCTTTACTTGGATGAAAGGAAATCTGGAGGATGACTTAATATACACTTTTAATAGCTTTTCTGCATTTTACCACCATTAGTAAAACAGTAAGAGAATTTGAATAACTAGCTAATTAAGCAAAGCTGATGAGAGATGTACTGTAGATTGTCATATAGCTGGGCTCACATGACAATTCTACCACTTAACAACAGTTCATTTGACGTTTATCTTCTTTTTCTCTTATATAGATTAGAGACCTTTTGCACATAATAGGTCACACGTCCACTGGTAGCCATTTTCTTAAAATTCTCTTAAAGATTTATTTGTATATGTGTCACCTACATTTTTTACAAAGTGCTTATTAACAAAAAATGACTGGAATGCATAGTTTGCTGGCTGTTATAACACACATGGCAATCTACAATAGGGGGGGAGAAATTCCTATGGCACTAAAATAGATAGAATGAATTCAGCTCTGTCTTAACTAAAAGTGGTGAGTTATGCCTATTGTTACTTATTATACATTATACTTATTACAGACATTATGTATAGACATTATAATGTAATTATTATTATTATTATTTTCATCTCCACATGAAAAATCAAGAGAGCTGTTATTGACAATTTTAGTCAAAAATTTCATTTCAAGATATATTTAGGTGAGCAAACGTTCACCTTCAGTCTCCCAAGATAAACCAAGAAAACTAAAGTTTGTCATTTGAATTAATAAGAAACTCTTGATGACCATCTTTGATAAGAAATTCTGATACTTTCTTGGAAGCAGTAAATAATCTAAATATATGCATCTAGTGTTTGGATGTCTCTCCAAATTCTGTAAAGGATATAACCATATATAATCCTTGGATCCTATCAGACTATCTGCCTGACAATCCTATCTGCCTAATACGTAAATCATATAGCATTTATTTCAGATCATATACACATGAGAAACAAGTTCCTAATTATTCAATATGTGCACATTCACACTGTAACATCTACATCTCTTGAGGCATTGAGGAGATCCACCTGATATGGAGGATGGAGCATGGAGTTTATTAACACCCTTAACAATACAGCAAGCTGGCTGAGCAGAGAAAACATCCAAGACTGCTGTTTGAGATCTAAAAAAAGATGGCCCGACAGGAAAGCTAGGAGAGCCTGAACACGGCTTCAGGTCTCACTCGCACTTCCACAAGAAAAGAATAAAAAACTTAATGATTGATTGCAGGTTCCAGGGGGGGAGTTCTGCCCTCGACTTACCTTCCCCCAGAATGCCCATGTCCTCACACATACCATTTGCCATTTGATGGACCAGTTAAGAGATTAGTATGCTATTAGAAAGTGATTGGTTTCACATTTAGGTATATCCAGGAGTTCCTACAGTTCATTTAAACATTTAAAGTGGATTCACAATCCTAGAAGTCTGCTGTCTGTGAAGTCTGATGTGGTGCTTTTTAGAGAGTTTATCCCCCACTTGTTTTTGCGTTTTGTATTTATCCAAATGCATTTCCGAGAAGCATAAAAGCACAGGTTATGTATATATGGAATGCGTGAGGAGTACAGTGTGAAGCATATAGTGTTCATTATTTAGATTAGCCCAGTCAGATTTGAAACAACACTGCTCATTGGATGGTAGTGTGATGGCAAGTGCTATGTGTTTTTTTTACCCACTATCTATTACTGTACATACAGTAGTTGTAATGGCTGTTGTTAAGACTGTGTGGGGCACCGTGTGGCTTAGTATGATATGATGTCGTGCCTGTGTTCAGAAGGTCACCACTTGAATGGTTTCACCACTGGGCCTCTTAGCAAGGCCCTTAACCCCCAGTTGCTCCAGGGAGTGTATGTCTTAAATTCAACGGCATAAGAAAATCACTTCATTATGAAAGACAAACAGTTCGGCTGGGTGTAAGATGGTCATTCAGCAACCCTAAATGTAAGTTGATTTCCAGGATTTTGAGTTGATACAAATGGCACAGAGCTATGATGACATAGCTGATGAATTGGCAACAAATGTTCGAGGACCTTTTGGCCTGTTCCAAAAAGAATTCCGATTGGTTGATTAAGCACAGGTGTTGGCAATAATTACATTCTGTTTGACAACCCATTTTCTCAAGGGACACGTTCAATCTCAAAACTGTGAGCAACATTTTGTTATGGTTTTTGGGTTGAACATCATGAATCGTTGGAACATTGTGAAATGTTGTGCAGCCGATTTTGAGGTACATTTTCAGCAGCAATGTGTATATAAACCTGGCCAAGAAAAAGGCAGTGCCCACAATGGATCCTAGCCATAGTTTCAACGCTTGCATAACACAATGGGGTGTTCAATGCACCACTGTTTAAATAAATGTTTTGCAGCTTTTTGTCTGGGCTAGCCTTAGCCAAGGTGTGGTGCTGCAGTAATAAGTGTAGCTGCAGAATTTGCACAAGTTGTTAGCCATTATTTGCAGGAGAGGGATTGGCACAGGTAAGATTGCATGAGAAATAATTCTAATTTTCTTACTTGTCTTGACCTTAAGAGTTAATAGTATGATGTTTATTGTGCATACATATAATGATAATTGGCCTGTGCTTCTGTATATATAGTGGTAAAATAGCATTTATGTAGTCAAAAAGCAATTAAACTAGATGCTGTCAACTGATTTTTTTGTCCCTTACCTCATATTTTACAGCTTTGACTGCTGGAACAATGTAATTGAGTCCTACTGAATTAGGTTTGAGAAGGTCAGTTAATTAAAAGTAGCTTTAATACACAGTATTAAGTCTATGTTACAAATAAAGTTCAAATCTATTGAGCTGGGAGGCTAAAACTTGTCTTCTGACCTGTTTGCTGTCCCCAGGACATTCACATCCTTACCCTGTCTCACACATTCTTTTCTCCAGTTGATGGACCACCTGTAACAACACATCATGTAATAATGCTGCAATATGTAGTAACAAAGTGTAACAAAATTTGCATTGTTATTGCGTAATGCATTGTAACATGCCGTGTAATAACACTGCATTTTGCCAAGTTATTACATAATTACAGTGTGTTACAATGCAATATGCAATAACGCTACATTATGTGATGAAAATGTTACATTTTGTCGAGTTATTACACAATGTGACATGATTAATGATAATGTGTTGTTACATTGCCAGATAAGACTATAGCACTGCTGTAAAGTTTGCAAATAAATGCCAGCACCTTGCCCACATCAGACTCCTCTATTACCACTGTGGGACTTGTGTGTGTGTGTAATATATGAGGCTTACCTTTTACCTACTACCTGCCATGGGGCTATAAAAACATATATTAATTTTTTACTAACTAGTGCAGCTTAATTCCACAAGTACTCCAGGGTACCCTGCCCTGAGTAAGATGGAGGGTGCATGCGGTCCTAAATAATGCATTGGCTGTGAACAACGTTCACTTTGTTTGGAAATATGTAGGAAAATTGATTTCATATTAGGATGTATTTATTAAGATGTTCACGTATAAGCAGTAATGCATTTAAAGGTGATAGATCCATCAACACGGCTTGTAGCCTGAATACTTCTTATTTTTTAAAACGCTGTGAGCCTATCCTGAGGGCCTGGACAAGTAATAAGGGCAAATTAACATCACCAGTTCATCCAAAGATCCCTGGCTTTAGGCGAAAAATGCTTGAACAGCTGAAGGACTGGCTTTAATAAGGCATGCAATATTAAACGAAAGCGTTAAGCAATTTACACAAAATAGTTAGCTACTTTGGGCTATGCATTACCAAATTCCAGCTTCTGTTCTGAAATCCCAGGATTTCTAATTAAATTCACTAAAATAACTAAAACCACTGATATATACAAATCGTATCTAAACTGGCACATTTGAGAGTGTCTATGATTTACTCGGCCCTGTGTACAGAAGTAAGAGGCAAACACGGCTCCATTAGAAAACCAAACCCCAGTTGTGAAACCTGGCCGGGGACTATCCTGATTTTTGAGTGTATCACGATGCTAGCACTGCTTTGTAATCTCACAACCTGAATGGCTTACCATCACTGAGGAAACAATTTTTTCGTGGATCAGCAAGTTCCACAGGAGAATGCCAGCGTATCCATTCAGTGGCTGAAGCTTAGCAGAAAGTGGGTCATGTAGCACAACACTCCTTTTTTTGAAGAAGAATGAGGCAAAATGCCCCCAAATCATGTGCGGTATTGATCAAGTAGAGGATATATTTGGAGAAGTAACCTCTGCTGATAGAGGTGTATTACTTAGTGGGTAGGCTGCTGATCAATAAATATTTTTAGCTACGTTATTTGAAAGTGGTGTGAAGTGAAGCCAAGAGGTGGATGAACAATTCTTTCTCACTGCTTTATGAAAGGAAACTTGCATGTTTTGTGAAATTAATGGTGTTTGTCAATTACATCAAACCTTATCTGTTTCTCCTGAGGCGAATAGTTTATTTTAATGCCTTTGCTTACGTCACACAGTGGACTCAGTGGGCTGGATTAAAACTCACTTTAGTTTCACAACTTACACAGAGCAACAAAAAAAATGTTTCTTAATTCAACTTCAAATAAGCATTTCATATTTATTTGCAGTGATTTTCCATAGTTCTTTCAGCAGCAACATATTAAGTGCACACCCTGGGTTTCCCACCAGGTCTGGGTTTATTCTGATCAACACAAATGCAGAATATGCAAAAATAAGCATAATCACACTCTAACTTTTACACACACATTTGCTTCTCAAGAAAATGAAAATTACGGCGAACGGTTCAGGACCCTAACGTCTGGGAGATACCACCCCCCCTGCCAGACTGTTTTGTTCAGCATCTGCTGGGGGCTCAGTGGTCATTTCTTTTCCTTGTTATTTTTTCTCCCTTGGGTTCCCATAAATGTCACAGTTGCAGAGTCTGTTTTCCCCGACTGTAGGTAAAAAAACAACTCTTCAGGCTTCTACTCATTTACACTTTCACATCCACCGTACAATTCTGCAGCAGTGTTACTTTAAACGTAGGTGTACGACACGTACGACACGTACTTTTCTTACGGCACGTAACAGTAGGTTTGGATTTTTCCCTTCCTCTCCCATTAGCCTTTCCTATACGGATCAAATTGTTCCTATACGACAAAAATTGTAGCCCTTTTAATTTAAAACAAAACTGCAATGCATTGCACTATCATTGAAACAAAATGTCTTCCTTATCGGAAATGTAGTTATGCAAGTTTCTATAAATAAATTTTAGCTTCATGGATAACACATGCAAAGCTAGTATAATTTACAATAAAAAGTATATTTCTTCACATTGCCAAAAGTTTTGTGTTTTGTTTGGTTACTTATGGATAAGATTAGGACTGGGTAGGGGTTAAGGGTCTCGTGATTGGAATTAGGGTATTTCTCATAAAAATTAATGGATGGTCTTCAGGAAGATAGGAATGCAAGTGTGTGTGTGTGTATACACATATGCAGAGCAACTTTTATGACATCCCATTCTAGATCCATAGGTATCAATATGGAGTCCCTCCTTTGCAGCTCTTCTAGAAAGAATTTCCACAAGGTTTTGGAGTGTATCTCTGGGACTTTCTGCCCAGAAGAGCATTTCTGAGGTCAGGTAGTGATGTTGGACGTGGCCTGACTCATAATCGCCATTCTAGTTCATCCCAAAGGTGTCTGATGGGGTCAAGGTCAGGGCTCTGTATGGGCCAGTCAAGTTCTTCCACACCAAATTCATCCAACCATATCGATGGACCTTGCTTTGTGCACTGGGGCACAGTCATACTGGAACAGAAAAGGGCCTTCCCCAAACTCTTCCCAAAAAATTAGAAGCATAGAATCATCTGAATTGTCTTGGTATGATAGAGCATTAAGACTTCCTTTAATTGGAACTAAGGAGCCTAACCAACCCCTGAAAAACAACCCCATATCATTATACCTCCTCCACCAAACTTTACAGTTGGCACAGTGCAGTCAAGCAGGTACAGTAACATTCTCCTGGCATCCGCCAAGCCCAGACTTGTCTATCAGACTGCCAAACAGTGAAGCATGATTGATCACTCCCCAGAACATTTATCCATTGCTCCGGAGTCCAGTGATGCCGTGCTTTACACCACTCCATCCAACACTTGGCTTTGCGCTTTATGAAGTGAGGCTTGCATGCAGCTGCACAGCCATGAAACTCACAGCACACAGTTTTTGTGCTGGGGTTAATGCCAGAGGAAGTTTAGAAGTCTGTAGTTATGGAGTCATCAGAGCTTTGGCCACTTTTACACACTATTCGCCTCGTCCGCACGTTGAGACCCTACTCTGTTACTTTATGTGGTCTGCTACTTTGTGGTTGAGTTTCCGTTGTTCCTAAACGCTTCCACTTTGCAATAATACCACTTACAGTTGAGCATAGGATATCTAGCAGAAATTTCACAAACCACCTTATTGCCAAAATGGCATCATATGAAGCACCAAGCCAAAGAGCTCAGTAAATTCAAGAATGACCCATTCTTTCACAAATATTTGCAAAACCTGACTGCATGGCTGGGTCTGCATGAAACACATGAAATCAGTGATTAAGATGTGTGTCTCAATACTTTTGTCCATATTGTGTGTATGTATATATATATGAAACATACATACCATGCCATACAGATAATAAATCTATTTACAGTCTTTGGCAGTGTTTCGCAACCTGGACCTTGGGGACCCCCAGACAGTCCAAGTTTTTGCTCCCTCCCAGCAAAAATGTGGATTGTCTGGCAGAGGGCAAAAATATTGGCTGTCTGGCAGGGAGCTGGGAGAGGGCAAAAACCTGGACCATCTGGGGGTCCCTGTGGACTGGCTTGCAAAACACTGGTCTAAGGAAGAAGAAAGGAAGGGAGCTGAGTGATACCTACAGAGGCAGTATTTCATATCCACATAAGATAATATCCAGCCCTCCTTCTGTATATCAGTGTTCTGGTTTTAAAATAGCTTCAGCTCAAAGACTGGAATTAATCTATCATGTGTACCATATTCTCTTCCACTGACACCATTATTGAAATAATCTTTGTGACCCAGTTGGCAGGACAGTGCTGGGCCTTTACAGTGATTTACTAACATCTGCTTCTTGATAAAAATGTCGACTGAATGATTCAAAATACAAGGTAGAATTTTGCCGGAAAATGGCTTATTATTTTTGAGGCTGAGAATAAGTGTTCCACCAACCTCAACTGCTTCAACTACAGTGGTGATTTTAAACCTTATACTGAATATCATACAATCATTGCTCAGCAAATGTAGGAGCATATGGGTTATCTATGCCAGATGGTTGGCTCCCAGGTGCTGATTATGCTCAGGAGAATGGTATAAAGCAAGGCTACAAGGCAACATTTCTGCTGCCAGAAAGGAGCAGATACCTTACATCTCACTCAGCTAAAAGTTCAAAGAAAACTATGAGTATGAACACTTCAGTTCTAAAAGCAGTTCACCTTTTGGCTGTAAGTTGGAGGAAACTTTCTCCTGGCACACCTCTGCACAGTTTAAATTTAAATAAAGTCCCAACGCTCTATTAAAATGAAAAAGAAATGGAAATGTGATTTTTGGTATGGTAATCTTTACCACCAGCTGAATGCATCACAAAAAATCTCAGTGGGCTTAATTCCTTCAAATTTGGGAAAGACCTGCATTTTTATCTCAAATAGTAAGGCAATTAAAAAGAATTTTTGGTTATAGAAACTGCATTTTAGTTATACACCTATTCAAGTATAATAATTATATTCTTCATATTATAAAAGTTGCTGTATTTATAGCCAACAATTAATAACATGCTAGATGTTCCTATCAGTGCAAATGGCATAATAAATAGCATAATTAATAAACTTAATGATCTGTGAGTAGTAGTACTATTGCAAATATGACAAAACAAATTTACACCACATTACATATCACATAGCAAATATTAACAAATTGTTTCCCTTTACCCAAGGAAATGAGAAAAATATCTGCTGCATCATTGTTGGCTTTGCAGTTAAAATGAAAAACAATATCTGAAAATATGGTTGACTATTTGTTGTAACTTTGTAATGTAATCTTTGTAATCTTTGGTAGATAATTTTAATGGTTGCTGGTATCATTTAAATTGTAAAATTATTTTTAATTGATAATAATCGGAATGATGTTCATCTATATTTCAGTAATGAAAGGCTAATAAATTGTATTCAAATGAAGAAATTAGCATATGAGCGGTGTAATTTGTTATGAAATGCCCTTTATTTGGTTCCATAACGCAGTTTTTTTTAACTAGTAAAAGGGAAAATATTGTCCATTAAATCATTTGTGTATTAAAACTGTTTTAGAACACAGGACAATTAGTTTAGCATTTATTTCTCTGCTAGGCCACCCATTAAAGGGACAATTAAACATCAATCCACTTAAAACTGACAAATTAAACAAGAATAAGTGCAATTTTCCCTGCATGCCATAGGGCATCCTTTAGTATTGCAAGATCAAGAGCTTGTAGAAATACTCCCCATGTGGTCTGTTAGAATATTTCACATTTGAATGCTGTTTCCTGCACTGTTGGTAAGAATTACTGAGGTGAAACATCATGATTAAAATAGTGTCCCAGAGGTGTTTTCAAAGTGGTGAAAATCTGTGTATCAAACAATTTACGAGGTTTTAAATGTTTCAGCTATTAAAAGACCAAGGGTTTTTCATTAATTACACTTCACATATACTTTTTTGGCCATAAACCTAAACCATTAGCTTTTAAATTAAACTAAAGGTACTCTGTGGTATTCTGTCACCGAATGCACCTTAATACTTGGAAGGTGGAACCTTTTATTATTATTATATTTTTTTTCCTTTTAACAACTATATATTATTGTGAAATAACATCTTGCATGTTATGTAGACAACAAAAGGATAACTTGTACTCTTGCAGAGCAACAGAATATTTGAATATCTGACACATTACTCTGTATTGTTAAAACATTTACTTTACTTTTGTATAATTGACAAAATAAAATGATGGAAGTTATGGGTCTTCTACTTCCCCACAGAGGCATGAACCACATCAGATGGATGGGACCTGCACCCTGACCTGGATAAGCTATTACCTATTACTGGTGTGCATATTGAAAAGAATCAACATAACAAGCATTAACCAGCATGGAATGATTAATACTCATGACTGGTAATGGGTGCTTGCTAAAGGCATTCCCTGTAAGAATCAAGAAATAGTACAGCACTTTCTCTAATGTGGAGCATCAGGCTTCACAGCCCTCTGTGGCATACAGATGGAGGACCAGGTATCATTTAATCCCACAGGATAGTATGCAAATTCCTTGCTGTTTCAAGAAATGAACAGTAACAGCACCAGCCAAAGTGATTTACCCTGGTGTAAATAACTAGCTTTGCAAAATCCTTTCTCTGTTTATTTTTTTCTTTTGTAATCACTCATTTGGCTCGTTTTAAAGGGGAAATATGTGTTTGACTCAGCAGCAAATATAATTGTGCATATTTAATTTCATTTGCAAACATTGATGTTTCTTTTAATTGCAGCTTTTTGGATGCCAAACAGCATCTGGTTTGCTTTAGAAGTTCACAATATGCGATTCTGACCCTTTTTTCCTCTTTGGATACTATATGTAACTGGAAGATTGATGGATGGATGTTTCTAGTGTCATTAATATTTTTGGAGAAAAATTTGGAGAATTTATTTACCAACCAAAAAAAGCAAAATGAGCATGGAAAGAATGCAGAAACATCCAAAGTATATGGCACAAGTTTGAGATTTTGTAACATAAAGGATTAGGGTTAGTCATTAAATATATTTCTAACGTCCCTGGGGAAGGACCATTCTCACAGATAGACTAAAACAATTAGACCTAGATAAGATGTATGGAGACAAAGCCAAAGGTGCTTTTGTGGTGTCACAAGGAAAATGCTTGGAAGAGGGAGAACAAAAACATAAAACACTTACTAAATTTGTCATAAAGAAATGTTGGACTCGCCTTGTTTCCAATTTTAAATGAAATGGGCAAATATCGGAAAATGTTCCAGATAACTTTAGATATGTAAATGGTATATCAAAATAGACGCTGAGCCCCAGCACTGCCCTAGAAAGCTGTGTGCCTTTGAAATTTCATAAAACTACTTGTGTCGATAGGATTTCAGAATTGAACTGCTTAAACTATATTGATTCCGTAGTGGCTGGCATCCTGGTTGGACCCAAACATTTCGAATTTTAACTTCCCCTCATGATAATACTCAATAGTATGCAGTTTACAGCACAAGTAATTATAATTCCAAGCAGGTGTGTTTGAGTTTTTGGTACTGTGTGTTCCGTGTGAGTTTCTTCTTGGTATACTGGTTTCCTTCTACAGTCCAAACATATGCATTTCGACTAATAAGCATCCTTAAATTGTCCATAGTTTATCACTGTGCATAAGTGAGTGCCCTGTGAGCTAACATCCAGTCGAGGGTGTACCCTACACCCTGCGTGTGTGTGAGTGTGTGTGCGTGTCAGCTTGTGTATTTGTAACTGGTACATTGTTGGGATCAGATGTCCCTAGAATGTGATAAAAAACTGTACCCTATAATGATATGCATCCATGGACTTGTTGTTAGGTTAATTATATTGAAATGAAATGGCAGAAAACAATCTGTGAACTGTATGTTCCTACTTAACTCAAAGTCATACTTTATTCAGGGTTGCCAACCTCGGTCAGTTGGCTGGAGTAGGATTTTAATTCGATTTTAGGATTTTAAGTCTGCACACAAATGCACACGTATTTACATGTATTTAATAGTTTTATTGCCTTGTAAATAGTCCTTAGGGTTTGAAAACAACCCCAAAACTTTTGATGTAGGTAATTTTAGGAAATAAGTATCATTTTATGTTTATACTGTAGTAGAATAATCGTAAGATTTCTTGGGCGGCAGTCTGAGAACATGAGTGTCACACCAGCTGTGTGAGAGTTGGTATCCCTGTTTATTTCTTCGGTGTTTCAAGCCTTTCAGTGACGTTTTCTAGGTTCAACATTAAGTAAAAAAAGCTTTATTTCCCAGTCTAACATACAAATGATGTTACTTCCTATTTTTGCCTCGTCCTCTCACTATTTTGTCCTACATAGACATATATTTTAAAATCTAGATATTCAGCCATTTATGGACCACGAAACCCAGAGTGCCCAGACCCAATAGACCACCCAGAGACCACCAAAACCCAGAGTGCACCAAATACTACTGTACTCTGTAATGAAATCTGGGGGGATGAAGACCCATTTCTCATTCACATCTTAGCAGGCCCTGCTAATCTGGCCGCTGCTGCAGCCAAGCTGGCCCTTTTTTGTTACACTATTATAAAGGTACACTTCCAGTCAGCTGTCACAATTATTTCCACAGTTTTGTCAGATTTGACCCAGCACTCACCATCTCACAAATTTTGATTCTCTACAGGCACATATTAGGTGCACTGGGATTGCTTACGGCCTATATTTGACATGTAGTCTGCTGTAAGTGCTAACAGATGGCTGACAAGGAGACCTGAAGCACCTATTAGGGAATTATAACTAGGAAGATATGGGAGCAAGGTAGTAATACCTTGGTAATCCGACATGTGTAGTTCTTCACACAGAGAATCTGAAAGATTATCGATATTTTTTTTAAGAAAACTAATGGATGGGTTTTGACAGATATTGGCAATGGTATGGATATACAGTATAACAGGGAATTATCACACAAGAAAACTAAAATTAATACTCCCCATGACAATAGTGAATAAATATAGAGAGTTTGACTACCTAAGAAAAATACATTGATTCAAATAAAGATTAACCCATCTCTAAAGATGATACTACTGAAATATCTGAAATGAGATTGTTTAGGCTTATAGTATTGCATTGAGGAACCTGTTTCCCTTGGCATGTATCCTTTATTTGTTGTTTTTGATTTGTTTGACTTGTTTGACCCATTTTTACTTGACCTAGCACATGTATTTCACTGCTATCTAATGCTATCAGTTATTGTTCTTAGGCTTGTATATACTTAGTGGCCATTTTATTAGGTGCATCTGACTTTGTGGATGCACTTGAATACATACAGCAAAAAGACAGGGTCAATAGATTGACATAAGATCGCAAATTGAAGTTATTTTGAACAAATATATCAAGCTGTAAAACAATGACAATAATTGGTGGGGAACTAATTCTTTAGTCAGTGGTTATGACCGTAAAAGGTTAAATCATTAATAATTACTCTGATGTTATTAATGCAGATGTGCAGTTTTACATGAGCTGCCACCAAAACCCCATGGATGTGAATAAGTGTATACTCATAATACTCATGCTGGGTATGTGTTGCTAGCTGTAGTCAGTTTTATTTAAATGCAGTATGCCATTTTATAGATCTCTTGTACTTAAAGAAGCCCTTCTCTGTATAAGTCAGGATTATCGTTAACCAATCAATCTATAAATTGTCCTCATTTAGACCCAGCTCACCTAGTGTTATTGAAAGGCACGTCCTCTGCAGCTCTTCCTAGTTTTACATTTTAAATAAATAAACAAACAAACAAATTGTATTTTATAAATGCAGCTTTAAAAAAGAATTTAAGTATCCACACATCTTAGCAGGTATTTTAGTAACTTTGTTTAAACATTAAATCATTTCGTTTACAAGGGTTAGCCTATGCTATGTGTTTTTCAGCTAAAACTGCATCCCGAAAAAGAAAAAAATAGATGTTTCTAGTTATTTATTCTGTGTACTATGATCCAATTCATAATTGTATCATGTTTTGCTGATACGGTGATTATAAATAAATATTAGGTTGTCATACCTGGCACTACGCTGGTGTGCCTAATAATGTGGCCATTGCGTGTATGTACATATCAATTCTTAATATAATAGTGGTAGTTATATGAAATTAGAGACACAATCGCTAAATAAATATATATTAAGTCTACCAGTTTCTGTCCCGTCAATACTTTTGCAGAGGTTGAAGATGCATTTTATAGTGTACAGTAAGCTACAAATAAGAAGGCAGCGATTTACTCTAAAGACAGGACATGCTATTTAAGGGGTTTTATTATTTGTGGAAAGAGCGCTACTCCCGACTCCCAATGTACATCGGTGGGTTTTCCTGCACATTTCTGACGCTTGCTTTTCATACGCGATATCGTGGTTCCTCTTTTCAAGTGTGCGATCCCTTTCTCCGTGTCGAGAAAGAGGAGGCAGTGTCCCGTTTCCCCCCCCATTTGCTGTCCGACCACAATGAGATCTTGGCAGCTAATTGCCTTCAGGTGAGGTGAGGCACACAGGCTGGGTGACGGGAAAATAAGGGCGTCCAGGAGGAATTTAAACGGACGTGGGATGTTTTCAATGCGCTTCTCTGTTAATTCTTTGGCTGGCGCAATTCCTTCGTTTTTCGCAGAGCCTCTCCACTGCACGAAAAAGGTTAGTGTTAGCACCTTTCTTTTTTCTGCGTTTGTTATGTAATGCGGGGAAAGTGGCCGTGAGGATGTTTTGCGAAACACTTTGTGGACATGTGCCTGCACGCTGGCTTCAGGGTACTGTTAGATTCCGAGGTGGACCAGATAGCCGGCTGTGTATGTGCAAAATGATGAAAAGGTCAGTGTCGAAATGTCAGTACATTCATTTAACTGTAACTAATAAGGGAAGAATTTGACTGCTCTACTTCAGATTTTAAACGGTCCCGATGTCGGGAATTTGCGGAAAGATTTATGCTTTTGTCCACGTTCAAAGAAGCGGCGATGTCCGGTAGATGAGAACTTTAGTGTTCGGCAGTACATGTGAGATGCTTCGCATCTGCGCCTATCTGCGCCTTGCCACTCCAGTCTCGCATTTGTGCAGCTATGGTACTGTGCCAGGTAAGGACACGTCTTTATATGAATACGTAAAATTTTGGTATAGTCAGACAATCCACAATTTATTGCCCATTTCACCTAATTAAAGACATGACACTATAGTGAAATGCTATGAATTAAGACGTATTCGCTTCGTGTTTGAATGTCTTCAAAATGATCAAAGAGTTATTGCTATTTTCATTGCTCAGTGAATTCGCATTTCAAAAGTTAATGGAAAACTTAAAGTGAAATAAGCGTACCTGGACGTGTATAAATCACTATTATGCGGTTATGCTCTTAAGGTTATCAGCGTGGGGGAATATACCCGTTAGCTGGTACGCGACCATTTTAATGTTTTATACAAATCTGTCAAATTGTCATTAGTAACATATGTAGTATTGCGAATTTTTCATTGTAATTGCTTTTCAGTGTATAGTTGTATCTGCAGCGCTGTAACCTACCCTCACATGCTACTTTTTATAAGGGACATTGCATTGTCCATCAAACAAAAGATTTTACTGTGCAGCTATTTATTTTGTAGAATCTTTCCTTTTTCTTGTTGAAGCCTTACGATTCCTGTGAGCACCTGGTATCCAGCTTGCTTGTATGGCCACATCTGAAAGACAGTTATGTTAAGAAGTAAAGCATGTTACACATTATAATCATAATATTATTACACACTCAAGCAGTTTACAGAAAACAACAAAAAACTAACATTTTACAAATGAATGTGTAATTCTATATAAAATAACATTTTAATTAATATTTGCTATTAATAGTACAGTAGGAATTGACCATCTTTAAATTTAAATTTAAAAATTAATTATAATTGTCAGTGTCACTTAAATATGTTAGACATATGTGGATCTTTTACCTAGAAATGGCTCTGTCAATGACTGCGGCAAGCAAACTGCAAACTTTATCCTTCAAATATCAAATGCCATTCATTTGTTTGTAATGCCTCAAGAGACAGTGGGCTGTCTGGCTATTGCTGTGAATTTTGCTCTTGAATGGAGCTTGGAGTCAAGGGTGGCGTGTTTTGTATACGGGGGCTTTCAATGAAACAGAGCCAAAGCAAGTTCAAAGTACTTCAAGCCATACTGTATAGCGATGGATTTAGACATTGCGATTTGTGTCCATGCTTGGGGTTTCAAATTACTGAAGGGATATCATTGCATCCATTCTGTTTGATTGCTTGCAGAGCATTGTCTGTCTGTTTTAATCTCCACTCAAGTTACACAACTCAGCACATTATCGGATGCATGCAGTCTAAAAAAAGACCGAAGAAGCACTTGAGGACTTTGAATTTATAATTTCAACAAGCATTCTTGAGTAGTTACAGTATTCATCTATGCTGGGTCTGAGAAGGTTTTAAGTTGGGCAGTAGGAGGCAGATAGAAATTTAATTTCTATTCTTCTATTTTTTCTGTAATAAAGGTATAAACTTTTTATTTTTTTTGTTGCAAGTGCAGTATGTGAAATGTGATTTAATTCAAATGATATGATTTCTGTGTTTTAAAATTGTCTAAGGGAACTATTTGATATCTAAAGATATAGAGAAATCCTAAATTCTCTACTTTGTTCTTTTTAACGATGCATTTAAACCTGTGATGGATGCTTTAATTTGTGAAGTAGCTAAGTCGTATGTTCAAAGTGGTTTTTTTTTAATCATCGAAATTTAATGCATTTGTCATCATAATGGTCTCTCAGCTGCAATTTGTCACCATTTTCTGGTCTTCATATCTTATTTCAATTTCATTTCACTTGAAGGTGCTTATACCTTTCTGTACAAGGAGAGGTTCCCTTAACTGGCAATATTAATGGTCTCAAGTGAAGAACATGGCTGCCTACTTGGGCTATGAAGTCAGTGTAAATATCTGTTGAGGTTCTCCTAATTTGTGTAGTAGATATCAAATAATTATTATTAATAAGTAGGTGATTGTTAGTTGACCAACAGAAGTTTTTTTTTTTTCCCATTCAAAAATTATAACTAATACATTTTCCAATGTGAATTATACCGGAAGCCATGTACGTGGATGTCTTCCCTAAGGAAGGAGGCAAATGCAGTTTCAATCCTATTTTTGTCATGCATAAAAGATTGTGGATTTAACAAGATATGTGACTCATCCCCCTCCCTTTCTTTCTGAATCTAGCTTCACGGACCATGGAAAGGCTCTATTTGGGCTTGTCACCTCATCCGCTGCCCTAGGTGTCATGCAGTTGATTATTACAGAAGCCTAAAATCAGAGGGTTCAGCAGTGCCAGTAAAATGCCTTAAGTAAACACATTGTAGGAAGGAGCTGTAATGACCACCCACTGAGCAAAAGGCAAGACGCAATATCGAAGGGGGGTCTTTAAACAAGAGGATGCCTGTCTTGTTCACAACGCATGGTTATTTCCACAGAAAGCAATGTTTTGATGAGATGAGTCTTGTCGTTTTTGACTATAGCGTAATGTTTTTTTTTTTTTTTAGTCCTATTCCTTCTGTCCGAGTTAAGCAGCAAAGTTTTTAATCATTCAAAATTGGGACATACAGCCTTGCTGTATGTATGTGTGCATCCATCCATTTTTCATACCACTTATCCTATTCATGGTCATGGGGGGTCCAGAGCCTGTCCCGGAGGTTATGGTCACAAGGCAGGGAACAACCTGGGATGAGGCACCAGTCCATCCCAGAGCACACTCACACACCAGTCATTCGCATAGGCACCTATGGGCAATTTTGGTAACTTGTATGTGTGCACATAGGTTTAATATAGTATTGAGGATCCAGTGACAATCTGTGTTCTTTAACTATGAATTTTCTCATTTTTGTAACTTTTTTTTGAGGGTCTTCTGTTTCCCGCACATCTAGAACATACTGCAGTTCATTAGTCACTAAATTGCTTCTCAGATTTAAAAAAGAAAAACACTGTGTAACAGCAGTATGTGATTTCCTTTGCAAGATCAGTAGACCTTTGAATGCAATTTATTGGCTGCTATGGAATCTGGCATCACCCACTTAACATACTATATTGTGCAAGAATTTGAGTGAAATTATTCAATGAGTTCTTGAACATCCATCTGACTCCAGTGAGGCATGACTGCGACATTAAAGCTTGGCATTAGATTTAGTACACCCTACCTTAAGCAATGGTCCATCCCACTTTTCCCCGATTTATGAATCATAGGTCACAGAATACCAGGCAGACATCATCTTTGTAATTAATTACCTTCCCTGCAAACCCCAGAAAAATACTTTATGTAATAAGTGTGGGCATGATACATCCATTATTTAAAAAAAAAAATCTTTAATAAATCTAAATTCCGTATCAGTTTTCAATACATTCAAATAATACAGCTTTGACATTTTTTGTACCAGAAAGCCAGGTGGTGCAACCATTCAAACACATGAGCCAAGTAAGAAAGCTATTGAAATTGGTGTTAAAGTTAAGCATAATTAAGTTGGAAAACACTGTTTTTAAAACCATTACAATCACATTTGTCTGCAAACTTTACAGTAGTTCAGATGTCAGGCGGCACAACCTGGGGATATTTATTTAAAAGTCCACTTTAGAAACCAATGTACTGGGTGTTACATTATAAAGACGACACCATGGTACCATTTTCAGGTCACAGTTTTCATGTCAAGTGGTACAGCTAGAGGTGCACTGCAGTGACATGCGGCTAGGTTTGTAGCAGGTGAGGCACTTGCTGTTTCAGAACAAAAATAAATAAATACAAAGTGCTATAGTGAACTTGATTTTCTGATTTTTTTAGCAAGCATACCAGCAATAATAATCCTGTGGGCTCATGTTCGCCCCCTTCAGTGAGGCAGAGGTACTTGCTGCCTCACCTCGCTCCTGCTTTTCGGTGTGGTTTTATACTATATCAGATCAACAAGACTTAATTTGTTATAGACATACGTGAGATACATGAGCTGTTGTTTTGAAAGCGAGGACATATAATATGGGTGTGTACAAACATGACCTTGGTGACATTCCATGAGAAAGCAGAAGGCGTGTGGTCAGTGATGAGGCTAGTCTCTGTCTGAACGGGAAATACACAAATCCAGCGATTTTGATTGAAGAAATTGATTAAAATGATTGGAATCATACAAACATTACATTTATAGCACAGGGCAGCAGACCCATATTAAATATTAATTAATGCAGTTTTTGTTTTTTACTTTTCATGATGACAGGTTTGAACCTTCAGTGGTTGCGCCCAATGAAATACATTGGTGCAAGAATTTTGCTGCTTGCTGAGTGGACATAGACATTTACTTATTTAGTTGCTGGCAGTCTGTAAAAAAGGCTCAGAATTTCTTGTTAAATCGATTTGTACAATCAATCGCACAACAGCTCTTTCCCATTTTAGATGTGTTTCAAGCTGGACGCTAATGCTGCCTCTCAGTCTATTTGCTACTCGGTGCGTGTGAGCGCGCGGTGACTTCCGCCCGCTGTGACGTCATGCTCATTCCCTTTGCAGGAGGCACGTACGAACATCAGATAAGAGAAGGACAATCTGGAAGTATTTTACGTTCAACAACAACTAGTACAGCAGCGATTTGCAATTTTTGTAGAAACAAAGTTTTGAAAGGTGGAAGTAGCGTTTAGTGGAAAGCCCCACTAAACAAAGTGCACGCAACGTGCGTTGTCCCGCAGTTATTTACTGTTAGATATAAATAACGCTTCAGTTTCAGTCACCACACCTTGGTGTAGGCTTTCTCCATTACCAGGCGGACCAAACACAGTTCTTGTTTTCTACGACGTGTACTTACTTCTCTGGGGAGGTACATGTCAGGCAATGGCGAAGGGTCCACAGCTATATCGTACTTAGGGTGTTGATTCGATGCATAAGTACAAATCAGCTTTCATAGTCAAGGTTTTGTTCCTCTCTAAAGACCTTTTAATGTGAGAACTGAAATCTTCATATAAATTATTGAGTTGGAAAAAGTGTTACATTTTATTTTTACAAAGTTAGGAAAAAATAAGCCTGATGTTGCCTTACACATTAAATAATGATCACAGTCTCTTCCATACAATGAGGCAAATCCTATAGTTTATTAATTAAACAGTCTCATCGGATCAGTACTCTGTATAGGCCGATACCTGAAGTCCAGGTATTGTTATCAGTAATGGTGCATCCCTAGGTACAACCCACGGAGAATCATGAAAATATTGTAATATGCTAAAACTGTGTCATTAAAATTGTATGCAAAAGCTTGACGATATCAAGGACAAAACTTTTTACAGATGTCCAAGCAGATGCCTGCCTTTTTGAAGATCATTTTAAATTTATTTAAATTAAACAGAAGGGGCAACTGCAATGAATACTACTGCTAATCATCAAAGGAATTAACACTGTTTGATTCAAACTTTATAAAGGTTTTCATTGGCGGGGGGGGGGTCGTTGTAAGATGCATTTCTTTGGTTATGCCACCTGATGTTTTTCATTTTGTAAACCTTATTTGTCATTCACTGAGCTGCAGAAATACAAAAGTAATGATCAGTCCTAGTAAAAGAAACAGGCTGCCGGCTGTGACCAAAAGATGGAGTTGGATCCTTTTTAAAAAGCGCATAAAGGTTTTAATGACTCCAAAAGCCTGCCATGACAGAGCAGGGTATTCAGACGGTCAGCTTGCTGTGTAATAGTTCATACAGAATGTTGAATAAGCACTTTCAACGATATTACTCTCCAGAGGGGGCACAGGACATGAAACTAATAAAATGCCAAATTGTCTGAAACACTCCATTGTAAAGGTGTACTGTACATTGCATTTTAGTTTTAGGAAAGGGTACAAAAGATTTAGTGTGTGTGTGTGTGTGTGTGAGTGAGTGGGTTTGCCTTCACTGCATTGTGGGAACGATTTTCAGGTCCCTCCAATATAAACCTCATAAACCTCTGAATGCATCAGAAAATTTAAAATGCCAGAAGTCTTGTATTTTGTTTGGTTACTTGCAGTTAAGCTTAGAGCTGGGTGAGCTAATCAAATGTCTCAACAATGTGGTGATAACCTGTGATTTTTATTTTTTTTTACCCTGTGGGGACATTTTTTTTGGTCATCACAAGTGGACACTCAGTTTTATAAAAGTTTGTGAATGTAATAAATAAAAATGCCAAGTCTTGTATTTAGTTTGTTTACATATAGTTAAGGTCAAGGCTGTCACTTGGGATTAGAGTTATGTTCAGAGGAATGAATGGAGAGTCCACGCAAAGATATAGATATCTAATCTGTGTGTGTGTGTGTGTGTGTGTGTGTGTGGTGACTGGGTAACCACCAACCTTTGCTTGCTCCGTTGACGTTGATGATCAAAAATGTCAGCCATTGGGCACTTTCAGCCATTTGTTAGGCATACCTGCTAGCTAACGCAAGCTGTCTGCTCAGACAGCATACACACAGGGTTCAATTACAGTTAATGCAAGCATTACAGACACTCCTCACTTAACGACCTACCTGTTTAATGACTTCGTGGCTTTACAACCAGCTCTGACCAGTCGGTATTGTGCGCTGTATGAGAACTTTGGTTGTGGCAATGGCAGCCTGGTATATTTCCTCTATTCTATTTATAACAGTATACAGTGCACGACTGTATGAACATTTATATATGTACTAAAATGTTATAAATCGTGCAAAGGTGAGATTTAAACAATATCTAAAGATGGTTGCCACAAACCCAATACCAGTTCAGTATACCTGAAACATCAGTAAGGGGCAGCTCCTCACTTATTGACCAATTCGCTTAACGGCCTAGTCTTTGGAATGTAACTCAGTCGTTAAGTGTGGAGTGCCTGTATAATCGCTGCAAGTGATTTTGAGCATGGTGTTATTGTTGGTGCATAACATGGTGGTTCCAGCTTCTCAGAAACACCCTCCTGGGATTTTCACGCGGTACAATATCTAGAGATTACAGAGAATGGTGTGAAAGACAAAAAACATCCACTCAAGGGCATTTCTGTAGCCGAAAATGCATCATTATAGGAGATCATGGGAAAATAACAAGACATGTTATAGCTACCGGAAAGCTAGCTGACCACAATAACAGAAATAACGGCACAGTACAACAGTGATGTGAGGAATGGGAGAACAAGAGAATTCTCAGGACACACAACTCATCTACCCTGGAAAGGGTTCTGTAGGCAAAAATGGGTTCAACCCAGTACTTAAGGACCAAAAGAATGTGGCCAGTGAGCGCATTTAATTGTGACTTTCAATAAATCCAGAATGTCTGATTGTGACAATAAAAAAATCATTGAATTATACAAACTAATTTCAGTCAACTTTACTAATGCAATTATCATGGATGGGGATGAGAATAGTAATTGCAATCTTTGCAACTCAACTGTTTGTCATAAATATTAAAATTCACTTCTGGAAGGTGTCTTCATACCTTGGAATTACAAGGTAGAACAAACATCTCTCCTTTCAGTTTTAACCTTTGACTCAAACATTATATGGAAGGCTTACTTAATGTTAAATATAGGAACCAATAAGCCAGATTTGCTGTAAAACATGATACATATTTCAAATGATGCTCAGGATGGATGCATACATGGGGTGAAGCATTTGGCAAAAGTAAAAGGGAGAAAATGTTATCTTTATTGACCGTAAGTGCAGTAAATTAAATAAGTAAATGTATTATAGCTCTGATTGACCTTGTGTGTTTCATCCTGCTTGTTTTGTATTCCAGACAGAGAGAGAAACATCAGTAAAGTTCATGGCACAGTGGATACTGTTGTTTAGGTAATTGTCGAGCACCTCAAGGAGATTCGGTGGAGTATGGAGGCACTTAGAGACACTAGTAAGGAGAGAGTGGAAACCACTTAATAATGAAAACCAAGCCATGATACCAAAAGTTTGATGTTCAAAGGATGGAATGAGTGTATTAGAGCTGGGAGAAGATATCATGTACGAGATCACACAACTGCCTGCTATCTCCCAGCGCCAACTGGTCAGTGAGGTGGGGCTGAAGGAGCACAGTGTGGAGGTGGAAAGGAAGTCTTCTGGGGTGGAATGTCTGATAGAATCCAGGTGTCTGTGAGAATGAGGGTCTGCGTGGTGTGGGAGGGGTGGAAACTGGCAGCCAGAACCAAATTACCTGTTAAGCATCTGGATCATGTAGTAATGTTCTGTAATTTCCAGAGCAGTCATGTAGAGGTCATCATGGAGGCTCCTTCTGCAAGTCATTCAGTGTTGCTACCGTATGGTGTATTGCACCATACGCGCACATTCTACACTCACCGCAGTCCTGTAAGAAACAAGATACTTCCCCAATGGAGAAACATGGATTGTTCTGGGAAGAACTTTTAACTAACATATAAAATGATCAGTGAAGTGTTAAGGACTGGGAAGCTGAATGTTCCAAACTATAAACTAGAGTAGAATGTCTATAGGTATCTCATGGAAATGTTTGATTCAAATTGTTACATTACATATGGAAAATAGTGTTCATTAATTAACACAGTACACAAAAACACACACACAAAATTCAGTTTTTGACTGCTAAGAAAATTTTTAAAATACTTTGCTTTATAACCAGAAAGCCAGTATTAATACAATATGAATTTAAGCCCTTGTTTTTTATGTGACCAAAATTACTGCTTGCTTTCAGTTTTGAGGCCTGTTATATCTATAAATATCATATAACACCCTGCGGAGCACTGCCAGGATCCCTGCTGTGGCTTATGCAAACACACCTCAGCTTTCTGGTGAAATTGTCTTTCACATTTAGTTCCTTTGCAATAAACAGTATGATATATTCTTCCATGTTGTTAATGGTGCTTGTTTTAAAAACTGTTGATGCACACTGATTTTCTAATAAGATGTGGAGGTTGCTTCTTCCTGGTGGAAAATACTTTTTATGGTGTGCTTTGGCTCATTGGATGAGAATGTTGTAATGGTTTTGTTCCAAAAACCCACAATAGAACTATTTCTGGAAAAGTAACACAGTTGTTGGAGCTGGAATTTTCTTATTGAATTGATTCTGTGGTGGCAATGGTACGTTAATTTACAAATAGTTGTCTAAAGGTTAAACATAAACCATTCTTATATCTTAAAAATTAGGGATTTTTTCTTTAAAAGGGTTATATGTGCTTCATTAAATTGGGAGATACTAGCCAAAATTGAATAGCCACTAAATTCATGATTTGAAAGAAGAATCCGACCTTTCTGATAAAATGCTTTATTTCTCCCCCAAGTCTCTCTTATTGGCATATTCCAAATAGTTTTTGAGTTTGTTCTGTCAAAATGCAGTCCTTCATTTCACACTTATGATGGTTAGCAGTCATTTTGCACAATACATATCGCACAATACAAGTGCCAGTTGGAAGTGCTCGTTTTATGGCGATTTGGCCTTTATTTCAGCAGGCAACAAGAGAACTGCAAACCCCTTATAGGGCACTTGGAGTCTAGTCACGTAAAGTGCAAGTTCAGAAAACTCTCAATTACAAACACACAATGAAATTCTAGGACTTGGTGGAAACCTGCCCTGCCACGAGAGGAAGAGAGAGCGAGTGTGAGAGAGTGAGTAACGAACTGCATGGCCGAATACTGATATGGATGAAGCCAGGCCATGCTTGCAAGGGAAAACAGGTTGTCTGCTTATGGCTTAAGAAAGGTCCTGACTGTACTGATGTCAATTGAGCCGTGACCAAATGGCTTTCCGGGTTGCATCAGCGAATGTGACATGTGCTTTGGACTAAAGTGAGAGAAAATAGCTTGAATAAGAACTGTGTATGTAATACTTCTCTGTGTTAACCTTGCTATTGTGTGACTGGCTGATCTTTGTAATCTTTTTATGCAGGGTTCAGAACTTGCACAAAAGAGTTTTACATGAGTAACTGGATAACTCTCACACTAGGAGATGCATGTTTTTCTTTAAACCAATATGCACTTTTTCTTTCAGCACAGTGGAATTTTGCTAAAGCCAAATGCAGGCATAGAAATGACAGAAAAAGACAAAGAATAAAACACATACTCATTGCGAAAGTGATTAATTACTAAGTAACTTTTTTAAAAAGATAAATCACACAATACTGTGGTAAGTCTGACCTCGAAATGACTCACTATAGGAAAAAGGTCACAAGGTAATTTTTATATAATATCAGGCAGTCAAATAATATGTAAAATATATTTCTAGTAGAAGTTGTAGTAATAGTATAGATAATATTACATGTCCAAATCAAAATCAAATTCTTGGGACCGAAATATTGGAATTATTATTGGAATATTGGAAGCCTGGAAGGATGACAAGAATCCCCCAATGAGAAAATCCAATTAAATATTCTGCAGTGATTTATGAGATACACAGTGGCTGCATATTCTCCAAATATTTCTTTTGAATTTGGCTTTTTAAAAATATTTTCTAGATCACCCCTGACAGCCTGGTGCTCGTAAGATAGTTGCTTATGCTTGTCCCCTTTCTCTCCTCTTCCAGATTGTAGTGATGTAAAAAATATACAAATTAAAAAAACTTCTCACATGCACGTTAATATACATGATTATCCACTTTTGTTGTTTTTTTTTTGTTTATTTCTAAAAACTGCAGAAAATAAACCTGTTTTATAGCCACAGTTTCAAAAAGCATATTTCATGTTCTTGTAATTTTCTGTTTAGTCTTACAGTTCAAGGTATGTTTCATTTTGTCCTTGCTCTTAAAATTAAGTCTGTAGGACAAATATTTAAAACTGTGCTAAATAACTGTGTAGTGGAATGTGTCTTACATGCAAATATAGCCATATTCAGAGGGGTATTGGGATGCCAGAACTTCCTGTAAATTTCTATAAGAAAGATGCATGTATGAATGTAGGTGCACTGTGTTGGTCATGTATCCCTTATGCTTGAATGCAGGAGCAGGGGTGTATATGAAAATGATGTGAAGTTATAATTTTATAATGATTTTCCTCATTAAGGAATATATCCAGGCTTCCATGCTGAAAATTAATTTATATTTAATAGTGAGAGTGGGCAGGCACTTTAACTAAGTATGATTCACCCCGAGGGAGCTGTTTCTCTTCCCTTACTCTTTCGTTAAAGCTGTGCTCGTGAACCATTCCCATAAATTGCATCAGGCTGTGGTGAATTCAGGCCCCAGCCAGGAAGTGATGTTTCAATGAGCTGACAGAATAACTTGAGAAGAATTAAATGTTTTGCATACATGAAGCTAATGGAATATGTTGCACAAGTCATGCATATTCAGTACCAGCCAAAAGTTTGGACACGCCAAGCCGCCTGCAGAGGAGAGTGATAGTGTTACATCACCTGACCTGGCCTAAACACAGGAGAAATATTTTAGGGGTGCCTGACCAGAGAATAAAGGAAAAGCAGCCATCGAGTGCTTGGTGTACAGTACTGTGCAAAAGTCTTAGGCGGTCAAAGGAAATGTTTAAAGCTACTTATCTGGGTAGTGAGTATACTGTATATTTGCTCAGAACAAAAAACACTTTTTTTAACATGCAAATTATGAGTAACACAATAAAAATGAAAAAAACAAAATGAACAGAAATTTCTCTTGTTCTCCCAAAAGATATCCTGTTGGATGGCTAGATTAATATCACTTTAGTTCCCTAACCCCAACGCAGGGTAAGCCATTGCATGTATTTAAGTTTCACCCCCAGCTCACTTAATTAATGCATTTTTAACTAATTAAATTAATGTTGAAATGTTGATTAATTGCTGCGATGGGCTGGCCCCCCATCCTGGGTTGTTCCCTGCCTCGTGCCCATTGCTTCCGGGATAGGCTCCGGACCCCCCGCGACCCTGAACAGGATAAGCGGGTTGGAAAATGGATGGATGGATGTTGATTAATTGAGCATGGGATGGTAGTGGTTGAGTCAAAAAATATATATCGATGTATTGGACGGTTGCTGCAAATATCGGAGTGACTTTAGGACAGGTTTCGAAATGACGCACTTTGACAGACATCATTTTATACTAATACGAAGAGAATTATAAAATTTTCTTTGACTGCCTAAGACTTTTTCACAGTACTATACAGTTCACAGTACCTCCTTCAGGACAGCTGAAAAAGCACCCCAGGTGTCACCTTATGAAACTGGTGTAGTAGAGAGTAGGGTCTGCTAGTTCCAGGAGCAATTTGAGATAAGGGCCTTGCTCAAGGGCCAAATTGTGGGATGACTCTGCTGACTCAGGGATTTGAACCGGCAACCTTCTGAGTCCCAACCTACAGAGCTGCCACTTTATTAGGTAAACGTTGCTAGTACCGGGTTGGACCCCCTTTTGCCTTCAGAACTGCCTTCGTGGCATAGATTCAACAAGGTACTGGAAACA
>JAODKL010000095.1:24346494-24363023 GCA_026780765.1 Petrocephalus schoutedeni | reverse complement strand
TTTTCGCCCACAGAACTGCCGCTCACTGGATGTTTTCCCTTTTTCGGACCATTCTCTGTAAACCCTAGAGATGATTGTGCATGACAATCCCAGAAGATCAGCAGTTTTTGCAATACTCAGACCAGCCCGTCTGGCACCAACAACCATGCCACGTTGAAAGTCACTTAAATCACCTTTCTTCCTCATTCTGAAGCTCGGTTTGAACTGCAGCGGTTCGTCTTGACCATGTCACCATGCCTAAATGCATTGAGTTGCCACCATGTGAATGGCTGATCGTCAACGAGCAGTTGTACAGGTTTGCCTACTAAAGTGGCCGGTGAGTGTGTGTGTGTGTGTGTGTGTGTATATATATATATATATATATAAAATAATAAAATATTATATAATAGTATAATTTGTTTTTGTTTTTTTTTTTTGGTTAGTGCATTATTCCGTATGTCATTTTATAGTTTTGAGGTCTATATTATAAAATGTGTAGAATAGTACAAATAAACCTTTCAGTGGGTAGGTGTGTCTAAACTTTTGACTGGAACTGCATGCACACACAAACACAAGCATTGGTGTGCTGGTAGAAGTATTGTGGGTCAGGTAAGGCTGATTGTGCTTTCTGATAATCGGGTAATGGATCTGGTGATCGAGGCACGGAACTACCAAGGGTCCCAAGGGAATGATTGTGTCTCCGGAAAGAAAATGAGACTTGACTATTATAGAACTGCAGTGAGCTGTACTGCTGGAGTTCAGCACCAATTTGGAAGCATGGAGGGCATAAAAACCTGGAGGTGATGGACTAATGCTTCCTGGAGATGGAGGTGCTTCTGTTATAGGACAGAGTGGGTTACAGCAGTACGCCATTCCAATAACATACTCGTGACTCTGTTGTTAGTTCTGAATTTGCCTTTGACTTACTGCTGCTGATCTGGTAAACCATTAGAGTGTATTTAGTATGTAGAGACCCTGGTTCAGTTGAAACCAAGTAGTCAGAACTAGACCACTGTACTAGGACAATAAAATACTATTTTTCTTTAAGAAGTGTGATACATCTTTTCTGTGCTGCCTGTTTGACCTTCTGACTAAGACTACCGTGGTGCATGATTTAAATTGTTTTCATTCCATACAGACTAATTTACCCCACACTATAACTTGTGGGCTGCGATGGGCTGGCCCCCCGTCCTGGGTTGTTCCCTGCCTCGTGCCCGTAGCTTCCGGGATAGGCTCCGGATCCCCCGCGACCCTGACCGGATAAGCAGGTTGGAAAATGGATGGATATAACTTGTGGGAAATAATCTTTTAGCAATTGGCCCCATAGACCTGTAGGTGTTATGTACATGTTATGTTATGTACATTGACTCATGTTGGCCATAGGATATTTTTTCCTCTCTGCTGTGCAGACCAGATACTTTGTTTCTTGAACTGCTTTAATTGACAGTGCATGTTTAGGTATACATGCATCCCAATGATGTCTTACGTTATGATATGTCTTGACTGAATTATTATTATTATTATTATTTTTTTTTTTAAGGTTTCATTATGTAGATTCACCCTCAGTTTTGTGCAACCTCTTACTCATGGCTGGATCGTAGTGAGCCGGCCGGGAGCTTATCGCAGGGGGTTCAGGGCAGGGGATACCCTGGACGAGGTGCCAGCGCATCGCAGGACACATACTCACAGAGTCACACACTTGCATGCCAAGTCAAAGACTATTTGAGAAAGTCGGAGGAAATTTGATTTTTTTTGTAGGAAGCCTGCATGCGAAGGGGAGAATATGCAAACTCACGCGTACACACAGCTGGTGATGGGAATCAAACTCAAATGAGCTGCTGTGCTGACAACGGCATTGTATTAATTTATTGTGTATTTACTAAACATTCTAAGATTGAATGATTAGAATGATACACTGAATGCTGCTGAGGCAGACAACTCTGGCTTTGCTGATACCTGTCGACTGCAGTGTGGCCTATTTGTGTATCAGTGTCCTGGGAGGAGGTTATATGTGATCTTTAAAGGCACCCTACAGGTAGTCTCAGTACATGGCAGGCTTTCACAGAAAGCTTTGACCGCCTTTTGATTTAGGGATACTGTAAAACAATGTTTGTATGCAACATTATCTCTCCTGGCAGATGAATTCCTTCATTGCAAACGAGTGGCCTCAGATGGAAGACTTTGATTGTAGCCCCATGTTCAGCAGTTGACAAAGGAAACTGTATAAAACATGTAAGCATGTAGGTATTATATTTAAATAATCTGCAAAAATTGTCTGCCTATAGTAATAACTTGGACTTAATATTTAAGATGGTGTATTGATTACTTCTAGAAGATACATTGATTATGAAAGGAACGCATTCAATTGTGGCTATGACGACCCATCAGAGGATGCCAAAAATAGGCCTACAAGGACGTTTATGACATCTGCTTGTGGCTTTTTACTCAGTCCTCCCCACCATACTAACCCTTAACTGGAAAGGGAGAGAGCACATCTGTGTTGCCATGGTGACCGCCTACCACTGCTTGACTTGAATTGTTGTTGGGAGGTGAGAACCTGGTGATTCTGCCATTGCTACCCTTACAGTCAACCACCCACTTCAGTAGGGCATTGCCCATCATTAAGGGCGTACACGTGAAGTATTTAAAAGCCGGGTCTTCTGGCTTATCCAGTGGCCTCACTAAGCTGTCGGCCTCATTTTAAGGTGTGCATTGTAATTTAAACACACAAACTACACTTAAGACTGCAATTTTTTGGATATGTTTAATATTAAATGGCATTTCGGAAATTGCCCATTGCCATAAAACTTTTTTTGATGGAATTATGTAAAATGTATGACTAATGGTAAAAGAATAAATCATAAAAAAAACACAATTGGCACGTGCTGCCTGCTCACTTTTAAATTACTGCAATACACACTCTACTTCATACATGCTTTTCCACAATGATTGCATTTGCTAAATGAAAAGCTTTTCTCGAACCTGATCTCACAGAGTAATTATTTGTAAAGTTTTTTTTCCTTCACTGAAGTCTCAGTAATTTTATTACTTTGAAAAATAGGAACTGTTTCCAAAACATGAATAATGAATAATATGGGTGATTTATTCATATTGTTTACCTTGAGGCTAAAAGCTAGCCATCTATCAACAAAGCATGCATAATTATTTGACCAGTGGGAAGTGTTGTTGGGTTTAAATATAGCAGTGGCTCGTGTTTTCAAATAATTATTTTTTCTTCTTCTTCCGCATCCAAATGACGCTGAATCCAGGTCATCGCTTCAAAGTATAATTGGTTCTGCCGTTAAAGGTTCTGTTGGTGCTAGGTGATAATTTGGTAAATGAATCAGTCTCAATCAGTCTCATATTACACCAAATCAGTTTAACTAAAGTAGCTGGTCTGAACAATTACCAAAATCTATCTGAAGGCTTTGGGACTTCTCTCTTATTGAATGACCATAGTATTGATTTAATGAAAAGGACATTTCCACAAAACAACCCTAAACTACAGCAAACAATGGGCAAACTTGATGAGGGTATGAAGTAGGTAGGAAAGGGCAGCCAAGATGAGTGAGGGAAGTGTGCAATGCTTATGTGTGCATGTGTGTGCGGTACAGTAGGTGTGCGTGGAAGAGTACGAATTAACCAAATAAAGAACTTGAATTCCCTTAACGCCACGTGTAATGTTTTATGTTTGTGTAATGGCGGGTTCGGCCGAGATAGGAGATATGAGGAAGAGGGAAGGAAAATAAAAACAATATGAGAAAAAAGAAAAAAGGATGCACCTGAGAATAAATAAATGCTATTAATTGCACAGTTAAATGTCCAACAAGCTAGCCAAACATTGACCTGCCCCAGATGCACAGTTTTACTGTAAGGCTGGTGGAGAACAAAGGAGAGGGGTCTACTGTTCATTTGCTGGGTCATCCCAAAGTCCATTTTGACGGGGATTACTCGATGAGCTTGGCTCGTTACATCCTGGAGTTTGTCCAGCAGAGGCATCCTTTGCGGTGTCCTGGAGAAGGGATAGAGACAACCCAATAAACCAAACAGGATCTGGCACTGGCACAGCAAAGCGGGTCAATTAATTAGCACTGTGAAATTGAGCAGGTCGTTCATTAATGAGGTCCTTCGTAACGCAGGTCTGGCCTGAGCAAGAGACTTGGCAGTTTTACAGCCACGCGGGTAACGAATAAAGTACTGGAGGGCCAATGCCAGTTGAGGACAGGAAAAGAAAGGAATAAAGTGCCAAAAGAGAGCAGGGCACAGGTGTCCTGGTCTTTTGTAACTCCAGGGCAATTTCTTGTCCACCTTTGCCTTGAGGGGTCGGAGGGGTGACCCTTGGAGCCAGGAGAGTGACCAAAATGGTCCCAGTGGCAGCGCCCCCTAGTGGTTGGTATGATACCTACAGTGCGAATAACAGATGTGAGGTTACCTTGTCTTAAGCTGAAATGCAGACTTCCCTAAGATACTATAATGTATATCTGGTGGTCAGTTAATGCTGTTGCTTAGAATACTTTTGCTGAAGATTAAATTAAAAGGCTAATCATTATAATGCTTTTGTCGTATGTGCTAAATTAGGTTTTTTTTGTTGCAGATTCTATGCAAGCATTCACTTTGTTTCACTTCCTTCGTGTAATGTTCAAGCTTTTTCCTTTATGACGTTAACTTGAGCAATTTCAATTTGTTTTACAACTGGTTTAATAAATGTGGTTGGCAGCTGTGGCCTAGAATTTTCGACAGTTTATCTTATGTCCATGAAGAATAAGCTAACCACCTGGAATGAGAATGAAGCCAGAACTGGGGGGGGGGGGGGCTGGTTTCTGGCTGATTCCAGTCGCAACAAATGTCACACTTGGAAATATTTATACTGTCTGTAGACCTGAACTGCAAACTGGTTACAATGATACACAGTGTGCTTCATTTGAAAATGTTGTTTAACGATATTCGGGGTAGTACTTCTCATGCTCATCTGGATGTGTTACATACTAATGGTGCGAAGTAGAGCTGTCACAATAACTCAGTTTTAACTCAATTACTTGATTACTGAAAAAAATGCATTGATTTAAAAACCACAGCAGATGAGGGTCAAAATTAAAAGTGTGCTGATGCCTAATATTAAGCATATTAAAGAAATATTTTTAAGACAAATCAGTCAGGCCACACATTTTCCAAGGGCATGGAAGGTAACCTTGATGGGGGGGGGGGAAATAATTCACAAATTTTTAATTTTTTAATAATTACTATGTGCATAACAGTTGGCAAAATATACTACTTATTTTTAAAATTGCCCTTTCGAAATACTAATCCATCATTGACTCGTGTCTAACAGCTGTGTATAATATTATTTTGTGAACGTACTGTGTATGGGGTAGGGCTGAACAATATTAGAAAAGGTCACATTGCAATATTTGACATTTTTGCGCCCACGAATGAATGGCTTCTGTTGGGCTCCCTCCCGTCGATTTATGAAAATTTGCGCTAGAACACACCAGTGTGACTAGATCTGACGCTTGATATATAGCAATATCAGAATTCTATATGTTATGTTAAACATGCTAAATTGGTCAAAATGGTGCCAGCGGGGACCAGCCACGTCCAACCCTGCCTCACATTGGCCCGAAAAGCAGTAACTGACTCATCGACAGTTCAACTGTTTCTGACGGCTGAAAATCAGCTTGATGTGTACCTGGCTTAAAAAAAGGGTTAAAAGTAAACTAGCCAAATAGAACTTATCTACCAGTAGAGGCAGTCATATAAGTTGGTGGTCTTGCCATGAGTTAAGCCAATGTACAATGTAATGCTGACAAACTGCTTTTTGTGTCATCTCTATGGAATCCAAAATATTTCCATAGAGTGGAAGGCATATGTGCTTTTGTGACCAATACTCGTTTCCATTCCTCCATCTCACTCATTTTTGTTAAATTTCTCACCAACTTGCCTCATCTCACTGTCTATGAGCTAGTCTAATGGCAAACATGAAAATCATTGTGATTAGCTGGGAGAAGACATGCACGGCTCATGCAAAAACATTAGCGGTACAGGTTATTTTAAATTAATTTTTTTTATTTTACTTTTATTTTCATTGATAAAGACTCGAGTAACTTTGATACGGGCCATATCATTATAGCCAGATGACTTAGTCAGGTCCAAAACTGCAAGTGGTCAAAGGAGGCAAAAACCACAAACTGCTGAAAAGATGATCAGCTGTCCTGCCTGTTACAAACCAACAAAAGGGCTACTGTGGTACAAATTGTAGATCATTCTAATGATGCAGCCCTACTGTGGATAGGGCTACATAGCCCGGAATGACCTTCTTGCACCAGCACAGCCCACAGATGCTTGACATCTACCCAGCTGTCCACATGATTCAACAGAAAATGCGATTCATTGGAGCAGTCACCCTTCTTCAATATCTCCAAGGTCCAGTTCTAACACTCACAGTGGATGCGGGTTGGCTGAGGCACTCTGACTGGCCAGCAGCTATGCAACCCTTTACACAGAAGGGCTCAATGTACTATGTGTCATGTCAGTCTTGGCTGATATTTATTTGAACTTTATGAATAATCGATATTGAAAGTTATCAGCACCAGTGCTAAAAAGACTGTGACGATTGCATTGGACGACCAGCCATTTTCCTTAGTGGAGGATGAGGAATTTTGCTGGCACATTCACCAGGAGGTCTGAAAATACAAGAAGGTTACTGGTATTTATGATATTGTCAATCAAAAATATATTTGCATTGGTCAAAAATGCCACATTAGTGCTCCACTGCTCTTTTTGAATAATGACAGTAGTTTTGGTTGTACCAAAGGTGGAAGGGAGCATCTTCAGCTTGTATACCTGGAAATGTCTTTAGGTGCAAATGTTTAAGGTAACAAACTGTACGACAAACTTGTTGTCGTGCATTATTGTTTTTTAAATTCACTCTGCGGAGGGAGCCACCCTCCACTGCACGCCGGCTTTCTCTTTGCCTCTGCAGCTGTGCATTTAAAAACAAGGCTATACTGTACATAACCCTTACATAAAAGATTAAATAATAACTTAAATAATCACCAAATTAATCGGTGGTTCCTCTATCAAAATAATTGATAGTGAGATTTCTAGTAAAGCAGGCAGGTGTTGGAATCGTTAGGAACGCAACCAAGTAATCGAAAGATTGGCGGTTCAAGTCCCCAACCTGCAAGTACTGCTGAGGTACCCTGAGCAAGGTACCGTCCCCAAGCGCTGCTCCCCGCAGGCGCTCACGTAGCTGCCCCCTGCTGTGTCACGATGTCACATGGGTTAAAAGCAGAGGACGCATTTCATTGTTGCGCACTGTGTGCTGTGGTGTGTCAACAATGACAATTAATCACATTTTGCATTGACACACTGCATTGCTTACAACATGCTATATTAGTGCAGTGATGCTGCATACAGTATGAAAAGCTGCACATAAGTTCATTTCTGCCTGGTCCGTCACATGACCCATCAACATGATGTGATATACAAAGTCAAACTAAGGTCAACCTTTTAAATCCAGAAAGATTTTTAAAAACCTAAAACAATAAAATCACAAATATTTTTGAAAGAAGCTGTCATATACCATGGAATTATTTTTTACACATATTCGCACATCTGACAAAATATGTTGATGGATGGAAAATTTTACTTCAAAAAATCCAGCAGAATTACAAAGTACTTTTTCTGTTGCATGCCTGCGTTGTTGAGATTGCCGTTTCAAGCCGCTGCTTTGTTTTTTCTGCAAAACACATCAGTTGATTACTGAATAGTTGTACACACCTGTATGGCATTGGCCGGAATTGATTTTTTTTCCCTCAACTGCACAGAAATCTCAAGGTCTGGGGAATATTCTTTAGGATTTGAATATGTTCTTCAAACCCAAGAAGGCAATTCTGCATTTGTGTTGGAAATGTTTGTATCAGTTGATTTAGCAAACATAAAAAAAAAATAACTTAAAATGGAGAATGGGCTATTTTCTCAGTAAACCTCGCTATGATATGTAACAGTAACAGAGGATCTGCCCTCTGGCTTGTGCAAATTGGGACAGCCAGCAGCATGCCTGTGTGGGAGTGGACACCCGTACTGTAAGTTCTGGTGTCCTCATTCGAGCCCTGATGCTGTTTGTATGATACACTGTACACAAGGCATTTTAATTTAAATAAAGGTAGTCTACACAGGCACAGTATTCAAAAGTCCCCCTTGGAAGATTTATGCATGTGGATGGGTGATCTGTTGGCTATTTCATCTATTAGTGAATGTCCCATATACTGTGTATTTTATTTGTGCCTTGAAGCAAATTATTATTACTATTAAAATTGACGAAAAAGGACCTTGCAAGGAGCAAAAAAATAAATAAAACGGCAAAAAAGTGTTTTGTTGCCAACAGACAAAGAGGATGGAAGAAGAATGTACTGTACAGAGAGGACAACACAAAGTAACATCCAATGATTTGTGTTAAATTAAAGGGGAGACTTCCTGAAACCCTTTAAAGTGCTGCCATCTTTCAAAACTGCAATCTGAATGGAATCCCCAGAAGTAGCAGGAGCAGTGTGCTGCATAACATTGCTAAGGTCACAGAGGCTGAAACATGACCTCCGCTCAATAAGGCACACAAGCTAATACAATAAGAATGGGTGCAGACATGTCTCAAGACTGATGTTACAAAGGATTTGTGGACAGATGAGATGAAAGTGACTCAATGAGAGTGATGGAGCAGATGGATGGACCAGTGGTTGGACACCTTTTTCAAGCACTAACAAGGTGGTGGAGGAGTGATGGTGTGGGCTGCATTTATCAGTGATGAACTTGTCAGACCTTTCAGACTTCCAGATGGCATAAACATTAACCACAAGATCTACTGCCAACTTCTAGAAGATACTTTCTTTAAACACTGGTGCAGGAAGGAGTCAGCAATTTTCAGAAAGGTTATGATATGCATGCAGGACAATGCCCCTTCCCATGCATCAAAGCATTCATAGACTGGGCAAGAAAGGCTTGAAAGGTGATTGAATTATGACCTGGCCCCCTTCATCACCTGACTTAACACCTATTGAGAGTAGAGGTGCACCACTCCAATATTCGCGATTGGTATCGGCACTGATCCATACTTATTAGATGGATCGGGTATTGGCTGTATGTGACCAATTCATGTCCGATACTTACTTATTTCATTTTCGGCAGCCAGAAGAAAGATTTTAGAGATTAAAGAAATTAAAAGCTATTTGTACAAGCAATCGCACGACAGCTCTTTCCCATTGTACATGTGTTTTTTGTGGCATTCAAGCTGAACACTAATGCTACCGCTCAGTTTGTTTGCTACTCAGACCCTGTCCACATGTACACAGGTATTTTTAAGAACTTAGCTTTTTCTATGTGTTTTGGCCTTTCATCCACATGCAAATCGCATTTAAAGTAATTGAAAAGGGAGCTTTTGTAAAGCTCCGTCCAGGGTCAAGGTTTTCAAAAACTCCATTTTCAATCTTGATGTGTAGAAAGGGAAAACCGAGTCTTTGGCTTGTGACGTCATCGTGTGCGCCGTTATTTACTTTGTTTGATGTCAAAGTGTGTGCCGTTTGCCATTTACATTCAGTTAGACTTATATTTCTGCCTGTTGGTCTGGCATGCTCTTTCAGCGTTTTCATGTGGACAGAGATTTATTTTTATAACTAAGTAGGAAAAACAATGTTTAAAAATACCTGTGTACGTGTGGACAAGGCGTCAGGTAGGAGGAGCCTAAGAACATCAGATAAGAGGGTGACGATCTGCAAGTATTCACAACAATAATATAGGACAATATGATCAAATCTAGGACCAAATATAGGATAAAATACTGTATAGGATCAGATCAAAAACTTGATTGGTTCAATGGGCAATAGGCACACTAAACTTTTATTTCTGTAGATGGCGAAGAGAGAAAAATCCACTTAGTTTCTGTTTGCTTAATCATTGTGCACAGTCATAAGCAAGTTATTTAGTTTTGTTTGTGAAAGTCTGTGATATTTTCTCTCTAAATAAATTTACTTGGAGCAAAAGAAAACTTCTGAATTCATATATCTACCCAACCTTTGCTAAAATGAATCTCCAGGAATAGTACTTGCCTAATAATTTTACATACAGTGCGGTATGTCTGTTTGTTTGTTTAATGATATACTTCACACATTATGATAATTGGTAATAAGCACTATTTTTATTTACCTGAGAACTCAGCAGGTCTTACAGTATTGCTTAGTTTAGAAAGATTACCTGATCTGAGCACATTCTGGGTCATCCTATGTTTTGGTATGCTTCTCCCTTTTAGAATGTATCTGTGCTCTGAGAGATCTTCAGTATTTTATAAATCATTCAGTTAGAATCCCATTGTTTGTGCATTTCCACAAACATATCCAAGATTTGCCTTAAATATTCGAAGTTAATCTGCAGGAGTATAGAGCCAAAACAGCAAACAAATGTTGCCTATTACCAAAGTAGTTTTTGCCTTTTCTATCTGTGAAGAAAAATCGTCCTTGTGATGTGCTATTCTATGTGGGACCTTTCAGAAGTACTTTTGACCTAGAAATCACGTAAAGCGCTTTTATTGCACACTGTAGAATGTATTCAAATGAACGATTATTGAAGCAGCTGCTTGTAGATAGTGAAGGTTACTGCGGCATTGTAAATTAAATGAATAGCTACCTAATTTTACTTTGAAAAAAAGAAAAGATTTTCATACTGAAGTAAATCTGTATATCAGAGAAAAGAGTATAATTTCATGTGGACATGTGCGCACGCACACACGCACACACATGCACGCACACATTTCTAATTATGTGTTTATACCTTTAAATGAAAATTAATTGCTAAATTACAAAATTATCCTAGCATCAGGAATCAGCATTTGTCTGACCACATTCTTTCTTGTAATTGAGAAGTCTTGTAGAAGAGAATGTTGATGGCAAATAGAGAGATTAGTATTAATCACATACAAATATGCTCATTCATCCATTCAGCTGTTCATCTGGTACATACAACACAGTGGCGAAAGCAGGGGTGCTCTGTGCATTGGGAATATTTGTTGGAATTACGCTTTTACATAAGTTTTCAGTGTATGATATTAAAAGGGTTCATTGTGCTGAGTTTTGCCCAAATCTGTTATGTAAGGTCAAAGCAGATGTATCGATTCTCTTATGACATACCTATGCAGATTAATTGCTTTCCCTTTTAAGGTACATCAATTTTCCTCTCCCTTTAGCCTGACAAGCAAGCATGTGTTGGATGCCAAGCTAGAGTGGTCCCCTGGTCAGCCACCCCACATGTGTGTTGATAAATGAATATTTCTCAATCTTTATGATTCATTTACCAGAAAATATTCTGAGAGCCCTCCAGCTGTTCCATGTTTCCAGATGTACATGGATCGCCTGCTGTTTTGTTAAGGGGTGTATTGTTTGCTATCAGTTTCAGTACTTCTAATGCCTTATACACAGGAAGTCTAAACACACCAGTGGTATGTGTGTGTGTATGAGAGAGAGAGAGAGAGAGACATACAATTGTTGCATCCATTGTTAATAAGATATTGCTGCAGAAATTGGAAACTAAAAGGTAAATAAAATTAAAGAAAGTGAATATCATTAATATTTCCATTTTTCCTCCTTCCAGCTGTTGTGTCTCTGTAATACTGGCTGGAGCATTAGAATTTAACAGATTTAATTACTATAGTTAGCAGCATTCTCAAGCTAACAGCAGGCTTGTCTACATAATTCACACATTAGAATCTGTCTATTACAATTAGGCGATCTAGCCATCATATGTAGTCCTACCAAGCAATGATTAACAAATTCCTGTGTGGCTTCCAAAAGGAGGATTCACCCAGGAATTCATCTTGCCTTAAAACAGGGGTGTCAAACTCAGTCACAAAAAGGGCTATATTAAAAACAACCAGTAAATTTGAGGTCTGACCAAGGCTGCTTTATTTAATTAATAACAGTATGACCAAAAGTTTGGAGTTATTTGGTTGAAATGTGTACTGTATGTAAATGACATTTACAGATGTGTGAACTTTGTAGGACACATTATTGAAACTCAGCAATGCAACAGAAAAAACCGCTCTGATATACGTAGAATTAAATTAAATGTGCCCACTGGGTTGATGAACTATGATCTGCTTTTATTTGTCATTATCCACTGAATCTTGCTTTTGAATGCTTACTGCTGCTAAACATGTCAGTGGGGGGAGGGGCAGCATGGGAAATGCCATAGTGCAGGTTCTCACTGGATGATCCTTACATCCCAGGTTCGGCCGTGACGTCATGCGTATTCGTCATGCTCCCTTCACTTACATCATATCCAATTCAGAACACACAATGAAATTAGGGAATACATTTCTTGACATGGGTGGATCCTAAATTAACATGTAAATGTTCAACATGCTAGTTGTGGCTGTGACTCTATGAGGGAGGTACTGTATGAGGGTCCGACGTCCACAGGTGGGGGTTGTGCTTACAGCCCAACACCGTGTAGGACATTTGGCATTTGCAAGAGAACATCAAGATTAGCAAATTCACCACTGCCCCCCTGTGCTCTTCACAGATGAAAGCAGGTTCACACTGAGCACATGTGACACACGTGACAGAGTCTGGAGACGCCGTGGAGAACGTTCTGCTGCCTGCAACATCCTCCAGCATGACCGGTTTGGCAGTGGGTCAGTGATGGTGTATTTCTTTGGGGGGCCGCACAGCCCTCCATGTGCTCGCTAGAGGTAGCTTGACTGCCATTAGGTACCAAGATAAAATCCTCAGACCCCTTGTGAGACCATATGCTGGTGCGGTTGGCCTTGGGTTCCTAATGCAAGACAATGCTAGAGGTCATGTGGCTGGAGTGTGTCAGCAGTTCCTGCAAGATGAAGGCATTGATGCTGTGGACTGGCCCGCCGGTTCCCCAGACCGGAAATCAATTGAGCACATCTGGGACATCATGTCTTGCTCCATCCACCAACACCACGTTGCACCACAGACTGTCCAGGACTTGGCGGATGCTTTAGTTCAGGTCTTGGAGGAGATCCCTCAGGAGACCATCCACCACCTCATCAGGAGCATGCCCAGGCATTGTAGGGAGGTCATACAGGCACGTGGAGGCCACACACACTACTGAGCCTCATTTTGACTTGTTTTAAGGACATTACATCAAAGTTGGATCAGCCTGTAGTGTGTTTTTCCACTTTAATTTTGAGTGTGACTCCAAATCCAAAACTCCATGGGTTGATAAATTTGATTTCCATTGATAATTTTTGTGTGATTTTGTTGTCAGCACATTCAACTATGTTAAGAACAACATATTTAATAAGAATATTTAATTCATTCAGATCTAGGATGTCTTATTTTTGTGTTCCCTTTATTTTTTTGAGCAGTACATATATAAAATAACTCATTTGAGACAACGGCATCGAAATAGGTGTGTCTCTTTGGACAAATGACCCAAAGGAGTGAATGAGTTGGTGAGCAAGTGGATGGAGGAGTGGCTCTCTTGTTTATCCCCTCAGCCGCCACCCCGTTCAGATTGAGAACGAGAGGCCCAGAGACGTGATCCACTACTTCATGTCTCTGCTTCAGTCATGATAGCCTATGTGAGTCTCAAGTTCAGGCGCTCATTCACTCAAGTCATCACTCAGTTTTCATTCATTTGTTCGCTGACTGTAGGCGTGTATGTTCAGGTTTAGTTTCCAGCCAATCATATGTTCGCTTACAGCACACCCTTACATGCCTCATTGGCTCCCATTGGCCACAGTCAAGGAGGGGAAAGTCTTGCAAGTTACATTTCTGAGGACAAGTAGAAGAACGAAAGCAACAAATCTGTGCTGGGAAGTGAATGTGAGTGGTATAGTTCCTGTAAGGAACTCATTCCCCATGAACAAATTGTGAATTTGTGAAATTCAACCTAAATACATAAAGGCTATTCTCATGCAGAGATTTTTTATAAATTGCCTGTGTGTGTGTGTGTGTGTATGCAGGTTTTGCTATACTTGTGAGGACCAAAGGGCATGAGGTAATTTTTCTGGTTCTCACTACTTCAGACTTCATTTTATAAAAAATCGTGTGTGTGTGTGTGTATGCGGGGTGTTCCCAGCCTCGTTTCCAGTGTTTCCTGGGATAGGCTCAATACCGACTGTGATAAGAAGTTAGGAAAGATGCGTGGATGATTAAAAATGCATAATATTACAGTGTGACATATCAGAGACGTCTGCCTGCTTCTACCTTTCAGCAAAACTTCAATTCAAGTATTTTACCTTGTACCGATTTAATCCTTCATTTTGAGTAAAATTAAACTGATTGTCAAGTCGAGTCATTTATTTTTGTAGCACATTCAAAAACAACAGGAGCTGACCCAAGGTGTTTTCCAGTCTATTGATGACTGCAGTTCAGTGCTTTTTATGTGTTTCTGTGAAAGACTCTTGCTGGGTTTACAAGGCTGATTTAGCTCCCCCAGAAAACCCAACTCTATGGACTGGGCATGTTAAGCTTAAGATGAACAATAATTGTTCACTTATGCCAAATAAATGTTAAATCATGTCTTACCATATTTTTTTCCTCTCCGTTACATAGTTTGGTTGTTTGTCCAAAGTCCCTAGTTTTTAAATCGAGAATAAAATTGGAATAATGGAATTTAAATAGACCCTGTAATGACCTGGCGTCTCGCCCCCTATCTTGTGCCCTCTGCTTCCTGGGACAGGCTCCAGGCTCACCGTGACCCTCTCCTGACCTTCTTATTTTTATTTTTGTTGTTTGATATATGTAAAAATGTATACATCTTTCCACGTTGTGTTGTATTTGCATTACAAATCTGCATCTGTGTCTTTTATGTGCCTTGGCTGCTGTATTCCCCAATCTGTACAGTGTTTAAGTACGAAAGTAGGTCCATGCTGTCTTTTTACCATTATTATAAGGAAAACACATTTTTCCCTTAGCGTATTCTGGACTAATCAGTAGTGGAAATAAACATGACAAATTGGACTATGTAGTCATTTTCTTGCTCCTTAATTTTTTATTTTTTTTAATAACGATGAATTCACCTGTTAAATGGATTGGCAGGTTTTGTAGTTTACTGATTTTTAAAGGAACAGCATAACAACAAAATAAACAAATATTACTGGCCAGTCTTGTCGGCTTATTAGCTTTCCATAAAATTGTAATGAACATTCTACAATGTATACCACTAACACGTTTTACTTCAAGAACCATCATGCAGTTGTTTAACAGTAGTAATTTCTAATGGACCCAATTCAAAGATGACAGTATAGAATGTTTTATTCCATCATGCTATCAGGCAAGTGTGTAATAAGTTGGAAAATCGCATATATGTTACAAACACAAGGCCTCACCATTCATCCATCCATCTTTCATTTATGCTAATTTACCTTTGATTCACAATGATTGTCCTGTACCGGTGGGCCTGATGCCTATCCTAGAAGGCACTGGGTACAGGGGAGGGTGACACATTGGTCGGGATAGCAGTCCATTGTTGGACACACACTCACAGACTTAGAAATACTAATGTACATAACTGTGTATCTTTTGGACTATGGCGGGAAACCAGAGCACCCTGAGGAAACCCATTGAGATGACTGCAGCCGCACACAGAGCAGGGATGGCAATCAAATCCGCAACACCATAGGTGTGAGGCAGCAGAGCAAGGCACTAAGCCATCTCACCCCCCACTAACACGCTCCTTCTGTGAATGAAGGAAAGCATGACTGTCTGTGACTGTCAGCCTCTCGCATTTAATGGCATAATAATTAATGTGACTCGTAAATGAATTTAGCATTACCCTACACTTTTTTTTCCCCTGAATGCTTGTAATTAAATGAGAAAGGAAATCTGTAATGTGCATTTTTAAACCTTTTTTTTTTGTTTCAGTATGGATTTTATCAGTTGGATTGGCCTGTATTTTATCAAAGTGAGTAACATGCGTATATTTCGCCAGCAGATATCTCATGCGTGTCATCTTTTTATGCTTGTCTACCCAAATAGAGTAGTCTCCAGTATGGGTGCATGGACATGTTTGAGAGATTTCAGTTTATGAGGAACTCTAGAAATATATTTAATTCTAGATTCCTGTCACAGGGTGAGCTGTGACGCTTACGCAGCCAACCAGCGTGCAGGCAGCCATTTGCCGGCACTTTCCAACATGCTGTCCTGACGCTGATTGTTTTACTACTCATCCACTCTTCCATATGTACTGTTTAATCTCTTGGTCTATCTGTATATTGCCATTTACCACTACTTGCCATAAACTTAGTATGTTGTGCTAAGCATAGCCTCTGGTACACTGGGAAAGGCCTACCGGTGTTATTAGTTGCGGTTATGTGACCACAAACACTTGCTAATTATACATCCAAATCTCTTTTTCTCATCTTCATCTGTGTTAACCTTTAATGGTATCAAGCGATGCAACTTACACACCGGCTGTTTCAAGATCATTCACATTTATTGGTACAAGTGCTGAAACATCTTTCATATTCTGTTTAGCTTACCAACATCAAACTGTGGCTGCTTACTTCCTGGTTTCGGATGCGAAACCGAGGG
>JAODKL010000095.1:24328949-24346394 GCA_026780765.1 Petrocephalus schoutedeni | reverse complement strand
AGAAATAAAATAAATTATATTCCGTCTACAACTACTTGGGCTCTCTTGTCTGCTCCTCCGCCGGTCGTCCTGCTACAATTCCTATAATGAAAAGGGGTGGAAAACACAAAAAAGGATGTGCTGCAGCTCTCTGGACCATATCCTACCCCCTGCAATAAGGTGCAAAATTGCAGAAACACTGACACAGATTCAGAAAAATATCGCTCTTGAGGTTTGCGTGAGTTTCAGTCTTTCTGCAAACAGAATGGCATAGTTAAATGAGTTCTGTGAATTTGTTGAAGCTGACAAATGCATCAATATTGCAGTATGTCATCACGAGATGGCTGTCTGTGCTGCCATCTGTTTCCTGAAATACTGCAGTCCGTCGGCAAGCTATTTTCAGTCTTTGGAGAAGGGCAGATGCCCTCAGATTCTGTGGAGATAGCTCAGCGCTGAGGGAACACCCATGTTATTTTTCCTCTTTTTAAGTCATGCTTTGAAGTTGTTCACAGGCTGCATTGACGTGCTGGAGGCTAGCATATTTAGCATGTCCTTATTGTATGTCCTTATGACAGACATCCATGCGAGAGCTGACCGTATGCCCTGGGGTATGTTTTCTTTTTGAGATGTATTGCATACCAAAACCTGCAATGATTCTTGAGCAGCTCAGTTTTAAATATGGCAAATAAATGCAAGGGTCACTTCCTGTATTTCTAGGTTGGAACAGTGGCTTGTGGATAGCGCATGTCATGTTACTGCTCCAGGGCTGGGGGTTTGAATCCGATCTTTGTTCTGCAGGTATTCCTATTTCCTCCCACAGTCCAAAGACATATACTGGAGTTAGGTTACTTTGGCTTAAATTGCTTACAGTGTGTGGGTGCCCTACATTGGTCAAGATGTACCCTAGCCTTATATTCTGTGCTAACTACACTAGGATCCAGTAGGATCTACTTAGGAAGTGTTTCCTTGCTCATCTGAACAGCTTTTGACAAAGCACTAAATTTAAAAGCTATTTGCGTTAAACCTCATGTTGACTACAAACCATTCAATTTGCCAGAAATGTTTCTGGGGTATGAAATATGCAAATGACATGTATATTTAATATAATGAGTCTATAGAATATTTTAATAACCATAGAATTGCCCAGCCTCTTTCCTCCTTTGATACCACCCTGGATGTTATAATTACCTTGCATTCCTGTTGAGCCTTTTTATGGTAACAGCCCGCCTGTTCCCCCAGCATTTCAGCCAGTGGCTTTCTTGCTGTTCAGTAAGTGGCTTTACTCTTTAAATGTGGTGATTTCTTTACAGCAGCCTGTAACACAAACTTCGCGGTATCCAGTGAAACACAAATTTCTCTATTTTCCCAAAATAGACATCACTGATTTCTAAAGTCTAACATCAAGTGCGTTTCATGCAAAATGGATAATGCTTAGTTAAACATGTAGAGTTACTGCATTTCCCTCTCTCAGTATAAGATGTAAATGGACATATTTTGTGTTTCTTTCTCAATGTCTTTCTACATTTCCAAAGAACTAAAAAGACAGTACTAATTAGTACAGAATGCATTTGGAAATAAATTTACCAGTCTGTATTTAACCATTCATTACATGTATCCTATTTAAAAACTGCCCTGGATTTTGGTCAAAGGTAATTAAATGTGTCCATCCAAAGTCCAGGTCAGTAGTCTTATTAAAGTCATGTCAAAGGACATAAACTGGTTACTGCTTGTCATTTTTTGTCAAGTTTTTTTGTTGTAATTTTGATTGGTTGATGATCTGGTTCCATTCTGGGCAGCCCAGCATAACCATTCACTGATGACTAAGTTTTACATTTTAATTTTGAGGAGTATTACTGAACAATACAGTTTTGAGGAATACTGAAAAGTATAATGTTATTTCAGTAGTGACTGATGCCGGATTTTAGCTTGCTGTGTAAATTGACATAACCTTTCAGTATTAAGGATAATAAATGTAGACTAGTGAAATAAAAAAAATAGATTGATTCTATAATATAAACATTTTCTATCAGCCAAACAGTGGAAATCCTAATAGACAGGGACTTGACTAAAAAAAAAAAGTTGTGGCCAAAAGTTTTGAGAATGGCACAAATATTGGTTTTCTCAATGCTTGTTGCTTCAGTTTTCATTATGCCAATTTGCATATACTCCAGAATGTTATGAAGAGTGATCAGATCAATTGCTATTAATTGCAAAGTCCCTTGGGGTTCAACTAGGGTTCAATTGTTCAAAAGGTTCAATTGCAGTGAAGAAGGTTTCAGGGTGCCCAAGAAAGTCCAGCAAGTGCCAGGACCATCTCCTAAAGGTGATTCAGCTGCCGGATCGGGGCACCACCAGTGCAGAGCTTGCTCAGGAATGGCAGCAGGCAGGTGTGAGTGCATCTGCATGCACAGTGAGGCGAAGTCTTATGTAGGATGGCCTGGTGTCAAGAAGGGCAGAAAAGAAACCACTTCTCTCTAAGAATAACGTCAAGGACAGACTGATGTTCTGAAAAAAGTACAGGGATTGGACTGCTGAGGACTGGGCTTCATTTTCCCTGATGAAGCCACTTTCCAATTGTTTGGGGCATCTGGAAAAATTATTGTCAGGAGAAGTAAAGGTGAATGCTACCATCAGTCCTATGTCATGCCAACAGTTAAGTATCCTGAGGCCATTCATGTGTGGGGCTGCTTCTCATCCAAGGAAGTGGGCTCATGCACAATTTTGCCTGAGAACACAGCCATAAATAAAGAATGGTATCGAACCATCCTCCGAGAACAACTTCTCCCAACCATCCAGGAACAGTTTGGTGAAGAACAATGCCTTTCCAGCATGATGAAGCACCGTGCCATAAGGCAAAAGTGATAACAAAGTGGCTTAGGGAGCAAAACATCTCAATTTTGGGTCCATGGCTAGGAAACTCCAAAGACTTTAATCCCATTGAGAACTTGTGGTCAATCCTCAAGAGGCAGGTGGGCAAAAACAAAACTACCAATTCTGACAAACTAAAAGGATTGATTATGCAAGAATGAGTTGCCATCAGTTAGTATTTGGCCCAGAATTTGACTGACACCATGCCAGGGCGAACTGCAGTGGTCTTGAAAACGAAGGGTCAACAAATATTGACTCTTTGCATAAACTTTATGTAATTGTCAATAGATGCCTTTGAAATGTATGTAATGCTTGTAATTATTCTTCAGTACACCATAGAAACATCTGACAGAAAGATCTAAAAACCCTGAAGCAGCATACTTTGTGAAAAACAATATTTGTATCATTCTCAAAACTTTTGGCCACGGCTGTATATTGTACTTCTAGTCTTGTCTCTGGCATTTTGGGACACGTCATATTAACTACAATAATACATTATTATTGTATCCAACATTAATAGTACATCAGCTGTTGCACTGGGTTATTGCTTATGTATAAATTATAGTTGGTATCTAGTTGTACATATATATAAACTAGAGGTGCACTGATCCGATATTCAGGATTGATCCATGCCTATTAGACGGATTGGGAATTCATAAATACATGTGATCGATTCACGTCCGATACTTACTTATTTAGTTTTCGGCAGCCTGTAGAAAGATAGCTCTTAATTTCTTGTTAAATCTATTTGTACAAGCAATCGCACGACAACTCTTTCCCATTTTACATGTGTTTTTGTGGCATTCAAGCTGAACACTAATGCTGCCGCTCAGTTTGTTTGCCACGCAGGCCTTGTCCACACATACACGGGTATTTTTAAGAACTTAGCTGTTTAGATGTTTTATGTCACTGAAAAGGGAGCTTTTGTAAAAAGACGGTGACAATCTGCAAGTATTTCACTTGAAACAACAACTTGTAGCGCAGCGATTTGCAATCTTTGTAAAAACAAAGTTCTGAGAGAAAGAAGTGGCGTTTAATGGAAAATCCCACTAAACAAAGTGCATGCAATTGTGCGTTATCTCGCACTTAATGTTAGACACAATTTATAAATAACGCTTCAGTTTCAATATAAGTACACCTTGATGTACGCTATCTTTGCTTTTATATAAAAAAATAACGCTACCAAGTGGACCAAGAAGTTTTTGTGGTCTACATCGCTGCGACGTGTAGTTACTTTTCTGGGGAGGTACATGTCAGGCAATGGCTTAGGGTCCACAGCTACATCGTACTTAGGGCGTTGAATCGATGCATAAGTACAAATCAGCCTTCATAGTCAAGGTTTTGTTCCTCTCTAATCACTAAGTAATTTGAGTAATTTGCGTCAACGAGCAGTTGGGCAGGTTTGCCTAATAAAGTGGCCGGTGAGTGTGTATGCATGTGTTACAATTTGTTTTACAAAGTTAGGAAACCTCTGTTTAAGTTAAGCCTGATGTTGCTTTACATATTAAAAAATTCTCAGTCTCTTCCACACAGTGAGGCAAATCCTGCAGCTTATTAATTAAACACTGGTATAATGGTATGATATATACTGGTATACTGGTATCATACCCAAAGTCCAGGTATCAGTATTGGTATTGGGACAGAAAAAGTTGGATCGGTGCATCCCTAGTATACATGTTCAGAATTTATGTAACAGATTAGTTATCCTAATTTGATTAAGAAGTGTATCTGCAGTATCCAGCTTCCCAACTCCTAGGCTGAAAAGATCTGTTTTACAAAGTAAATGCAGAGTTACCATGCCCACTCATGTGTCTAACATAACATAAAACCAATTTCCAGTTGCCCCTAGTTTATTTTGACAAGTGGCGTGTGTAAATGCCGTATTCAGACAACATTGCCTGGTTTAGTTCATCATCCACCTTCACCCTGTTAATTAAAGGGGCTTAATGAATGTATAATGTAGACTTTCTTGTCCCTGCAGGGTTCAGAAAGCAAGGAACCCAGTTGGTCAGTTTGCTTTGGGAAAAGCAGTCCCTTCATGCCATTATGAATAATACAGCAGAAGTCACTCAGTGTATTATGTGATGTGAGTTTAGATGAGGAAGATGAAGCACATAACTCTCAGGGTGCCCATGTCAGAGTGTGCTTATTCTTCCTCTGAGGGCTGGGTGTGCTTGTTGTGTTAAGGCATTGATTCCTCCCCTACATGAAGGTCATTGTCTGCATCGCTGTGTCAGTCACCCCATCGCTCCTTAATTGAGCTTGCGAGCCTGATTCTGTGGAGTGTTTTAAGAGGGAGAAAAAGCTGAGAGGAACTAAGGAAAACAATGTAATCCACGGCTGCCCTTGCACACCGTGTTCCTTATCCACTTTAGCCCTTCACTGGTTTAATGAGGTACCTACAACTGGCTGGGTTGCTGAGTCACATGCCCTTTTCCACTGTGGGATGAAGACTCATGCCTTTGGACTGCATTTTTACCATAGCACCCAAACACTTCTCTGCTCTTGTGCATATATAAGCTTTTTCATGTCTTACATATACACAAACAAAGCATAGTGACATTTTCCAATAGCACCCATGCAGGGTAACGTTGTGATGAACCACCTATGTAATTAAGACGTTAACATAAATGTATGGTCCATTCTGACTTCAAGGAGGTTCCCGATTATGATCCATAGAAGCATAACTTATATCGATTTTATTTCCAGCAGTGATTTTGCTGATGATGAGAGCTGTACAGTGTGCATGTATTATACTCCTGTGAGCAGTCCCTAGCTTTCTGTGATGCTTGCTTTAGCACAGACATTCAGTGTGCCAGCTAGAAGACACTGATACTGGCAGTTAAGAACTCCAGGCACATCAATCAACTGAGTACTGCCAGCCATTTCCTTTTGGTGATCTTCCTTGTATTGTGGAATGGGCGTTGTATTGGCGCCCACGCCAATGTGTTGCTTTATTAGATTTACTTGACCCTTATGTGTGCTTTGTGCTCAGAAGTAGAAAAGCAGTGGGGAGAACTTAGGCATGTAGTAACATACTGAATTTTACTACTAAATGAATGCTGTGCTATACATTATGTGACTGTCCCCCATGACTGCAAAAAATGTTATGAAGACAATATATTACCTATGATGGAACAATATGATCACTAAGGGGATACAAACTGGACAGCTCTGGTGTCTACTGTAGGAAGAGGTTTTAGTCAGAATGAGGCTTCAGCACTAAAAAGAAAAAGTTTGTCAAATATGTTCACTTCAACGTGCGTAATGTATGTATACATATACAACACGCTTGATATGATTCATATTTAGATAGAGTTAAAAAATCCACACTGATTTTTGTTTTATCCAGCCAGAGCATCGAAACTCAGACCTGTTCCTTGTATCGGTGGAGAATACAGTTTAAGGGATTTTAATGGTTGTATGGGTAAATGTTGCCATCTTGTGGCTCAGTGAGGTAAAACATTTTTGAGGAAAACGTCGTATCCCTTATCATACAAATGGTGTATCTGTAACAATGGATAAACCGAAATGGGTAATTTTCTCGTCGAATTGTGTTTCTTTTTTCATCTTTTTTCTCATAGGTGAGAAGGTTGCTGGGAATGGCTTTCCTCTGTATGTCATTAGAGTGAATATAATTCAATACTGAATGTTAATACGAGGCAACGTAGAATAAATGTGTACTGTAGGTTCAGTAAGTTAAAAATGTCGTTTAAAAGAATGTTCACTTTTTTTCTTTTTGAAAAGACCAGCCGTTTTTTATACCTGATAATGCCAGATCTGATAATCTCATGAGGGATGCGAACTTTGGTGACCTGGCTGGCCTGAGATTTTCAATTCGAGACGAGTCTGCACGCACATGCACACGCATTTGCGTTTATGTAACGGCTTTATTACCTTGTAGATGGTCTGTATGGTTTGCAAACTACCCCGACGCATTAGTTGTAGCTAATATTAAGTTTATAATGGAATAACATAGATCTGCCGTAAGATTTGTTGTGTGTCACGCCAGATGCCATCGTTAGCACTATAAGCTAAGCAGTGTACTTTTTAATTATATTTAAAGAGTGCAGGCTGACTTCTTGTCAGTATTTACTGCTTTTTAGTCTGCGTGAGTTCCATCCTCTCATTAAAATGTAATGTCATCCGTGTAGTGGTGGTATGACGGTTTTTTTTAAAGATTCTGGCAGTTACATGCTACATCAGGTCTTTTGTTGCATGTATTTCTCACTGTATATAATGTACACAATGTTTTTTTTTCCCTGAATCGGGCCCTAACCCTAGTTGCCATGGTTACCAAGCAGTTAAGCTAGGATGTGCCCCAGGATACAGCAGACGCTTCCGTCGACATGGCGAGATCGAGATGACGTCAGATGTTAGGGCTTGCTTAGAGACCGCCTACTAAGTCTGATGGGCGACTTTGATAAAACATTTACTGTAAATGGTTGCTGGCATAATTTAAATTGTACTTTTAAACAATCATTTAAATGACCGTTTTAATTTATAATTTACACGACCATTCAAATGAGATGTATTTATTGAATATTGTCACAGAACACCATCCAGACAACTTGAAAAAAATCCAATGAGTAAAGTGAATGGAACTTCATAAAACCCGCGAAAAATAGCATCTGTGGTTAAAACGATAACAGATAAATAAACAATAAAAAAAACCTTCACGTTTTGTCATATGAAATAAATCCAGGGGCGGATTTAGAACAATATTCATAGGGTGGCAAGAGGAGGGCAGGAGATTTTGAGGGGTACGTGGCACCTTATGGCAGAAGTATATGTGCTGACTGCCAAGCGGGGTGGCAAGGATTTTTTTAGGGTTGTCACCCCATGCCACCCTGGTAGACCCACCCATGAATAAATCCAATAACTACAAACAGTAACGCACACGTGGCTTGAGTAGAATGTGATCTGAGACCAGTTTTGTTCGACACCCCCCCCCCCCCCAGCACACAGTTTATCATTGACATTTCATTATCCACCATTGCAAATTAATAAATTAGTGAGCAATCCAATGTGGCAGTTCCATTCAGTGCTGTAGGGTCATTTTTAAAAAGTTTAGAGAAAGGTGAGAACCATTTTAAATCTGGCCACGTAGAGGTACTGCTAAGCCTACAACAAAGGGCTGTTGGCAGGTTCAGTCAAAGCAAGCATGAGGGACAGAGTGTACAGTTCCGGTACGTTATGGCAGATAGACATGTACAAGAGGGGTCTGTCGGGTTAGCATATGATTTTACGTATTAAATCTTTTTACGTAAAGATAATCCATATCCATGTGCCCCCCTTATCACAACAAGTTTTATGAATGTTTTATGAAAATTATATAAAATATTTTATCAATTATATAAAAAAAAAGATTTACTTTTAGCTTAATAGTTTAACCGACATGTTTTATTAGATTATTAATGTATATCCAGCTCGAAAGCGATGTGTTATTGATTATAACCATATATTTAGCTTTATGAGAATTGTTTCACTAATGTTTTATTAGATGAATTATGTATAGCAACATTTTTCTATTAGATTAATAGTGTGTATTTAGCCCGATACCATACATATTTTATTATGACCATATATTTAGCTTGGTAGCAACACATTTGTTTAACCCACGTAATTTTAACAATTATTACCTTGATAAATTGAGAAGACATTTTTTCCACTCAGGCTAGTTGAATCTAATCAATTTTTTGCAGACTAAAAAGCCAAAAAGAGAATCGCAGTCACAATAGTTGTGCAGCAAGTTGTGCTAAACATCCATCCATAGCCTGCTCCCCCATTACTATGTAGATAATAAGTGTGTATATAAAATATCTCCGTATTGCTTTTCTCTTGAATTTTTAGGTAATCACTTTGCTGAGTGATATACTGTATAGAGTAATACCCCAGCCTTTCTTATAATGATGAAATGGTTTGGGATGTACTGTATCCAAATAGTTAGAATGGGCTCCATCTTACTAAGCAATAGTCATCTGGTGGTGTGTGTGTATGTGTATACACACTCAAACAAACACACACACATACGCACGCACTGTGACCTTGAATAACACTAAAAGTGTTTGTGTGTATTGTTTATATTAGTATAAACAACACACACACATATACAGTATATAAGTATATTGCTCGTGGTGATATGTCTCTAAATACTGTCAGATGCTGACAGCAATGTTTATTATAAAACTTGCAGTTAAGTTTCTAATGGGTAATTTTCTCTCTTCCAGGACTCTCAAGCTGAGTGCAGTCCCTGCATAGATATCGAGAGCAGCACAGTGAGTACCCAGTGGCTTTCATTCATTTTAGCTCTCAATAACATTTATTTTTTCTGGTTGTTGTGAGGTAGTAAAGCTGAGCATGTCCAAAATCTTAACTGCCAGTACGGTCCGTGTAGTTTGATATCCTATGTTATATTTCAATGATGTTATGTTATGTAAAAGACATTTATATTCACTTTTAGGGTCTTTCAGAAACTTTATTTTCTGACAGTATTTTTTAGGTTTCAACCATAATCTACATTTTTGTTTCATATTTCCAACAGATACATTATTACAAGTATGTTAGAGCTATGTGTTATCCAATCAAGTAATAATGTGCTGTTTAACAGAGAGGGCCCTGTCATGCTAAGTTTGTAATGACCATGAACCATGACAAATGAAGAAATAAATCAATCTGTAAATAATTACGGTAATTACAGTTACTAAATGGTTAGATAAGATAGATATACTGTAATCTGAATCATCTTGAGCTAGTTTTTTCAAAAGCCAATGAATACAGAATGTGGAGCAAAGGACGAAAAAAGGTATTTAAAATATAATATAAAAAATCTCAACACAAATATCTTTTAGGATTTTAAACACACACAGCTCAGTATGAGTAAACACTAATCATATTGTCTAAGTAACGTCTAATAAAAAAAATATCTATAGCATGTGTGTTTATACTTTATATTCAAAAAGCCCAATTCACCAGTTGAAAAGTCTTTTTATGATGATCTAAAGCATTTTCTGTGTTTTTCTTAATGTGCTTCTAGAGAGAACCTTTTATGATATTATGATGTTCGTTGCAGATGCTTGCTTTAGCTCTGCCTGCGGGTACATCCAAATTCAGGCTCCTCACTACTCCAGTTTATTGTTGAGTAGTGCTCTGTCACTCCCTTCATTTTCCTTTGAGCTCTGTTGAACCATGCCCGTGGGAAGGTGACATTTTCTATTTGACAATGAAGACATGCTTGTATTTACCTGTGCATTTGTGTCTGGCTTGCCTTAGATGACGAGATAAAAACTCTCATTGGCCTGCTCAGCTCATCATGAAACATAACGTTAATTCACTCGCAAAAATTCATTGGCTGCCTTTGTTTTGCTTTGCATGTGTTGGTCTGCCTTCTGCACTGTGTCAGGGAGGATCTTTGGATATATTTATGACACTTTTGACAGTGATTAGCCTGCGTCTTTACTCAAGGAATTAGACTCAGGTATTGCAAACAATAAAATCTGCTAATGGAAAAGATGGCCAGGTCACACAGGGAACAGAAACACAGATATGAAACATTGTACTTTCCTTATGCTGATGTGAGATAATCCAAAGTGTGGGATCAGGTTCTGGTATCAGTCGTGGGGGTACATAGGAAGCCAACAGGTATATTCTGAACTGTAAGAACCTTGTTGTGCTTTGAGAATAATCTGTTCATAGGCCGATCTGGGACAACCCTCTCTATAAAAAGTACAGTTACCATAAACATATAACAAGAAGGGAATAGTTTGTCAGAGTCTAGATCCTTCTTCAGGGGTGAATGTAGAAGTTTGCAGTTAAAAGAAGATGAAAAAGCTTTTAATCATGCTAGTCCACAGAGGACAGACAGGCCAGAGAAGTTTTGAGCTGTGTTGAAGAGTGGGATGAAGGGGACAGGTGTGAAGCCTTCTGCATTAGCTCACTTGATAATCAGATGAGAGTCTGCAGCCAGCCTAGTAGTAAATTCAGAGTGTCAGTTTGACACCCTTTTCCCAGCTTTTGCAGCATTCGTAGTAACAAGTTCACAGAAAAATGCCTCGGGATTACCACCACTTTCAATTTAGATGGTCAAAATTGTTTAAATGCTATAGCTCAAATATGTATCAGGTATACAGCTCCAGGGAGAAATGGAACTTCCATTTAATCAAGGACACTGACCATAGTAATATATAACAAAGTATGTGCAGCTTGGTTCATAGAATCAAAGGGGTAAATGGTTTGTATGTCTTAATAGCTTATTGCTCCCATTACTATTGGTTCATGGAAAACCAAAAAAGTGTCAGAAATCTCTAAATTGACTAATGGTAATCATTTGCAGAGAGTATGTAGAGAAAATTAGCACACTAAAACAAATCTAAAACTGCCAGATAAGCAGCATACGTATGTATTATGTAGAATTCGATTTGGAATCACTGTCTAGTGTCATGTGATGAAGAGTCCATGCATGTAACATTTGCTCTATAAGACCATATTTCTTTAAAATACAAATTTTACACATTTTACTTGAAGGATTATTTTAAAGTAGCCTAACATCTCATCAAATTTTAGTTGTACTCGTATGTCAGCTGCTCTTGTGTGCAGCTTGTGATATTTTTAAAGAAGATGATCATGCATACTAACACTCAGGCAGACTGCCTGCTGGTAGGTGGCCTAAAATCTGAACCTCAGTGGATATTAAAAGTGTTTAGAAAGTTCTGCTGTGCTGTGAAGAAGTGAAAACTTTCTCCTTTGAAGTGTGGAAATTATTTATTGCGTGAACTTGGATAACCCCATTGTGTAACCATATTCTTCAAATGCTGGTCCTTTCTCAGGCCTTGCATCAGATGGTGATGATACCCTGGCTCATCCTCTGAACCGATATTAGTCCCTCAAGAGGTTAAATGCTTCTTGCCAAAAACTGAATATAGTGGTATTTTTTTGCAGTTAAATATCCATTAATGTTCCTGTAAAATAGGGCTGCAAAAAATTATTTTGATAATCGATTGATTTTGTGATCAGTCGATTAAGTAATAGATTATTTGAGCTAAAACATATGGTTTAAAAAAAGTGCAAATACTTTACAATCTCTGAAAAAAAAACAGTAAGAAGTATTTTTAAGTTGCAGTTTTAATAAAAAATGCTACACATTACAGAGGATCTCTACTGAAGCTGACAAAGTGGCATAGAAGCAAAGATCTGCTGTATCTGTCATATTTAGCTTGCTAATGATTGTACTTTAGATTATGTAATATCGTATTTTGATGGCGTATTCAAAAACCACCCCATTTCTACAGGGCTTGTGGGTTCCCTTTAATTCTGTCGCCAAGATTTCAAAGTATCTCGCTGTGCCATATTACTGTAATACCGCAGAAGCTTACTGACAGCTTTACAGCTCTTATTATAAGTTTACCCATTTCACTACTCTGCTTATATTCCACCAGACCAGGTGAGAGCAGATTCATTGCAACAAATACAAGCAATGTGGTGAAATGGGTAAAAGAATTTTTTTTTTTTACATTTTTACATCCTTTTGACAAAATTAGCCACAGACACAGTGGTCTAGCTATAGACCACATACTTTGAATTCCATACTTTTTAATTTTATATTGAATAGAATTCAACTGAAGATTCCTTCACAGTAAAGGACAGTAAACGAGGGAACTTAGTGCTACAGTTAGTCCTACTTCACTGACCATCAGAGGGCAGTAGAGGATTAAACAGGAAATGGCAGCCGTTCCGTTGTTAGGCAGCGGAGGGATAGGTGGTTTGCCTGGTGCTATATTTGATATCTTTGAGTGGAACATAGTTGCTTTATCATCTGCTATGATTTCTCACCAAGTTGTGAGTGGACAGCTGATCTGAAATGTAAGCAAATGTTTGTTTTTTTTCTACATTTTTTTACCTAAAATCCCTTCATACTTTGCTGATATTTGGGCACTGGATCTAAGTACGCTACTTGGAAACAGGATTCAAATAATAAATGAACATAGCCCTGGAATCAACTAAATATTTGTTCATCCAGTCGAAAGCATGCGTAATAATATCTCTGTACTTGTCATGAGCTGCTGTACAAAGGATAGTACCTTTCCTATATGTTCTTCTGAATATCCGATTGTGGCCCTCATTTACATGATAGATAAACTATTGATCTTGACTATGATTTGAAGATGCTTTCCTGGTCCTCTGTTCTCTTACTGTTGAATTTTTTAAAACGCTTCGGAGGAAGCAGAGCAGTAAAAAGTGAGGAATCGTGCTACTGCTCTGCTACTCTCCTCCTACCATGTTGATTACAGCTCCGATATCCTGAAGGGTAGCTCTGTTGTCACATCCATCTCCGCCATACACCTGCTCCAGAGGCACATTCTGTGCTTTCCTGTGATTACTTCTTTTATTCTTAGGTAAATCATGTAGTTATTTCTCCTCTTCCTGTTTATCGGTATTCTTGGCGATGTCAAATCCTTCCCATATAAGCATTCTGGCCATGTTATTATACCTCTTTCATGTATGATCTTTTTCAGAATGTCCTGGATTGCATCTGTTCTCTGACGTCTGCAGTTATAAACAGAAAAATCTTCCCAGATTCAGCTCCTCTATTAGCTAACTTCATAATTGCATGGAAAGAGCCCAGACTGCCTTATGCAGATAAACAGTTATTATTGCAATCATCCCTTCATGTGTAAATACACTTGTGGTTGATTCATAGTAAATTACAGAGATTTGTGGTATTTATAGCACTGTAGGATGCTGAAACATATACTTGTTTCATATTTTGAAAACGATCAGGTAACCAGTACCTATTTCCCATTGAGGCCCTTAGGCAGTGACTCTATATGGGGGCGTATTTAGTGAAACTATGATTGAAGAAAACATAATTTAAGATCATAATTGTTATGGTCTATTTTTAAATATGATTTTTATCTTAAATGTGTGTGGTCTGCTTTGTAAGACCCTTTTTTTCTTCATTTTGGCCTAGAATTTTTTTAAATATTTCTTGCCTTTTGGGATAATCTGCTCACAGTTAAAGGTCTTAATAAGGTTAGATTTAAAAACAGATGTACAAAGTGATTCTTAGCAGTGGGCATAACGGTACCAGATTAACAATGAGTTTAGATGTTTAATCACCTTTCACCCTTCTCTTAAGCATACATATTCAAATATCATTTATTACTCTTATTCTCTAAACTTTTTCATCATCTCACTGGCTGGTTGACTTCCAGTTCATAATACATGCTTCAGTTGCCTTTTAAATTAGAAATGCATTGTCTTGGCTGTGGTGGCTCTCCAATTTAATATGAATATTCTTTTTCTGAAAGTTTAATCATATTGTTTTCCAGAAGCCTGTTTGTGTTTTTTTTTAATGCTGCACGTTTTTTGTTGCCTGCCCTGGCATATGCCGCCCTGGGCAACATCAGATAACTTAAGTTACACTGCCAAATATGATGACAATAATATAACTTTTTTTTTTAAGTGTTTTTTTTTTTTCCTTCATAGAGCACTCTAAGCCTTACAAGAAAAGAGGAAAAATAACCTTTAATGCTTCTTTGTTTTCCTTAGGGTAATAAAAAATGAAAAATTACTTGTGAAATGTCAAAAACATCATAAGGAATAGATGTGACGGGTTGATTAATGGAAGCTGCGCGTGGTGCCATTGTGCTGCAGCAGCAGTAGCTGGGAGCACCAGTGATGTGAGGAGTAATATCTCAGCATCCACTTAGCACTTTCCATCATGCTGGGCCCAGCTTAGTCTTAGACCTCACTATACACAGGCTAGGGAAAGGCACTAAAGCACCCATAACACCTTTCTTATTCTCTTTAATGTTGTCTGGAGGCGAGGAGAACACAAAGATTAATGTGAACAATCTAGATAGCTGGGGCAGCGGGCGAGAAGGGGCCTCTGTGAGTGAGCCGGCACCATTAATAGAAGAAGCTCAAAATCATTTAAATGGCTGTGAGAACAAGAGGCAATTAACCCAGACCCTCATGGAAAGCATGCCGTGCTGGGCTCGTTTCAATACCCCTCCCATTGTCTTGGTAACCCAAGAATCTTTTATATCTGCTCTGGGTGTGAGTGGATCACAGTTAGGCCTACAGAGTGTGCTGATAGCCTTATACTTTTCCTCATTCTGCCCCATATGTATCCAGAATGCATATATTTTATGTTATGTATGTTACATAAGGAACTGGCAACAGACCCAACAAAGAACATGCTGACAATACATTTCATAGCATCCGGTGGTCAGCTAGCTGCCATAATCTTGTGGACTGCAGACACATGCTCATCACTAGCCTACATTTTAAATGGCTACTCCAACAGTGCAATATACATTTTACATTCATTTTTTTTATTCACACTTTCAGACTTGGGGAGCGGCATGATGGTGCAGTGTTTAGCACTGTCACCTCACACCTTTGGGACCTGGGTTCAGATCTCCACCAGGGTTCCATGTGTGTGGAGTTTGCATGTTTTCCCTAGGTCATTGTGGGGTTTCATCCGGGTACTCTGGTTATTCCCCGACAGCCCAGAAATAAGCTGAGGTTAACTGGAGTTACCAAATTGTTCGTTGGTTGAATAGTGTGACTGTGCCCTGCGATGAGTAGGTGCCACATCCTGGGCTGTTCCTCACATTGCGCCTGTAGCTTCCAGGATAGGCTCCAGACCCCTCGTGACCCTGACTAGGTCAAGCCATTGTAGAAAATGGATGGATGGATGGACTTTCAGAATTGACAGTATAACACAGGCTGTAAAAGTCTAGTCTTTGAAGCCAGCTATCTGGTGCTTACATTATTTCACTCTGTGCCTTCGGGTGAAATGTACTGAATGTTGGATCTCAGCAAAAATCCCTCTGTAGGTACTGTATCAGCAAACCTTCTTAGGCTGCTCTCAAACCAGCAATTAATTAAAGAGTACAATAATTCTCCTGCTACCCTTTTAGTAGATATTTTTGTATAAATTGCTTTCGAGTAGTTTTGGAATTTGTGTGTAAAGCCTGCATTATATTAAGCCATTAGTGTGTAATATCCCATATTTTTTGTATATTTGTAAAGCTTCATGAAACATTATTAAAATTAACAGCAAAAAACTTTATATGTATAAATATGATGTGTATGCACAAATATTTTGTATGGTGATATTTGCATTCATCTACTGATCATTATGTATCAAGAAGCGAGGGGGGGTGCCCTGCCCTGTCCTGCCCTCCTTTTTTAACATATACTTTATTCTCTAGCCTACATATGCTACTTGGCCAAAAGTATTGTCCAGTGAAGCTTCACCCATTGATAACTCAACCATCTCCTGCAGCAAACATTAGCAGTGGAACGGGTGGTATTACAGAAGAGGTTTAAGCCATACACTTGGCACCATCATAGGACGCCTTCTTTCCAACAAGTCCGTTTGCCACATTTCTGCCCTGCTATAACTACCATGGTCAAATTCAAATGAAGTGATTTGTGAATGTCAAAACGTCTGTTAATATCGACATCGCAAGGGCCACAATAGTCAGCTGGGTTGAGATTAGGCTTGGGCAGTATTAAATTTTTCATACCACAGTACATCCGGACATGGTATTTTGACTGTACTTTCAAAAGCGACACTAATCTGGTATTTTGAAATCTTGGCGAATTAAAATTCTCTGAGTGGCACACTTTATCGTTGCGGACTATGCAAAACATATGATTTACCAGAATACCAACCAAGTCTAGTTGAGATCACCCACTAGCCTTGCAATTTTGTGAAAAAGTCAGGGATGAGCCACCGCATGAACAGGAATTCATAAATCCCTGGCCCTTTTCAATGGAAAGGTTGAGAAATCCTGTTCTAGTATATTTTAAAAATCAGTGTAACGTTTCCCTCTGCTGCTCTTGCGTGAGCTATTTTGCTTCCGTGTTCTTAATATTCATTTTGTTTCTCCCGAAATATTAGCTATTAGCTAATATTATTTAAGCTTATTTAAGCTTTTTTGACCAATCAATTGTACAGTATAAGCTTTTTTAGAATTGAGGATGTCGGGTATATTTGCCTTTTTCTTTTCACTTGTTTGCTCAAAAGAAACAAGAAAAAGTCATCATCACTACTGATAGTGCTTGTCAGTAGTTGACAGTTGATTTTGTTATGTGAACTTTTCTACAACCAGCTGTGAAAATTTTCAAATCGTGTTTGGTGTGAGAAGTTTTAATCCGCCATATTCACATCTGACTATTTTGCGAATTGTGTCATATATACTGTATGTGTGTGTGTGTTTGTGTGTGTGTATGTATGTATGTATATATATCATCATCATCATCAAATCGAGCTTCAGAATGGGGAAGAAAGGTGATTTAAGTGACTTTCAACGTGGCATGCTTGTTGGTGCCAGACGGGCTGGTCTGAGTATTGCAGAAACTGCTGATCTTCTGGGATTGTCACGCACAACGATCTCTAGGGTTTACAGAGAATGGTCCGAAAAAGGTAAAACATCCAGTGAGCGGCAGTTCTGTGGGCGAAAATGCCAGAGGTCAGAGGAGAATGGCCAGAGTGGTTCGAGCTGAAAGAAAGGCAACAGTAACTCAAATAACCACTCGTTACAACCAAGGTATGCAGAAGAGCATCTCTGAACGCACAACACG
>JAODKL010000095.1:24297984-24325294 GCA_026780765.1 Petrocephalus schoutedeni | reverse complement strand
TTCTGTGGTGAAAAATGCGGTATTTTAAGGAAGAAATTATCATTTACATCTTAAGACTGTAGTGAAAACTTTTCTTTGGTTTGAATAAGATTGATGGTGGACCACAGCAAACAATCAGATGGAACTATCACAAACCATCCGTCAATGCCCAGAAAGGACATGCAAGTGAGTTACCAGTATGAAATATAGCCAGCATAAACGGATGTCCGATTCCTAAAATTGATATTGAGGGGCATCTTTGAAAACAATACTGCAAGCTTTTTGGCTAAAATCAATATCCTCCACTGTAGAAATTGGATGCCGGCTATCTAGCCTAGCCCAAACGAAAGAAATTGTTGATTGATTTATTTTTGGCATTTTATGTAGTTAGAAATGAACTGTTGACTTTTTATTAGTTAAAACAGTGCAAGTGGTTGCACTGGCAAAGTTTAACCATACTCTAATGTATTTATGAGTCCATGTCGGTGTGTGTATTTGTGCCTGTCCTTCAATCCTGGTGTCTGCTGTGTGTTATAGGTGTCCTGCAACCAGATGGCTACCCCTATTTAGTTAACACTGGCAGTTGGTAACAAAATGACTTGTAACATATAGCTTTCATCGCTGTGACACTTTTTTGTATTAAACCGTACAAATCAGTCAGACGATAAAACCTGCATGTACCTTATTTAATTTTTGACATAATGTTAGTGACTGCTAATATGTTAATGGAAGGCTTCATCCAAAAAAAAAGCTGCTTAGTTTCAAGAATGTCACAGGATAGTGACCTTCTACATTATGTGTTCCATCCATCATCATTTTCTCCACAGTCGCTTGTAAATGCTTGTTCTTAGTGACAGGAAGAGTACACGGGGTTGTTCTTTAAATGATCAACGTCTGGGAGTTTTTTTTAAAGGCTATCTAGCAATTCTTCAATGAAATACAGTAAGTATGAAAAGTTATCCCTCTAGGGGGTAAGAGCCAGAGATGCACAGTGGTGGTAGCAGGGATCAGTTTGCATTTTATGATGGATTGTGATGGGCCCTGTATGACATATGTAATGGCAGTCTTGCTAAGTGTTGAGCGAGTCGGGATTTATAGAATTCCCTAAATGAAAGCTATCTGTGGTAGGATACAGCAGTGAAGATACTCGGGCTGGGAATAATCCATTACTGGAGGTTTTAGGTTTCATTTGATTTGATTGTCTGAGAATGAATGTAGAGACCGGGTGGCAATAAACATTGCTCTAGGTTGACTTCATTCAGTATAGTTTATCATAATGTGTGGAACTGATTGATCACACTCATTACACTTTCCTTGGCTGATTGCATTGGTGTGATGAGTGTCTGGTAAACATGGTTTCAGAAGGGAAGGCATTGTAAGAGAGGCACTGTATGCATGTGGCTGCTATGAGGCACATCGGATATTGAAGACCCACTGCTGACGTAATCAAAATGCAATGTGTGTGATATTCTTCTGTAAATCAAACGCGGAACTCAACCTGCATGTTGACCAATAGCGAAACTCCTCCATGGTTTGCTAATGGCTGAATACATAGGCGCTAATGCAAAATAAAATGAGGATTATTTGCACATTAGTAGCCAATATGTAGCCTCTTTAGTCTCATCAGTTACAGGAGATATCATGCGCTCTAACTGTGGAACATTTAAATGACTTTGAAGAGGATTTAAATAATTTATTTATTCTTGTCATGGACAATGGGAACTATGCAATAAAGGTTTGCAGTGTACTCTTAGCACATGCATCTGCCTTGCACTGCTTATTCCACCTGTTTTAAGATTCCTTAAGGGAGAAATTGGAAATAAAATTTGACCTGGACAAAATTACACTTTTTTGTTTTCTTTTCACTGCTCTTGTTTTAATTCTGTTGTTACCACAACTATATTTGAATTTTTCCATGATAAATGTAAACCACTATAAATATTGCGGCCAGCATACAGTGTGCATAGCTGAGTAATTGTTTGGAATGGAGGGCTTGTGAAAGAGAGGAGGCCTGCAAAAAATCTAATCTGGGAAAATAGAGGATCTTTTTATAAACTAAGCTGGAATAAGAATAGTGCCAAATGCAGAACAGTAAACATATTACACATATTGCGTATCACAATTCTTTATTAAGGATTACATGCAAAAGATTATCTGTTATTGCTTTATAACAGAATCATTAATGAAGTTATATTTCAGGGCAATGAGAAAATAAAATACATTTATTAACATATTTATGGCTGGAGTTATATCTACTCTTCTGTGTTCTACGATGATATGGGCATGGTAGCTTATACTTAGGTTATTCAGTTTAGGTAAGGCACGATTCCACAGTATGGCATAAAAATTTAGGACTACTTTCGTAATGTATTTCTAATAAATTCTTCTATACTATAACTTAGTATTAGCATTCTATAGTTTGGCTTTATTGAATGTTTTAGAATGTATTGATTGACTGCTCCTGTCAAATACTTTCACTGAGAGTTTATGCTCATCTAATGACCTGATTACCAGTGGGGGTTATGCATACGTTTGGCTGAAATAAGCAGTTTTTCTAAATATGTTTAAATTCAGAGACGTTTCTGTGAATTTAATTATGTCACCATTAGTGCTTACTTATGCAGTTGTTATTATTGAAGTTTTAAAGGAATGCCTGACCACTCATGTTGACTTGTTAGTTAAACAAATATTGTACAGAATGTGTGACTGGAAGTTGTGTTTCACCATGCTGAAAAGCATAACAGCATATTTAAAGAAATATGTCCCCTTGAATCCTTTTCTTTCATTTTCAAAGTGGATTTCTACCAAGAGTAACATTGCACATTTATTTGCCTTGGACCTCAATTACGACAGCTTGCAATGAAAATTCTGCATACTTCTGAACATGTAATTATACATTGTAAACATGTAATTATTATAAATATTTAGCATACTGTTTTTGATACTTAATTGAACCTAATGGCATGCATTGGGTTTCACTTCACTAATTAAACAGAAATTGTAGTTTCACCTTCTGATGCCATCAGTCTTTTTGTTCAACAAGTGAATCCAGCCTGGCTGCTGGCATTGCTGCATAGCATTATACTGGAACCTGTTGTTATCAGTATCTCATCTGTGGAAAGTGTAGAATGTGATGCCTACATCACACACACCACACTGCTTCTCTAGGCGGTTTATTCATGGTAATGTCTGTATTTGAAATGTTCCTTAGTTGTTATTATTTTTCCCTTCTTCGTGGTGCTTCTATTAACTTGTTCTATTAATAATACAGTTTGTATTATTTTCTCAGGACATTTACAGTGCATGAAATGGGTAGTTATGACATCTGCTGAAATGTACTGGATTTTATTTTTATTATACAAATAACATAAATGAAACAAATTCAGTAACTAACTGAAGTGGTTTGTGTATGTGTACAGAGAACAAGAGACCCAACTTAACTACAACACAACCCATTCAGATTTTTTCATGGACAATTTAATGGCACATTGGTCATTTCCCACCTTGCTATATTGACACTGAGGTAGCCGTTTGATCATGGCGATTTCACATAAGCCTGTATTTGTTTTGTGAATTGCTTTCATCTGCCAGCTGTCACAACCTCAGCTTTCAATATTCTGTGCTACTCCGCATCTAGTGAACTTTTAGACTGCATTTCCACCAAAATTTCACTTGACATTGAAAACTTTATGAGCATGAAGTTGAGGAGAACAGTTTACACCCACTACCTCAACATCTCCAGCCTGCTTGAGGATGTGACTATTTATTGGTGGAACAGTGACTGGAGGTGGCTTTGCAGCTTTGTGAATGGAGTTGGGTTTCCTCTGGGTACTCATGTGTTCTGCTTCACTCCAGAAACCAAAGGAGAACTGGTGTCTCTAAAATGGAGTTTGGAGTTTTTGCAGCAGTCCACATATCTTCTTATATTCACCTGCACAAATTATCATTGGGAGTTTAATGTTGATGAAAAATGACATTTAAGTTTCCAGCCCTCCATTGGGATAGGTTATATGTCTTTGGCAAAAGTATGCTGGTCTTTTCTCTTAGTGATATTGAAGGAAGAATCTCTTCCTTGTCACATGTAGCTGGATAAGGAAGATGCAATTTATTATGTTTTGACATGTGTGTGCTTCCTTTTGTGCTATGGTAGCTTAGTTGTATTCCCAGTGTATACTATTTGTGATACACAATGTCAGAACCAACCCATTCTACTTAATTGGGGTAGATTCTTTATCCTGAACAACAGGCCAAGGAGCTTCCACAGTAGACAGACCTTTTCCAACTGGATTGTTTGGGATCACACTGTAGATGGCAACTTCAATGGCCGACCTATTAATTGCTTGACAGTGACTATATGTTAGAAGCTTGTTGCCATGCAACCAGTTAACTATAATAATATTGGCCTGACAAAATGTTGATTCCATACATAAAGCTAATTTGATGAATTTTCCCAGTTACAAATTAGAATTGGCCCAAAGATTTTTATCTTTATGTACCCAGATTCGACCGAGTCATCTACATTTGTCCACATTGTATACACTATACAAAAAGGTAAAAGTGGCCGTACATATAAAGGACACTAACTCTACAAGGGTAATTTTAGCTAATGATATTGATCATGCAACGTCATGTTTGGTTCGACCATTTTCAGATCACTGTTTACAACTTAGCTCTACCTCAGTCAAACTGAATTACATTAATGCTCTTATTGCATTATTGAATGGTGGGCGGGACTGCATTGAGTACACACCATTTGAGAAAAGTGCTAATATCTTCAAAGAATTGGCCTCCTTCGTTAAAACAGAAAGGTATAATTAACAGTTCTGCTAAGTGAAGTGTTTTTCCTTGGAAGGAATGTGGTCCAGTGTGTGTCTGTCTCGTACCTGGGCTCATAGCGGTTTTCCACTGTACACATTTTGTTGGTGCTTCTGCGCTGTGGTTGCACTGATTCATTTTGGAGTGCAGTAATAATTCATGTGAGATCTGGTGAATTGATGGGTGTATCCTGCTTTCTCATACCCAGTACATTACTGCTGTCACACTGTTTCAATGGCTCGCCTTTTTCGTCATTGCGTTTTTTCATTTATGATATTTGGATTTTAATCCCAATACCATTCTTAATGAAGTTACCCCCATATACTATTGAATTGAATCACTATCCTGTAATGGTAATTTTGTCTGTATGCTATAGTTTTTTTTGCTAATAGTTTTTTGCGGTCTTCCAATCCTGTCTGGTTTTCTGAAACAATGTAGTATACTTGCCGCTGTAAAAAGAGTCATTCCTTTGCAGTTGCAGCACATGTTTTAAAGCATCGGCACAACTGTGGTTTTTGAATTCTTGAATTTAGTCCCTTAAGACAGTTGTCGCAATGGGTGTTCTTTCTCTGTAGGCAATACATTAATGCTCAGAAATGCTTTGAAGCGTGGATTAAATTGGCACCAGGAGCAGCCCCTCTCTAATATCCTGCATTTTGTTCCCAGTCGATAAAATCCGCCATCAATTACATCGAGCATGACTGCAATGACATTACTGGAATCTGTCTTTTCTTCATTTAGCTGTAGGACTAAAATTGATGTACTCTGCATAACGTCTACATATTTATACATATTTCAGTAATATGTATGGTTTACTGGAAATTAGATTTTTCCTGTTTTCTTCTTGGTCTTTCTCACTAATTGATTGCTAATAAGCATGCCCTGGTAATGTATGATGTGAGAAACATAGACGATTACTGTGTTCAGTGATGAAATGAGAAATATTACATGTGTGGAAACTGCCACAGTGAACTCATGCGTTCACATTTACGATTAACGATGTTAAGTTAACTTGTCTGTAGCACGTAATGTAACTATAGCAACTGAAGAAATGATGGTACTCATTATGTTTTTTAATGATTAAATTAGCTGTCCTGCACAATGCATGGAAACAACCTATATATTAATGCAAGGATTATTTTAACAGAGCCAATTGAGCCCCACAAAATATGGAAGGATTATTAAAAATTCTTTTAGAGACAGTGCCTTGTGTTGTGACCATGTTATCTAACTCTACTTTGAATAGAGCAAATGTTTCCAGCTATGGGAACTGCGAGTTGTGAGAGCAAGAGAAACACCCACCTTCATTTCTGTAAAATGAGCCTTGTGCCCGCTGACAGTTTTACTGCATATTTATAGCTGTGGTCTTTTAAACAAGTGCTCTGGTGGTGAAGGAAATGCAGTGCTTCCACCAGCAGCACAATAGTGCGTCCCTCCTCGTGCCTTGGCAGGGGTAGCATTTCTACCGTTTCATGCTTAGAGGTTTTCATGCTAGATAAGTCGGGCCTTTGTTTTTTTTTTTTTGTGCATCTGAAGTTAATGATGGGAGTCGTGCTGTCATGATGCCTTTCAGAGCTCAGAGTGAGTGAACACTCCTATCACCAACGCCCCCGTGTATTTCAAGTTGATTGAGATTCTTGGGCTTCGGGGAGTTTTGTTAGGCTGTATTTTTATGGTTGATAGCCTTTGGGTCATTTGTCATAGAAATCATAGCAACTAGCTGTGGTATGGCCTGAATGCTTAATTACTGTAGCGGTAAAAAGTTAAACAAGCTTTTCTGGTTTTTTTGCTCCTTTTGCCTTTTTATATGGTGTCTACATGTAAATAATGCATTGTGCATTTTTATTTTTAAACTCTATACACATTGACATTATTAGTTAATTAGTATTAAAACTAGTATTATCTTACCTTTTGCATTGTGATACTATCAGTCACATTCCATTTCTCCATTTTTTATATATACAAAATATACAGCAATTAAAACAATATAAGAAATAGGTATCTTTTAAGCAGCTGTTGAAACATTTTGACTCGTGTTAAAGAAAAAAAATTATTTATTTTCTATGCCCTTCAAAAATGCGATGTGACCATGACTTATCTAAAAAAAATATGATTCTCTATTATACATAAAATTTTAACAGTGTACTAGTAGCATGGTACGCTGTCCTTGGAAAAAAAAATGCTTCTTTTCTCCATTTTTGTTGAATTTTACATTTACAACTTTGGGCTACGAACATGAAATTTTGAGACGTTTTTTTCTGAAAAACCAATAAAATTGATGAAGACGGTATAACAGTGCTATTCACTTATTCATATGGCATATATGATTAATACTTGGTCCATAATAATTAAAAAATTATTACTTTGATTTGATTCCGTTACTTCCACTTTTTTTTACACCATATGATCATATGGTCACACCAAATTATGAAAGGATTGCATGAGGTTCAACTAGAATGTCGGAACAACAGAATTGTTTTCCCCTGACATGTCATGACCCCTTGACCGTGTCATGATTGTTGGTTTTAGGTTGGTATGAGTATCTCAGAAACAGAGAATGGGCCAGCAAGCAGCTGTTCTCTGGGTAAAAATGCCTTATTAATGGCAGAGGTCAGAGAAGAATGATCAGACTGGTTCAAGCTGATATAAAGACAATAGTAACTCAAGTAACCATTCATTACAACCAAGCTATACAGAAAAGCATCTCTGAATGCACAAACCCTGAGGCAGATGGAGGCAGCAGAAGACCTCACGAGTGCTACAGTACAATGGGCACAAGCTCATCAAAATTGGACAGTGGAAGATTAGAAGAACTTTGCCAGGTCAGATGAGTCTTAGTTTCTGCTACGACATTGAGATGGTAGGGTCAAAATTTGGAGTAAACAACATGAAAGCATGGATCTATCCTGCCTTATATCAATAATTCAGGCTGTGCTGACGGTTTAATGATGAGAGAAATATTTTTTGGCACACTTTGAGTCCTTTAGTACCAATGAGCATTGTTTAAATGCCACAACGTACCTCAGTATTGTTGCTTCCATGTGCTTCCCTTTATGACCACAGTGTGCCCAGCTTCTAATGGCTACTTCCAGCAGGATAATGTGCCATGTCACAAAGCTCATATCATCTGAGATTGGTTTCTTGAACATAACAATGATTTCATTGTACTTAAATGACCTCCAAGTCATCAGAACAAAATCCAGTAGAGCACAGGAGGGATGTGGTGGAAGGGGAGATTCAGATTGTAAAAATGCAGCAACTGCATAATGTTATCATTTCAGTTTCAAGCACCTTGTTGAATCTATGCCATGAAGAACCAAGGCAGTTCTAAAGGCAAAAGGGGGTCTAACCTGGTACTAGCAAGGTGTACCCAATAAAATGGCCAGTGTACATGTCCAGTGCCTGAGGTGCCTGCAATGGACAGGTGAGTGTCAGAACTAGACTGTTGAGCAATGGAAGTAGGTGGTCTGATCAGATGAGTCACATTTTCTGTTACATCATGTGGATGGCCAGGTGCATGTTCATTGTTTACCAGGGGAAGAAATGGCACGAGGATGCACTAGGGGAAGAAGGCAATCTGGGAAAATGTGAATCAATTTACTACCATTAAACTCAGTTTCTGTGCACAGGTGGACTGTGTGTGGATGACATAAAACCTCATCAAATCATGTAATCTGGGCGTTATCCGTTTGCCCTCCCTCATTTGCTTTGATAACTTTCTCCTTGCAACAACATAACATAGCCATAACCTTATAAGAAGAAACGTTTGTCGTTGTGGTAAGACTTGAAGCGCTCATCTATAATGCATTATTATAGTATGTATTCATTTATTAGTAATTTATAAAGCATTACAGCAACAACTTTTGACTGTCATAAGGCACTATAGTGTTGATTATAATACTTGTTGAACTCCAATGAAACTCTCATCTCTCTCAACTCTCATCTATAATGCATTATAGATACCTTCATAATGCATAATAATGTATCCATAATGCACTATAATGGTCAGTATAAGAATTAAGGCTGCTTTGTAATTTTTTCCATATTTGCCCAGAAATACAAAAACCTTGGAAATAATGCCAAATATGTAAGGGTAAAATTTCAAAATAACTGAGTGCTTTTAACAATGTTGTAGTAGTAATTAGACCTGTACTGTGTGTATCGAAATATTATGCATGTGCAGTTGTCACATCATAAGGGCTGCGATAGTCAGCTGACTTGAGATTAGGTTTAGGAGGTATCTAATTTTCCATATTGTCATAACCTCTAGACACTATACTGTGCTATTTTGACGATATAATCAAAAGCAGTTCAATTCCTATATTTTGAAATCTTGACCAAAAATTCCCCTCTCCAACAATCTGAAATACCACAGTATTGTGTATTACCATAATACCCAAGTCTAGTTAAGAAGTGTAAAGTTTATAATTGCAGCTTTTGCTTGAACCCTGCATGAGTTCTCATATGCTAATCATTTTACCATGGTCTTTTGGACTCACTCACAGACTGTGATGTCCAAATATAACAAAAAGAGTGAGAAGGTGAAAAGCAAATAAGAACTGGTTAACAAGACAGTCTTCTGCTGAATGGATATATTTTTGATTCCCTAGAGATGATATTGAGTAAAAGTATGACGACTAATAACAAAATGTTATGAAAACTTGAACTGGTTTCTTATACTGAACACTTCTTACATCAAAATATTTTTCTCATTTATAAAATTCCTTTGATGTTAATTATATTTGATGTGTGTGAAATAGGAGTGACCCATAACAAAGTTGTAAAATGACACTGAAAATTAAGATTTTAACTTTACCATCTTACCTCTCACTTTCCCAATTGCAGTGTCAAACCTCAGGCATTTTTCAGTCAACCAGTATATTTAAAATAATGACTGTCACATGTTTTACAGTAGATTCAGATTCAGATTCAGAAACTTTGCCTACCCCTTTAAAAAGAAAGCTATTTGCCACATCTCCAGTATCTCTCACTTGGCCCCATGCAGTCTTTTCTGAGTATTGCACTGGTAAGCGGTAGGCCCTGGATATAATTTTCCAAAAACAGAATACATTAACTGACACTACCAAAATCCATTCAGCTGTTTAAATACTTTAAACAGCATCCACCCATTCGCCTTCTTGGACTTAGTCAATAAATTCAGACCAAGTACACAATAACAAAATTGTGTTATTATGTTGAGCTGACACAGGCCCCGAGGATTGGGAGAGCAGGATATCGTATCATTGCTTTTAACTTCCAAATGATCTGTGGCACAAGCTCAGTGATAGAATGTGTTGAGAAGGATGAATGATTGATAAGCTCCAAAGGTTTCCCCAGATTGAAACAGGAGGTTTGGGCATTTTCTTTAATATCATACTTTGTATACAACCCGGGGTCATTCGTTGTGCAGAATCTGTGATGTGCAAGCCGAAGCTCTGCAGAGCTATTGATTGGGCACAATCTGCCAGCAATGTGAATGATTTATTTATGTGGTATAGGCAACAGTGGTCGGCTTGAACTTTGAAAGCCTTGGTCAGAATTTTTTTTTTTCTGTGATACTTGCTCTTAACATTAGTTTCTGTAGGAATTAATCTATGGTTTACATAGATATCAGGCCAGGTAAAAAAGTTGATTATATACAATATCCACATATTCATCTGGAAAATGTATTCATATTTATACATTAATTATAAATTAAATATTTATACATCAGATACATTATAAACATATTTTATAAGCTAATTTACTTGAATAATAAATATGTTACTTCTGTGTCTTATTCTGTGTAATAGTGCCTGTAGCTAACAAATGTTTTTTTCTTCTTCTTCACTTTCTGTCATGGGATTTAAAAAAAAAAATGTCTGTGAAAAAAAAAAATGAATAATATAAAAAGAATTAAAAAAAAAATACAACCAGAAGCAGTGGCACTATAAAGGTTAATCATTTTGGGTCAGCATAATTGATAATGAATCATTATAATTTAATAACTGGAACATAATATTAATTTAGTTGATGAAGGTCATTTGTTCTGCGCAGGAGAGAACTTGTATGCATGTGCTGTTAATTTAATCAAGGTAGGAACATTTAATAATGCAGTGCTTTGAATCGAAGAGGAAAAACAGTTTTCTACTGGATAGCTATTGACATTGACGTAAGTGCTTGTGGTGAGAGTGAACAGAAGCTAGAGAAAGAGTCCAAATCTTGTTCTGTTTGTGATTAATGCCACGCTTTGTGCTCCGCATACACTGTTAGTATGAGAATGCAGAACTGGGTGAGATGCAAAAATCGGCAAAAGAGAAAAGCCTCTTCGCATGTTTCAGCTTGTGAGGCCTGGGTAGGAAAACCAGTGGAGAAGTCATATGTGAAAATGTGTTTTTAGTCAAAATAAAGATCATTCATTTGAACAATTTAACTGTAGTCTTTAGCACTCCTGATTCACAAATGTGATGATCATTGACCTGAAACAGACATATTGTTGCTTTACAGCTTCCCATGTTATCATATACTAGATGTCTTATAAATATAAGTGCATTGATGTGGATTCTGATGTTTTATATTCATAAGTATTGCTTTGCTCAATATCTAAATATGAAGTTGATTATGGGGGGGGGGGGGGGGGGCAGACTGGGGGGTTTTCATTTCACACCTTCACATACAATTTTCACTTGAACTGCACCTGATCCTCCTCTGAGAAATTCTGGCCTACAAGTTTCATATTAACATCAAGAATGTCAACAAAAGTTAACACAGTAGCATCTCAGACCCCTAAAAATGAGATTTCAAATCCAACAATTTTGCCTGCAAGCTATGTTTTTCCCTGTAAGAATATATAACAATTTTTGTTGTAGCATCAAATAAAGTTCTTCCAGAAAAAAAATCTTTTCTTGTACTTTTACAACTGCTGAACTTTTAATTGATTTGCTGCATTTTTTCAAACAATCTAACAGATTTGTGTCAGTTTGTTCTTACGAGTATTATCTTCTTTTGTTTCTAAAAGTATTTTATGCAAATCTTTGATTAAATTTGTATATTATTTTTTAAGTGATTAGTTAAGTAACTGTATTAAAGGAGACTACCTTTTGCTGTGTTTTCCTTTCTGGAAAGTAGTTATTGAAAAAACTATAACTTTAAAATATCAGAACTATGACAACACTGTTTAAAATTTAATACATGCAACATCCCTCAATACTATCATGTATTTAGATGCATCATAAAGTAATTACCTTTGATTTATACTGAAGGTGAGTCGATAAGAGGTACTGTTACTGCTGAGCCATTACTTCAGCGCTTTTTTGTTTTTTAATAAAGGCTCTTCTTTCCTCATGTCTGCTGGGGACTGGCTTTGGCAGGACTTACTGTAGTGATTCCAGCACAAAATCTCTGCTTCTGATATCATTTAACCACATTTACCCCCCGGTCATGTTAGCCATCCAAAATTCTAGGGGCTTTAACCAATTTAACATTTAATGAACAGTCCTCCATCAATCCATCTTCCAATGGCTTATCCCAGACAGGATAAGGGAGGGCCTGGAGCCTATGCCAGGCAGCACAGGGCAGGTGTCCTCCCTGGACAGGATGTCAGTCTGTCACTGGGCACTACGGTTACGGTTAATTTATATATCTTTGGATATGTGGATGGTGGAAAGGAAACCTGTGCAACACAAGAAGAACAGGCATATTCCACACGCACACAGAGTAGAGTGAACTCACCCTACCATGCCCATAACCATTTATAGCTTAGTATTCTTAGTTGTAGTAGTGGGGTAATTTTCTGAGAGCATCAGGAAAATTGAACACCTTGAACATTTCCATTCCTTAATCATAAGCTGGGTCGATTGTGGACCCCAGACCTAGTGTATGTCGTGTATGTATGTAAAATACGGGACAAGCGGCGTCTTGTATTGGTTCAAATTGGTTCAAGAAAATTTACTGTGGGGCAGCCGAAGTAGCTCAAGATGAGGGCGGGCCGTTTCTGTCTGTCCTACTCCTGCTGGAGTGCAGAAACACTATTTCCTTACATTTTTTCCCCTAATATTTCTATATCCTATATTTATATATGTAGTAATATTTTTATATATTCTACTGTGTTATATAATTATTCACATGCCTTTTGGATTGTAACATTTATTTCTATATGCGTAATAATTGTAAAAAGTTTAGTTTCATTGCATGTACGGCCCTCTGAATGCCCTCTGAGCCCTCTGAATATTACATTTGGCCATGTAGAGGTGCATGACTTAATACAGCCCTCCAGAACACGTAATAAAAAATGCAAGTAAAAGTCCGTAAGGGTCCATATTCTGGTGTTTCTCCTCCCCAAAGTGCGTATCTACCCTGTGCGTCTTAAGTCCCTGGACAAATACACTTACTGTAACTAATTCTTTTTGACTTATCCACATAGGGGAATTTAGCTTAACCTGTGCAATAATATAAAAACATATACGAATTAATTTATGCCTATGCAAATTCTTGTTCCATAGACTGGTGCCGCACAAAATTGTAAAATGTGTATAATTAAAATGAAATAATGTGGATAATTTGTATGTGCTCTTACTGTATGAGGATGACTTGTTTTTTCTGCAAAGGCAGAAATCAGTTAAATCAGTTAAACATGTTACGTGAATCTTTGTTAGAATCACAAGAGAACCAGCTTGAGAGGAACCTGCAATAGGCAATTTCCAGAAATCTATTTTTATGTGTTTTGCCCCTGTACAGTGTTCAGATGTAACAGGGCGCATCTTGTTGTATCATCATGACACAACATACTTTCTTGGTCTTATGAAGGAAGTCAGGTGCTCTTGGTGTTATGTCTTTTTCCTTTTATTACATATACTGTAAGGATTTTTACCTGTAAACAAATTTTCAACTGGGTAAAAGAAGGGAACACATACAGTGCCTTGCAAAAGTATTCACCCCCCCCCCTTAGCATTTTCTCTATCTTAAATAGATTTGCAATTTGATTTTAAGTGATGGACCTACAAAAAAAAAAAGCTACAGATTAATGAACTTAAAAGGGAAAAAAAACTTGTTTTAAATAATTCCAAAAAATATTAAACTGAAAAGTGGTGCATGCTTTCACTCCTTTTGCTTTGAAGACCCAACCACTACCTTCAAAAGAAATAAATAAGATCCATATATTTATATTTTTGTCTGTTACCTTATCAATGTTGACCGAAATTTTAGCCATTCCCAGCTCTAGTTGGACCTAACGTTAAATTATGTCTGTTAGAATAAAGCGATAATCTATGACTGTATCCTCACATAATACAGTATGTAACATTACAGGATACTGTGGCTCAGTAAATTTAAACTTGCAGCAAATTTAGTTGTCTATCATCCAGTAGGGCATTTCTGGATGACTGGCAACTCTACACCAGACAACGAAGTAACAGAGTATATATGTCAGCCAACGTCAACCAAAATGTCTTGCGTATTAAACCATTAGCCCAAATTACATCAAAAGCCTCATCAAGCATGGCTGGATAAGCTTAACAGTTGAGAACTTTTGCGTACTATTTGGTCCTCTCCCCCCATTTCAAAAATCTCTCCTGCGCACCTACAGTGCCTAAATTCTCAGTAGGACTGTAGAGTCACTAAGATGATTTACAATTTGCATGGAGAGATAATTACGGTGGCCCTGAAGGGCAAAACACACCCACATTTCAAAAAACACGACGACATTTCAAAAAACACAACGACATTTCAAAAGACACACCCACATTTCAAAAAACACACCCACATTTAAAAAAACACATTTCAAAAAACACACCCACATTTCAAAAAACACTACAACATTAAAAAAAACACACCCACATTTCAGAAAACACAACGACATTTAAAAAAACACACCCACATTTCAAAAAACACAACGACATTACAGAAAACACAACAACATTTCAGAAAACGTGTGGTCACAAGAAGTGTGGTCCTATCCTTTCCGTTTTCTGAAATGTTGTTGTGTTTTCTGCAATGTCGTTGTTTTTTGAAATGTCGTCGTGTTTTTTGAAATGTGGGTGTGTTTTTTGAAATGTCGTCGTGTTTTTTGAAATGTGGGTGTGTTTTTTGAAATGTCGTTGTGTTTTTTGAAATGTTGTTGTGTTCTTTGAAATGTGGGTGTGTTTTGCCCTTCAGGGCCACCGTAGATAATAGAGTGGGGAAAGATTTCGAACTGCAACTTCAGCCTAAACCACTTCAATTTGTAATTGGTACAGAGAGTTTAATTCATAAAGTCAAAAGAAAGGTGCTATTTTAAAATGTCTTTGATCATTTTAATTGTGCATAATTTATACACATTTTGTAACAATGATACATGTGTAAGCTTAATGTGAAGCAGTTCCTATAAACAGATTAAAAAATCAAAAGACATTAGGACATTAGGTTGCCACCATATTTTAGCATTGATTGATTTAAGGTATAATAAGTATATAACTGTGGGGTTTAATGTGTATGTGAATATTAAGCTTGTTTTATAGCAAATCTTTCAACTTATTCAAAGTTCATGGCCGACTAAACCCTAAATGTTCTGAAGCTGTGTTAAATGCTTATTGTTTCATCTGGTGAAAAAGCTGTGTTAAATGCTTATTGTTTCATCTGGTGAATCTTATGTGTGGTAATTCATATACTCTGCAATTTGCATACATATTTATTTATTTATTTTCTTAAACAAATTAACAACCAAGCAATCCGGAAGGATATCAGCTAGAAAAAAAATAATTATTATGGGCCCACTTCACTGGAACAGCTCGATGACATTAATGTGTTGGTTCATTAGTCTCTTAATAGTGCCCAGGAGCAAGATCTATACAAATAGGATAAACTGTCATATTTACAGAGCCAGCCAAGCAGCATGGTGAGGCACATTTATTAAGAAACACATTGTATAAAAGACTCTCAGTTTTCATGTTTTCATGCAAATTACATTTAATGTGTTCACAAAAAAGTAATCTTTATGCTATTATTATTATTATTATTATTATTGTATGGATGCCTTCTGTGCTCCATGAGTTTCACTTAAAGGTTTGCTGCATTAGTGAATTAAAAACCCTATTATAAAATGTATGCACATCTGTGGATGTACAACACCTGTTTTATGGAGCTTGTCTGCAAAAAACTATTAATCATAAAACAGAATGTTTAATAAACTGACCTCTGTTTCTATCCATCATTCAACAACTGATGTAATACTAGGGTGTGGGATAGATTCTTCTGTTTATTTATTTATTTATCTGTTTGTTTGTTTATTAAATTTATTCGTTTTTTGAATATACTGTTGAAATAAAATGCGTGGAAGAGAATTTTGAAATATTGATTGTATGTCTATTCCCCGTGTATTTTTATTAATCCTATTATAATCACCATGACCCTGCATTGGATAAGTGGTTATGGAAGATGGATGTCAAATCTAATAAACAAATTATTTACACAAAAATGTTTTTCGTTTCATTTCAGAATTTAAAATTTTTACACAATCAGTGTTCTGCGATTTCTGCAGCTGGACAGTAATATTTTATTTTTAAATTCACCTAGAATGTCTTACTTATTTTTACTTTTTTCTTGGATATTTACCTGGAGCCAAGCAATAGTCTATTGATGTTTTCTTTGATGGCATTTTCGGGCAAGTAAGAGACATATCCCAATTAATAGTTGCCATTTTAGGTGGCTTATTATAAAATTTGGGCTTTGAAATTAGAATTTACTATGGACAGCTTCCATCATGACTAATGATGCATTCATAGTTTTGTTTCAACAGTATATGGCATAACTGTGATTATTAATTTTATTATTATTAATTATTAATAATGATTAATTTTAGGTCAGTTAGATAAGGGGGTTGTTTCGAAGTCTGATGTAAACCTTAAGTGAAGTCCCATTCCAGTATACATGGTCTCCCGCTAACTTTCAGAATCCCTATTGCACCTAAGAACTCTGGAATGTGATTTCCAATTGATTGTTTAGGAGAAAGTCTCTGACCTGAGGAAGTGTTATCTTAGTATTGAATTCCTATTAGCTCTTGTCTGTGGTCAGTCGGCTTCTGTGATGACATGATAGAAACTGAATGGGTTTGCTAGGCACCCTTAACATTCTCCAACTTAATTTTTATGAAGAATGTTGCAGATATATTGGACACTTAGGCATTTCTGGAGCATACACAGCTGATGAAAATGTTATTTATTACTCTAGACCTGTTCCATACTCTATGGAGCTAATGAGATAATCCATTGTGTTTTATATGTGATATTTTCTGATGTATAAAATAATTCAGATAAACTGGATTTGCTGTGTTATGTCTATTTGCAAACAGTTAATAATATGTTAGCAATTTTTGCTGTTAAAATATGTAATGTTTAATTTCCTATGACACATTTAATGTATTTTATGTATGATTTCTACTTTCAGTTATCAATATACGTTTCCGTGTCTTGTTTGTATCCATATTGATTTAACTGACCTTAAGATTACAAGCATGAATGTGTGGTTCAGGTAGTTAAGTGGTTGTAAACATCAGTGGGATTGTATGTCACATGAAAAGTAGATCAGTAATGAATACATGACTCATGGTGCTGATAATGTTAATTTGTTATGTCTTTAACACCCCAGTAGGCTCTATAAAGACAGTTTTCCCTCTTCCATCGTTAACATGATGCTTAACTGCCTGCATGTTGTCATCACCTGTCAGTGTGATTATTATTATTTTTTTGTCTTTTAAATATGCTGTTTTTAAGCATATTTTACATATTTTGCAATTTGTTAAAAATATGATACAATGGACCTAAAGAACAAGTGAATTATTACTAGCTTTGAATAAAAAAAAATAAAAGAAATTTGTTAATATTACATGTCTTTTTATTTTGAAACATTTAAGCAGAACCATTACAGATTGCAGAGAAAATTGGGGAAAAATATCATACTGTTTTCTGGTGGTACATAGAAATGAAATACTTTTGAAATGCTTTTATTTAGGATGCTCAGTATTACAGTATCCACACAAAAGCTTTTATAATGGTGCTATCATAAAGCAGACTAGTGACACAAGTATGGAGCAGGTTTTTTTCTTCACTAAAACAGTCCCCCCTCCTCTGGGTGCTTTGGTTGCTTCCTATCGTCCGAAGACTTGTAGTTTACGTGAATCAGAGTGACCCTGCATTGCCCATATTGTGTGATTTTATTTTTTTTTGTTATGCATTTATGCCATGGTCTAACATCCTGTCCGTGTTCCATGCTTCCTGGAATGGGCTCCATGATCGCTGTGACCCTGCCCTACACTGGATAAGTGTTATGAAAGATGGATGGATGGAACAATCACAACCCATCTTATAGTTTATTGTGAAGCCATTGCATTATTTATATCAAGCCTTTCAGTATTTAAGCATTTGATACTATTAACCTGAAATCTATCTGTTGTATTGTGTACGTTTCAGGTCACATCTAGCTTGGACAATTCATTCACATTAGTCTGGAAAAAGCCTGTTAGTGGCAGGGGAAGAAACGATAGTTCAATATGGTTTCTATATGTATACCTGGCATTTCATCAGCAATTACAGGTTCTCGTGTAAAGTACTCAGTAAAAATACTCAATAAACAGGATCCATTAGAACAGCTTAACATGGAAAAGCCAGATGTAATTATGGTGTTAAATATACATGTCTCCGTAATTTTTATAGAGCTGTTTGCGTTGGAAGACTTAACATTTTATTGATGTGGTTTATTTTGCTCACGTCCATTTCATTATACATACACAGCATATTTTTAATAGCATAACTATTATAGTATTTTATTATGTTTTTTTATATCCTATATGTTATCATCAACAATTCAGGGCCATGGCCATTTAATACAACTCTTCATGGAGGATAATACCTTTTTATTTTCAGCGGCAAACTGCAGAGAAAAAAAAAAAAACCCTAAGGGTATATCTGAGTGCATTCTCCCTGATAAGAGCTAACTGAGTGTATCAATTGGTCATGATTTCCCATTCTGGACTAAATTGGTAGAAGCAGGAGGCAATAGTGTAACGTGAATTCTGATCCTGTCAGCAGTTTCACAAAGGCAGGCGCCTGCCCTTGCTCGTTAGGTAATTAATTACATAATGTTTGTGCCACTTCATTTTCAGCTGCCATTTAGCTTTTGGAGGGAGGTGCGTGCTGAATCCATTGCTGGGATTTTCTTCCTTTCTTTTGTTAATACTCCCCCTCCTTAGAAGGCGAGAGATTTTCTCTGCTTTGCTGAAATAGAGCAGTATGCACTGTACCTTCAGACTAGCAAGAGCACATTACCCACTTTCACACTTACTGGGTAAAGATAGATGCTCTGATTTGCAATTTGCGTGCATATGCTACATTTCTCCTTTTAACAGCTCCTGTCTTGGTTTGGGAGGTGTGGAGAATGAGAGCGGTTGTTTTAGAATAAGCTGAATCATATTTTCAGTATATAAGGCATATATAAGGCATAGTTTAAGTCGATAAATATCGGCTTGGTCTAATTCTGTAAGTACCACGTTGGTTGTGTCAATGTGAATACACAGAAAGCGAGTTTATATAACAAAGGCTGTGACAGAACATAAACCACCCATTATAAACTAGATGTCAAATTGTAAAACTGCTTATTTGGTTTTAGTATAAGTGTTATATTTAAAATCTTGTCAGAAAGCATAATCCCACCCATTGCTATGCTACACAAAGTGTTGTGGTTTATTATTAGACAGCCAAAAAGTAAATAACCCATTACACACTATGTGCCTGTTGCCAAAACAGGTATATTATCTAGTAGATGTTATTACCTTGTTCTTGAATGAGACTTGATTAAAGGGGAAGGTACTAACAAAACTTTGGATGTTAAATTGCTGAAGATTTGGTTGTCTGTGTGAGAGAATACTTACAAAAGATGCCAGAGCTTGTGTGCTGGCATTAGTGTTATGTTTTCATCTAACATGCTTGTACAGTCTATTTACAGCACATGACATTCGACGAGCACTAAACTGGCTCACCACTGCTGCGTTCGCCACTCTTCAGTCAGTGTGAAGTATTCAGTCAGCTCAGAAATCAGTGGGGGAACTGAATGGGGCATGTGTGAGAATTGATTGGTCCTTGCCTGCAAAAGATCTAGAATCTCATCGATGTCTAGCCTGACCTGGACTCGCTCGGATCTTATCGGGCATGAAATGAAAAAATGCACTCATCCCTGCATTAAATGCACTTTTTTTTAGAGGTGGGAAACCTTTTGCATCTGAACTTCCTCAGCTTTGAAATGCCTCTTTTATGTTGCCAACGAAATGAGAATGAGATGCATATGATATACAGCTCGTAAAGTCATACTGGAAAGTGCTTTAGAGACATTTTTCACAGAAAAATCGTGAATCAGAAAGCATGCTAAAGGAGGGGGGAAATTTACATTTGCTCTCGTGCACGCCATGCATATCGTATTTTTAGGTTTATATGTAAAATCGTAATCAGACATCCATAATTTCAGGATCTTTAGATTTAATTTCTGAACGTGTTCCTATAATAATTGTTTCTTGTAGTTAAAGGCACTCTGTCATATTAACTTCTGATGTAGAAGTAACCAGGTTTGCCAACTCTCACGCATCGAGCATGACACGATTTCAGACTCATGCTCATGCAAGAAATCTTACGGCAAATCTATTTTAGTTCATTATATACATAAAATTACATCACAAGCTTTGGGCCAGTTTGCAATATCATAAAATGTTTTTTCATTTTAACATTTCAGATATAACAATGTGTTTGTTTTGACAATATGCTGTACTCCAGATTTAAAAATTCCACTGATTTTTGGGGATCGTCAGCCTGCCTGTACACGGACAACGTGTCCATGCCAAGAGTCAGCTGTGTCAGTGGCAAAATGTTTTGATTGATGTCGAAAAGAACCCTAGGCTACATTTTTAAATGCCATGTCCCTGGTAAAAAACTGCAATTTGATCAAAATGTCTATCAGAATTAGCCATGGTGTTGACCCATGGACATATCTCTATAAATGTACCAGAGCTCTGTACCTTGTCCACTGACATTGTCCATTCTGGGCTTCCTGTCAGACAAATATATTTTTGTTAGTGAAATTATGAAATGGAAGAAGTTGGCTGGGGAACTTTGTCACATACTTTGGTTTTAGTGGCTCGACGTTGAGTGTCCTTTGCTGTCATCGGCCTTACTGTCATGGTGTCCTTTTCGGACATGCCGCAGCAACGTGTACATACAGCCAGGGAGCCAAGTGTACTGTGGAGCGCAGTAGACAGATTGACAACCCTGTAGCCTGAGGCACTGGCTTTATTCACCCATCACCTGCTAGCTAGTCAGCTGTTGTGGAAGATTTCCCAATTTGTACAAGTGCTGCAGCTCTAAAACTGACCTTAGGGCTGTTTTCTTGGGAAGTGGTTGCTTAGGAGGAAATGTAATTAAAGTTGCCTTCAGCCTTTTCCAGTTCATGCTGTCAGCATGTATGGAGTCTGCAGCCTGATGGGATCCTGCTACAAGTAATCCGATAATTATTTGTAATGGAATTATGATTCATGCTAAATGATAAAACAGAAAGGCATATACACACTTGCATTGCATTTATCTGCATGTATCCGTACAGATTAATGTGCATTTTAAAAATTGTACTATAGGAAATTGAATGATGCAATAAAAATTGTGATCTGAATTCATATGAAATGTGATTCTTTATTCAGTTAGCAGACCCTAGCTATGGAAGCGGTATGCTACAGTGAGTGCTATCTAATGGTCACAGTGCATAGCAGTAGAATAGAGTAGTATACTTAGTGTTTAGCGAAAGGGAATGGTAAAAAGGCTTATTAGATTTACTATAATGGCAATTTGATTTGGCACCACTCACAATAACGTGTATTGCACATGTGACTACACTTAAAATGCCGCTTTGTTACAGCTTTCTCTGATAAGCCTTATAGTTTCTTGGTTTAGGTATGGATGCTATATGAATATCTGGCCATATAAACTGTGAATAACACCATCATTCTGCTGATGGTGCAGCTTGTGGATCTTCTTGTTGAAGAGGCCACACTCATGGCTGCAGGCTGTGCTGTAATTGGTGTTCATCCAGCTGCACGTCGGCCCATCGAGTGGGAGCTGCTCCACTCACTTCTGGACGTTCTCGTGCCTGGGCGGGGATCACAGCTAGAATGTGCTGTCACAGTTCAGCATCTATTAGCTGAGTGGTCCTCTTGGGAGGTGGGCTTTTACAGCCGTAGAACTGCGGTCACTTGATTTTAACAGGCCCATGTCCAAACACTGTGTAGGCTTTACTAAGATGATGACATGCATTTATTGTTGTGTCCTGAAGCTGGTTGCATATCTTCAGAGCGCATTCTTAAAATGTCTTCAAGATGTTTTACCAATAAATGTTCTCTCAGAATGATCTGGAGCTAACTTCAGAATAAATGAATAAATGTCAAATCTTAGAATGTAAAATACTAGTGAAGAGGTATGTTAATTAAAGAACAAAGATAATGTTGTGCTTGCAGTTGTCACTTTCAGCAGAATTTTGATCATTCTATTCGGCCATACCTCTGTCCATCTATCCATCTTCAAACCACTTATCCTGAGTATCTTCATAGGGAATCTATCCCAGGCAGGGCAGGGCACAAGGCAGGGGTACACCTTGGATGGGATGCCAGTTCTGTTTTGTCTGAAATTTCAAAATAGTAAATAGCATTTATCTCTACTGCCATAAATAAGCACATTGCTCCATTTTGATACAAATGGTAAGTCAGTACATGTTACAGTGCGGTCAGTTATTTTGGCTTTAGTGCATTGTGTCTTTGTGCTTCTTGCCATTGTACAGGGCCATTATCCATCCATAACCATGATGTAGGTTCTAATAATCAGTTTGTCTTTCTATCGGGGCTTAATTGCTGTCTCACATTTTCTGAAATCTTGCGTTAACCAATTCCTACAATTGTCGAGGTAAATGAGGACATTGTGAGTGTTCCTTGTTATTTTAGGAGCAAGCAATATATGTACTTTATTATGTAAGAGTGTTAATTATTGCGTTCAGACACATTTAGCTATTGATACCTGTCTATGAGTTGAATTACACTTAGGGGGATACATTAATGTACGTTTCAGGTGGTATGTTAAATTTCCTTTCTAAGAAATGGGTTAAATTGTTCTCTTTCACATGTACTCCAGTTAATGTTTGATATTTGTGTACATTTTTTTAAATTGTAATGTTTTTAAAAAGCCTGTATAAGTGAAAATGCATTTCTCTTGCCTGACAAAGCTGATTTGGGTACATTTTGTTTTGCCCTTGGATGTTCTGAAGGAAGTAGGGAAAAAATGAGTTCATTGGGTTATCATGGTGTCCGTACTTTTTTGTACATCTTACCAGTTCTCCCTAGCTAAATGATCATCACTCAAATCCATTATTGGGAAGTGGGGGACTGGTGTTTGAATGAGTAATTACGGTGACTCACACTCTGCCAGATCTCTTGAGGTTACTTAATTGTGTCTCAACTCAATCCGATATGCCCTCAGTGATGAATGGGTTAGAGCTGCCATCTAAAATGTTATGAAAGATGTTTCCCCTGAACCCCTGACAGATTGTAGTATTTTTCAGCAATGCCGTACCTTTCTTGGAAGTTACTCAAATATATACAGTTGTTCTGTATTTAGTAAAGTAATGGTTTTGTGCATTTACATAAAAAGAATTATTTTCAGGTAAACCTACATTATTATAGCCAGACATGTACTGTTTTCTCTACAGGACATAGATTCAGTTAAAACCATCAACCATTACTTAAAAATAATAATTTATATAAAATAATATTATTAATCTGTTGACCTCTATTCCAATCGCTTATCCCAGGAAGGGTTGCGGTGGTAAACACGTGGCAGGGTGGTTAAGTCTTAATTTACATAAAATGTAATTTACACAATGTGTGAGACATTATGTAGGGAAATACCAGCAAGTGATTAATTAATCAATCGCTGTTATTAATTTTTGGCGTCCCATCCAGGTTATTCCCTTGCCTTACGCCATGTGGTGCTTGGAATAGACTCCAGGCCTTCCCTTGACCATGACCATGACCTGTGTAAGCAGTTGGAGGATATATGGATAGTTAATTTAGAATGTAAGCCACTTGATATTTGTTGACAATAGATGATGCAAAGTGACCAAACAGTAGTGGAAATGGTACTGAAACATAAATGCAGCTAAAGACGATAGGGTACAGTCTTTTTGTTGTTGATATCCACAATACATTCTTCCATAGGCTGACAATAAAAAGAATAAAGTTATTTTAGAACATGAAATGACAAAAGACATATTTAGTATTTCAAAACTTGTAGTTAGGCTACGTGAAGAGTTTAGTATAGTTTTATATGGTGTAGTATCTGTTTGTAATCTAGATGTCATACAATGCCATAGAAACATTTCTTTGCGATGACCTTGCTTTCAGCAAACATTTTCTATTTACTGCTGACTAGCCTGGGTTGTCAGGGATAAGCTGTGAAAAGTGTTGTCCATGCAGAGTCCTTGTTGTGTCAAATGACAGAGCATATCTTTCCATTGATCAGATCGTTTTCTGTACATCAAGTCTAAGTAAAGTCTTGATTCAACACGTTAGCACTACCCTACCCGTTTATGAAAGTAGAATAGTAAATCTTTTTAGTTTGCCCAGTGTGATTACTGACTTCATATCCTTTATAAACAACAACTGAACTACAAAGGATAGCTGTTGGAATAACACCGTCGTATTCTCCAGACAGCCCCGTCACCTGCTCTGCCCATCCAATCCGTGCTCCTCACACACTCACCAACCTGTACAGTTTGTAGGAGTACTGGATGGATGATCTGCACAGGACAAAGCCAATAAATGTGTTTTTACCTGAATGCTGTGAGTCCTAGTTGTGACATGTTACTCTGAAAGTACACCCCTTTTCATTTATAGCACATTCCACTTACATTACATTTTCAGAATCTTTCCCCAACGATTAGGTGGTTACTTGTGACATACCAGTATGAACTGTAACAACTACATTAATGGTATAGACAGAGCCCTGGAGGGGCCATGGACATTTAATTTTTTTATTTTCTTCATTTTGTGGCTGTGATGTGTTAAATTATGAACTATTTAGTTCAACATTCCCACAATATACTAAATCGAGCTCATGTAATCCATAAATTGCACACACAATTTTTCTGTGCCTTCGATTTGCTATTTTGAACTCGCAAAGCCATTTAAAATTTAATGTGATGTAATGTTTTGGGTTATGTGTTCTCGCATAAAGAAAATGTGACTGCAAAGCCATAAGCTGGGTTAAATTCAAGTCATTTACAGTGATGTGTCTTAAGGAATTTGGTTCATCTGCTCCAGTTATTTCATGTGCCACCAATCTGTATAAATTCGGCTTATCCTTTTGTTTATTGAATGTGTCGGACTTTGATCTGCAAAAAATGCCGACAGATCACCAATGCCTTTTTACCTTGTTTATCCACAATATCTAATTTTTCAAAAGATGTTGTGGCTACTGAGCTGTCCCTTTCTTCACTGCTACTGCTATATCACTTCCATGACACAGCAGTAGTTCCGCTAAACAAACTTAAGGATACATCAAGTTTATGCAGATTACTACCTTTTTGCTATCACATTATGCCTCTCATTAATATTTTACTACTAATCTGTATAGTGCCAAAAAGCCAACATTCATACAAATGTTTGCGCCCATCATCTAAAGCCCTGGTGTTTATTTTGCATACACCATATAATCATGATTATATCGTGATATGATATCTTGATATTTTGCAGCCATAGGCATAATGCAGTCAGGCAGGTAACGTTCTCCTGATATTTGCCAAACCCAGACTCAGACAGAGAAGCATGATTTGTCAGTTCGCAGAACAGGTATCCAGGGGTGGTGTGCTTTAGATCACTCCATTGGCATTGAGTTTGGTGATGATTGGCTATGGAAGCCTGTTTCATGAAGCTCCCTTTGCACAGTTTTTGTGCTGGGGTTAATGCCAGAGGAAGTTTGGAAGTGCAGTTACTGAGTCAATAGAGTGTTGGTAACTTACACCTCAGCACTCGGCGACCCCACTGATACCTTACGTGGTCTCCTAGACTATCATAATCATTCTCATCCTTGCTGTGTGACTCACTCATAAATCTAGTGGTGCATTTGTGAGAAATTAGTGAATAAAAGAAAAGAAAACAAGAAGTGGTCATGAAAAGACATTCGTCTACCACTGTATGGAAATATTTTGATGATATTGAACAGAACCAAGTGATTTGTCAGCACTTTGTGGTTGCTGGCACAACTCCCGCAGCCACCAACTTTTTTTGACTAGTAAATATCACAAACATCGCAATGTGAACTTTTTCAAATGTCATTGAGCTCTAATATACAAAGCGTTCAAAAATAATATTGTTTATACATACTGTATTATGTTAAATGATGAAGCTAAGTGATTCAGCTAACCATTTTTTTTTCAGCTGGAATCCTACAAAGTAAGGTTAAGCAAAATAAGTCAAAGTGATGACAAATGCAAGCTACTGTGAGAGGCTAAATGGCATACATCTATGGCCATTTTCAACCGGAATGTCTTCTTTTAAGATGTATTTGCATTGCAGTCATGCTGTGGTGATATTTAAGTTCTGCTTTGCAATTTTGAGCGACAACTGCATTCTCATTCAGCTTTAACGTGAAGTGCTTCCGAACAACAGGTTTCGCTCTTTATTTGGACCCACATTCGCTATCCGGGGTGTTCTATCCGCCATTCTGCTGAGTAATCGATTAGGAAAGTTTTAATTGATGCTTTTTTAAATCATGAAACGGGTAAAGAAATGGGTGTTACAGCATACAATATGTCAAATTATCTTGTATCATTGTACTGTTATAGACAGCATGGTGGCTGAGTGGTTTTATGTGTGGAGTTGTATGTGGAGTTTTCCACTGAGTACTTTGGTTTACACCCATCACCCAAAAATGTGCGGTTAAGTGGTGATTTGTCCATATTGTTTGAGTGTATATCCTGCGGTGCACTAGCATCCTGTTCAGTCCCCTGCCACTTTCCTGGTGCTTGCTGGGATAGGCTCCAAGCTTGCTTGACTTGCACTGGATAAAAAGTTAATATGACCATGTGTACCATTACTTGTTTCAAAAATGATTCACTATGTGCAGGGTTTGTGAATGTCCTGCATATAAAATGTGATGACCAATCATTAAGGGAGAAATAAAATGTTAGTAAGCAGTGATTGCTGATTTTTAGTATTTCATGTACACCTTCATATACCAGTGTGATTGCGCTAAGCTTTGGCTGGATCAGCACATCCAGGAACACTCAGTTTTGGTTTATCCTGTTTTTTCATGGTAATATGGGATACCTGCTTTCTTGTGTGATGCAGCCACCATCTCAGGGCTTTGTGTTCTTATTTAATTCTTATTCAACCTCTTATTTTTGCGTAAGTTTTTTCTTGGAAAGAAGTAAACCTGTGACCATTGCCGAATCATCACAGTGTTTTTTGGGAGGGCGGGAATGGGGGGTG
>JAODKL010000095.1:24274448-24286469 GCA_026780765.1 Petrocephalus schoutedeni | reverse complement strand
TTCCGGGATAGGCTCCGGACCCCCCGCGACCCTGAACAGGATAAGCGGGTTGGAAAATGGATGGATGGATGGACATAACATGCCCATCTGATTTAATTAGAAACTAATCTTATGACAATCCAGGACCATCTCGTTCATTCAATGCAGCAGTGTACCATTCATTGTATTGTCTGTCACCAAAACATCATCCTATGCATTTATTTCAGGTTCTGGCCATTATTACTGACTGCATCTCACCTCAAACAAGAATGAAGGCATGACAGGTACAGTGCCTACTTGGCCAAGAAAAAGTCGGATTCCGCAGTGCCTTCGTATTTCTCACTCGTATGTTGCCGTATGTCCATGTAGCTGCAAAGCGTGGCCTTCTTACAGCATCTTTTCTTTTAGAGTCAATCCTGCTTGCTGCATGTGCATTTCTACTTCTACTTGGGAAGCTATCGGTGTCCATGTATGCTGGGAGATGTTTTAGCATACTGTCACGTTAACTGAATTTCTGCTTTGGAATTTTAACGGTTTGCATGATGCAAGTTTACCCTTACACAATCCATGGATGTGCATTTTATGATTGAAATGTTATTGCTTAGAGGGTCCATTGTAATTTTAAGAAAGTTTCATTGCTTGTGTAAGGTAACCAAACTAATATGTCTCTCGCCCAGCATAGCTAGTTCTAATGAAAATAGTTTAACCTACAAGTCATGCTATTGCTTTATAATATTATTTTTACAGATTTGTAATGATAATTTAATAATTAAAATCATGACAATAAAGATGTGTCCTTAATATTATTTTAATTATGTTTTTAAGAGCATCCCAGAATACAAGGGTGTGACCGATTTTGTTTCTGCTACAGATTTTAAGTAGCCAAAAATTTCAGTAACTGTATATTTACTAGTGCTGTGTGTTCTCCCAAACTCAATAAATTTATGGAACCTGAGTATCAGCTGGTTCTATTGACCAACCTACACATCAGTTGAGCCCTATAAAATACCTTCTTCTGTAGTGACAGTAGATATTTGACCTTTAGAATTAAATGTAATTTAAACTGAAGATACTTTCATCTGTGGTTTCTCAAGAAAAGCAAAAAAAAAAAAAGTGGCTCGGATGATTGCATACTTATTAATTCACATTGTAGTGTAGCAACCGAATATTGCATTAAAAAGTAATTATCATTCAGCACGAATGTTACTATCTCCCACATGTTTTTCTGGCCATGCATGGAATTTGTGAGTGGATAGAACAACGCAGTCTCAATTGTAGTAATGAATGTTACTTACATTTAATTTCAAATGTGAGTAGAAAAGACAACAGTGTTTTACATGGGTTATATAATTACTGTAGTTTAAATAAAACATGATCAAAGTGAATATTCCATATAGCTGGCTTAGATATGACCATCTTCATGCTCTTTGCCCATACTGCAGCACCAACTTCGGCAAACCCTGTTTTATCATGAGCGCTATATTTGTAACCTTGGATCTAACAGCTTGCAGAGCAGTGAAACTTGCAGGCTTATTGAGCATGTTGGCTGTGTCTTAGACTTCAAACTGTTTCTTTGTGATAACAAGTTCACTGTCCAGCAAAGGGATATTGTGGAAAGACATCACCAATTTGAAAATATATATATGAAATGACCCTTTATACAGTATATATAAAATTATATGAAGGCAGCACCTCCGAGAAGCAGCAAAATTAGCTTGCGAAGCTGGCTGCAGATATTCATTTGGTACAGTATGCACATTTTAAGGTATTGTCACTGGTATTATTGGACAGTTTAAAGTTGATTAGGGGACAAAAGTGGTATTCTTAAGGTGGAACACACAGGGGTTATCAGACAGTGAAATCTAAATTATTTATGATTATGCCCTTGGTTGCAATTTGGCAGCAGGGTAATATTTTGAAACAGTGTAATATGAACTGTAAACATATTTTACTATTTGGAGATTTTTCAGGGATGGTTTTTTTCCCCTTTATTCCACAAGGTTTTGTCTGTTTTCCTTAAGCTGGAGTCAGACTTCATGCTCAGGTACTGTACCATCAGTTTCATACAGTTTAAATACAAAGATCATGTAGACTCACACTGATGTCTGAGTATGGTTTTTGAATACAAACTTTAATCATGTTTTATCTGACGTTTTGTTGAATCCAGATGCTAATGAACATTTTATACGGTTGAACTTTAGACAAGTTTAATATGTAATTCAGTGTGGCAGTTATTTGCTACTGGGATGGTAATGGTAGGTTAAAAGTCTACTTACTAATAATATCCCCAAGGAGCACATATACAGGAAGGCAATAGTTTTATGTACATCTTCATTATGAGTGTGCATAATTTTATGTACATCTATATTTTAACTATTAGCAAAGTCAGTTGTCCAGAGCACCTTGCTCAGTAGATCACCAAGGTAGTCCCTGTCCAACTTCGGCCAAGGCCTCACTTTTTCCCTACTTTTCATGTTGCCAAAGTTTGTTTGTCATCTTTCTGACCATGGACGCGCATTAACACAATGTTTCAAGTAGTCAATCTTGGAGACCTCTTGTAGCATTGGTTAGTATTAGGTAGATCACCACCAATTATTGTTTCTGCATGTTCTCCACTTACTGTATAGACAATCTATAGTATTTTGGAATGATTATCATTAAATTGCTGTGTAATCCCTCCCAGGCACATGGGAAAATTTTATTGATCTTTGCACAATGCATTGCCATTCACCAGTATTACCAACTGAGACAGATTTTCTTCGTCAGATGAAATTAATCTACAAATGCTAAAAAACATCAAACCTTCGTGGCAGGAAACACCATGGATTAGTTGCCTGTCCATCAAAGGGGTCATATTTACACAATAAAAAATAATTATGATTACTAGCTTTCTCCTCGAAAAAGGTGATTATGCTAATTAGAGAAAATGATGGTAATATTGTTGCTGATAATATCTGTATTATTTCACTTGATTGAACTTAATCCACAAAATTTCATATACAAAGCACACCTTTCATTCAATACTGTTTGTGTTCTAGCTATGCACTTGTGTAAATGCAGTTGAAAATACAGGTATTTTCTGACATACACAATGTGTAAACATTTCTAACCATTAATCCTGGTCATGGTATCGGGGAAGATTGGGAATCACATTGAAAATAGGTCAGAAGTATTTTTTGCTTGTTGTTCAGCAGAGATGCTGCATAGGAGAATGCATTGACTAGTTTCATATGACTTCATTATATGTACGCAGGCTTACAGTTGATGGCGAGCATGCCGTTTGAGGTATCTTTTAATAACAAAACGGTAAAGGCATAAATTGCACGGAATATTTATTTTGTTCCCAAATGTTAGACTGCTGCTAAGTAAAGTGCATTCGGTACTTGAAAACACTCAGTTCAAAACTTGCCAGCACCCAAGCAGGTCCTGGTTAAGATACTATATAGTATGCTCCCAATTATGTTGCATATGATTCTCTTTCCCCAAATAATCAAGGTAATTTACACTTATATGGTATATGGGGAAAGCATTATTGACTAATTTACACACTACTACTTTTTTTAGTTTATGGGTGCAGTGCATCAATACTGATAACAGACAACAAGTCTACGGCACGCCACCTTCATTACAATGTAATTATTGTAAATGAAATGCATCACTAATTAGTAGGGGTGCACCGATGCCGATACGGCGCTCGTGTACTCGTACTAAACCTCGTGGCACGCGCCGTTACCACGTGATGATGAATCAGCGATACCGTTAACGAGTGAAATAGGCGCGAGCGCGAAATGTCCGCTGTTTACGAGTATGTACTCCGAAACCCACCTGATTTAAGGTCTAAAAACTAACCATGAGAAAGAGGTCCGGCGACATTGCCAGCAGCAGGACTCCGCAACAACCAACTGTTGAGGAAACTGGAGCACGGAGAGGTAAAATGCGGGCGTACGGTCGTCGAGGCGGTCAGGCGGAGAGCGTAAGACTCTTTTCGGTGGTGGGAAGTTAGCCGACCGCTGCTTTGGACTGGTGTAGGTGGCTCCTGACACATTTTTTAACCAGTGTGTGTGCCCTAACCGGTAGTGAGTGAGTGAGTACCAGAATGCTGGCATCGCTACTCTGTGTGGGGGAAAAAAAGTGCATGTGTATATATACCATATATTCATTTTTTGTAATAATCATGTTCTAATGTACTAATTTTTATGACATTTCAGTTAAACAATACACTTTTAGACACGGTTATGATCATAACAGCAGAAAAGAGGCCTTCATCCAGAATTCACTTTTATAATGCCATAAGAATATATTGCTATTTTACGGATATATATGAGATTAGGTAACCTTTTCAAAGCTTTGATAGCAAAAAATAGTACTGTAACATCATAGTTCTTCTGAAAGTGAGGCATGTTCCAAAAAGCATTTATGGCTATGTAAGACTTCTCTTTGCTTGGGATGACCTGAACAGTTTCACATAGTGAAGATATTATTATTGAATGCTTGTAGTACAATATCGGTAGCTATTCACAAGGTAGACGATGAGGCTGAATATTTCTATTCCATGGGGCTCAGGGTCCAGGAGGCGACGTGGGCGACTGGACTCCAACCGGCAGCTGTGAGAAGCAGAGCCGCCGTGGCGGTAGTGGAGCCCTTGTATGTCATGAGACTGATGCTGGAGGGGTGGAAGTGAGCCAGGACAGGTAACAGTGAGCTGTGACATCAAAAGGCTTCCAGTCAAATCCCAGGGCTTAATGGCTGATGAGACTGCCCTGTCAAGGGTGGATGCTGGCATCGAAATCATTACTAATAGTTTATCATTATTTTACATTTGCTTAGTGGCCACTTTATTAGGTTCACCTTGCTAGTACTGGGGCGAGCCCAGTTTTGCCTGTAGAACCATTTCAGGGTAGAAGAGTTATGTGTAGAGAAGCTGCTCTGTATACCACTGTTGTACTGAGCTGTTATTTTGGCAGTTGTGGTGTTTTTGTTAGTTTTAACAAGTCTGGCCACTCTTTTCTGACCTGTCTTGTTAATAAGGGGTTTTTGGCTACAAAAATACCATTGGCGAAATATTTTTTGTTCATCACGCCATTCTCAGTAAACTCTGAAATTCCAAGGAGTGTGGCTGTTTCTGAGATGCTGCAAGTACCACTTATGGCACCAAAAGTCACACCGCATTCAAAATCGTTTAGAACATGCGTTTTAGTCTTCCTAATGCATAGTGAAGCAGTAAGTGAACCTCCTGACCCTGTCTGTACACTGTATGTATTCAGTTGCAGCTACTCGATTTGCTCTTTGGAGGAACAGGCTGTTTCCATTAGCAATAAAGTGGACCTTATAAACTGGCCACTGTCTGTCTCTGCATTTCCTGCAGAATCAACAAAATACGATGAATTTTTGATTGTACTGTAATTTGAATCTTATATTTATTAGCTGGCTTGTGTATACTTGCAGTGTGCATACAATCTGTCCCATTATACAACTTAACTGTGAAATATGACAATGTTTCTTAAAAATATTAAATGTGGTACTTGGTTAATTCCTTTGTATGATTTTTAGAGAGATTTTAATCAGCATGTATTCATATTCTGAACTTATAGACAGGCCTGATCTTGACATAATACAAAAGTCCTTCCCTGAATGCTTTAATTTTTACTTTAGACTGTGTCTTACATGTTAATGCCAAAAGGTCAGAATTCAGTTTCCCTGTCCCACTGAATTGGAAATTGACATATTCTGAAATGTTATTGGGGTTTTGGAAAACCATATGCTTTTCTGTTATTATGAGCCTGCTTAGACTGATTCATTGCTGATTCGCTGTGCAGTATTATGAGCCAGAATGGCTGCCTGACAGCTGAGCAGTGCTGAATACCTGAGCAGAATTCTTGAATTGTTAAGGAATGAATGATGACGCTTCAGTTCATGTTCACATTTGTTTCAACCCCCATTTGTTCCCAGTGTGCCTCAAACCCATCAGTTCCATAAAAAAATCATGTGAACACAACTTGCTTTTGTGTTTATTGTATAATATCATATTAATAGTGTCATGTTGGGACATGGTGCTTCCTTTTCAAAATAACTTTGCACATATGTGCCAAAGTATTATCTGTGTATTTTTACTAAACTGTGGTTTTTGGCCTGGTTAGCGAGGTAAATAGCGGCCTAGGAGCAGTATTTTTCAGATTATGTTAGAAGTAACCATTTAATTCATAATACACTTAAAATGGGGCCGTTCAATAAATAAATTTGGGGCAAGAAACTCCAAGAAACATTAATTCTAATGTTTAATGTCTAATTAGGTTCATACTGTATAACACAAGATATACTGCTCATTGTCTCTGTCAATATTAGTAGTATAAAAGCAGTATCAGTGGTTAAAATGGTGACAACAGTGTCCAAAAAATAGAACAAAAGGTCATTTCTGTGATCCTAGCTATAACATCCAAATCCCAGTATCAATACCTAAACAACTAGTAATATCATTGCTGTCTCAGTAAAGAAGGTCAACAGCGGCCTACATGCATGCATCCACGTACACACACACACACACACACACACAAACTTATTCACACACAGCTGTTTCCCCTGGTGCTTGCTACAGTTCATTCCCTGACATTCATATTCTGACAGTTCCAGATGCAGTACCTGATGCTCCGGAAACAGGAATCCTCATAGATGTTATCTGACTACCTAATCTGTTTATCACCATACATTGCTGCAGTTGTGATAGAAATTGCCTATTTTACTTAAGGTACAAGATGGGCATCTCTCTCATTTTATCTTGCTTGCTTGGTTTCAATCTACATGTATCCTTTGTGTGACATACTTTTGACTGATTTTTTTTAGTATGAATTCACTTTTATTATAAGCAGTGAGGTACCTTAAACATCTTTAATCATCAGGCTGATCCAATCAAGACTATCAATAATAATAATAATAATAATAATAATAATAATAATAAAACACTACTTCAACCCTGTCCTGGATAAACTGTTCAAGGAGATGGATAGATTGATGCATGGATGGAGTGATCGATTGATTTCAGATCCAGTAACTGTCTGAATTGGCATTTCATTCAAGTAAATTCCTCACTAATAAAAACCTACCAGAAATCTTTATATAATTGCATATATTCTATTTCTGTTTCTGAACTTAAAATATGTAAGACTTAAACACAATCACTGACCTGATGAAAACACTTTCTGGCAGAAAGAAGTGAGAGATGGAAATGTAAGAACTCAAACCCCAGAGGTAGTAGACAAGGTCAGTGAAAATTTTGCTCCAACACATTAAGTTTCCGCGTATGTCAATAATAGCCCATATGGAAGCATCTAGTCCAAACTGATGTCTCTTGACGTATTCCACCCACATAAATCTATTTGCATTTCTTTCTGTTTTTGTTGATTTGGGAAATAAAGGCTAGGTTTTCTGGCAGATTTAAAATTATGCTTACTTTGGCACGTAATAAGCTGCATATGCACCTGGCATTTGATGAATCATAGCACTGTGGCAATCAAAATGATTGGGAGATGGAAAAAAAAAAAAACTTTTTTTGTTTTAATACTTGAGAGCATTTACTAGAGGCATGAGTAAAGATTTGATAAATTAAATTACAAATAAAAAATGCTAACAACTTTTTTTTAACACAGAACTGCAGGGCATGTGGCTGTTATACACAGATACATACAGTGGCGCAGTATTTGCATTACTGAATGAATATATCAGTCAGTAGCCCTCTGTATTAAACATACCGAGTGTGTCGGTTTTAGAGCACTTAGTCACTTTAGATGCGTGATGTAATGATATACCAATATTGTGGGAATTGAGAGCTCACTGAGAAGACAAAGCTCTCAGAAAACCTGACTGCGTCAAAATTCTTAATTGAGTAGCTGATTGGTACAATCTGTAGGCAGGCAGGGTATACAGACAGACATTGTTTATGTGGATGTTTAGCACACGTCCATATTGAAGCATAAGTTAAACTAGTTTAATGACTTTCAAGGTGGCTCTATCGGCAGGTAGTGTTTATTGACAGATATATCTGATGAGATCATTTAGCATTGGTTTACACTGTGGTATACAGTACATGATAAGCTAATTTAATGACCATTTTAAGGTGGCTCTGTAGGCTGGTACTGTATACAAACAGATATTGTCGATGTGGTCATTTTGCATCACTCCACATCATAGCCCCAAATTGAAGCTGGTTTTAAAGCCAGGTTAGTAGGTAAAGGAGAAATCACTATATCAGATTATCTTCATGAAAAGAGGAGTTCGTCAATCCATCCATTTTACACAGGTCTTTATCCAGTATAGAGCCAAAGTGTGGACATGGAAGTGGTTACCCAGTATATGGGTATGCCTAACACAGATGAGTGGGAGTTTATAGTTTCATTTAGTCGCTTTTCTCTGTATGGTTCAATCAGCACTGCTTTGATGGAGAACAAACAGGAATACTTACCTAAGTTACTAGTGGTTCTATGGATTTGAGCATCACTGTGAAAAGCCGGAGAGTCAGGTGGCTGTAATTGTTTGCATTGATTTCTTCACCTGTCCCTTGCTCCCAGTATTTGTATATAATTGGTGTGTTCTGTCAGTATATCACCCATAACCCCACCCCAGAGCCCCCAGTCTGTGCAGGGAGCTGCTTACAAGTACAACGCTGATTCTTTTTTTTTCTTCTAATACCACTGAAAGAGCAATTTACCTTTATTTAGCAGGAAAGTTTGCTTTTGTTGTTCTGTTCTCGTCCTATTTTTATCAATCTTTCTAAAGACAACACCCAAACAGGACTCTAGGCCCTTCTGCCCTGTATCATACTGTTCGAGCTCTAGTTACCGTTCGACTGAACATTAGATTAGCCAGGACGTGTGATCTAAGGGAAATTGTATGTGGTGTGATTGTTGGAGCCAGACATGGTGGTTCCAGTCTCCTTGGTTCTCAGAAACAGCCACCCTCCAAATGAATGATCGGCTTTTAACAAACGCTCCATTGTGTTTTATGAAAACTGTTTTCATCAGCACCTTAATGTGTGCTTTGAATGGGCCTGTATCACTGACCCAATGGCCTTTTTTTTATATATTGTATTGTATTGTCCCAGCTCTACGTGTGTGTAGTTTTCATGTTCTCCCCATGTCGTCATGGGGTTTCCTCCGGGTTCTCCAGTTTCCCCCCCACAGTCCAAAAACATGTGGTGAATTGAAAATTGGACTTGCCAGGTGACATAGATGTGTGTGTGCTCTGTGATGGGTTGGTTCCCCATCCTATATTCTCTGTCTTGTGCCCATTGTCTCTGAGATCCCCTGTATAGGGCAAACAGTATGCAAAATGAATGAATTATTCTTACTGCATATGTTTCAGAATATACTATAGACATGCTCATGCGGATACCTTATATATCACTAAATATTATTACTGCATATAATGTATATTTGACTGTTTAGTGTGTTTTGGTTTAGAAAAGGTATTATAAAACATTATTATTATAGATCATATACTATTAATGCACGAACAATAAGTACAACAGTAATTCTATTTCAGTCAGTAATTTCTAGTTCAGCCATAAAACCAAACTAGTAGTCACAGAATAAATAACGTTACACCAAAATATTTCTTTTCAATGACATTGCTTATTATTTTGGTTCCTATTCTTATTTAAACTGGAATTCTTGTACATTGTTTCAAAAGGAACAATATATGCTTCTCTGTTTGAATAGCTAATTTTAATTCACAGCGTTCAGCTATTCAAATATTTGACTGGAGAGCCTTTAAAAAATGAATGTCACAATTCCTAGGGATGACAAATCTTTTGCAGTAGCAATAAAACATGCAGATCGGCAGCGCAGAGCCATAAGAATATATCGACGGCCGGCTGGACTCATCAGAAGATTGATCAATCCGGCCCACTTGCATTAATTGTGAAATAGAAAGAGTGACGCGATCAATGATGGGAATGAAAGTGCAGCGGTAATGATGCCACATCCCGCTAATCCAATAATGGAGAAACTGATGTATAGTGTATTGGAATCCCCACTGTTCGGGTCCTGCTGCAATAAACTATATGCCGCAATTACGTGGAAAAAAAATGCAGCAAGCAGCAAAGCCAGTCTAATCAGACGATGCCACATTCATTTATAGTGATTAGACATTAATTAAGTGACATTCCAAGGTTCAAGCCTGTCTACGTTGTCTAAATTAAGTGTTTGGTTTTAGGGTGGGGGTGAAATTAAATTGGTAGGTAATGAGAAGAAAGATGCAGCGATTTTCTAGTTTTAGGTTTAATGTACAAGAAAGAGAATGTTACTGGAGCCCACAAATGATAACCAGAAGAAGGTACTCGGCTTTAAGTTTTCTGATATTTTCTTTTAGGAAGGTTGTTCTGTTCATCCATCCCCATTACATAGCCAGTTCCTATTGAGACATTGTCATTTGATACTAAGGCTTTTGTGAGGGAGCGCTAGGAACGAGGCAGGGGACCCCTAGATGGGATTCCAGTCCTTCTTAGGGCACACATTCATACACGTGTTCCCTTTTCAACATGGTAAGTACCATGGATACCATTGAGTTAAACAAAAGAACTTAGTTATGTGTTTGAACATCCTTCCTGCATAAGTCTCAGGTTCTGCTTGTCATATGTCATGTCTAAGGTGGCTTTTTATAGACTTTCCTGATGGAGATGAAAGGAGATTTAATCATTTTAGTTTTCTGCCCAAAGTTCTTGTATTACTGTTTGTAAAATATTTTAATAATGAAACCAAATCCATCAATAAGGCCTAATTGATTAATTCAATATTAATATGAACTGAGTATATGAGCAAAATATAAAGAACATATACTTGCTATGCCACTGTTGTCAACCTTATTAATACATTTAACTTTATGCAGTTCTTGAAAGATACAATTTGGAAAGACTTCTATATGGGAGTCAAACAACTGACTACAACTCAACATATTATGAACTGGTCAATGGATTTTTTTATGATTTCATTTTCAGAATCCAGTCACCTTAGGGAGAATGGTATATATCTCTTTAGTACTCCTTGAAAAGATACAGTGATGCATTTTCCATGAGTTTCATGAGAACATCACAGAGCAGGCTAAAATATATAACTTTGTTACATATTAAGTTGAAAAGTTGTTAAGTTGAAAGTTGCAATAAAATTCGGTCTCTGGGAGTACAAGAATTGAGTTTCATCGTCATTGTGTTCAGGATGCACAGTTTGTTTGGCTAGCCATCAACAATCATCATAGATCACTAACAACTAGTAGTTATATATTTTCAGCAGCAGTCTGTTAATGTGCCTGTTATTGGTGCTTGTGATTGCTCCTTCATCAACTGATGCTCTTGCTTTAATGGCTGTCTGATAGCTGCATATGCTCGATGTACTGTTTTGTTTCATGTATGCAGAACTCAGCAGGGCTAAAACAATGTCAGATTAGTGACTATCCTGACAAACGTGAAAGCTCTCTGTGGTGTAGAAAAGTTCAGTTTTCAACCATGTGTTGAAATGTCATGGTAGATGGTATAGGTCTCACATTAAAAGGAAGAAGATGACAATTTTTTTGCTCTTGTGTGATGCAGTAGAGCATCATGGAAGCTGCTGGATGGCTTGTCACTTCTTCCATCTGGAGTGTCACTTGTAAGCCATGATTGTCTGCTACCCTTTTCTTGATATCCCTGATATCGCTTTCTGTTTGAGGTGGAGTAAGAGTTTTACACAGTTCTTTCACTTCCCATTCGTGATGGTATCTGATGCAACAGGAGCCAAATGTGGCTTTGTAGTTAGGAGTCTCTGCTGATGTCCAGAAGGTCTCCAGTTCAAATTCCTTGGCCAACAGAGTAACCATATCACTGCTGAGCCCTCAAGCAAGGCCCAAAAAATTCTAGGGGGTGCTAGAAAAACAGCTGACCCTATGCTCTGACTCCAAGCTTTACTGTCACCTCTATATATATATATATATATATATATATATATATACACTCACCCAAAGGATTATTAGGAACACCTGTTCAATTTCTCATTAATGCAATTATCTAATCAACCAATCACA
>JAODKL010000095.1:24235165-24257865 GCA_026780765.1 Petrocephalus schoutedeni | reverse complement strand
GCTCTCATTTATTTATTTGCTTACTTACTTACTTACTAACTAATATAACACAGAGATACTTTGCTAGAGAAATTCAGGTTAAGCACCTTTCTCAGAGATACAGCATTAAAACACCAAGGAATCTCCTGGGACTTGATCTAGAAAAAAAATCAGGTTACAGGGCTGCATCTATATCCACCATATTACTTGGCACACCACCCTAAACATGCCTTTACGATTAAAAATATACATATAAATAACGGTGTTATTTCAAAAAGTCGCGGGTGCATTAACAAACCACCATGCTTGTTTAGAATGGATAAAATCATTACTAGTATCATCAGTTGAATGGCAGTATTGGAGGTAAGACTTTTTTCATGTATCTATCAGGAGATGGGACACATGCAGTTCATGTCTTATCATATTTGGTTCCTACCAAAGAATACATTTCTGCCCTGTCGTGGACTGGTGTCCCATCCTGGTTGTCTCAATACTGGTACCTGCACTTCCTGAAAGAGCCTCCAGGCTCACCGTTACCCTGTACTGAGTAAGCAGTTATGGGACATGGACCAATGGATACAGAATCAGAGGAAAGGATAACTTAACAGGAAGAGCTTACGCATCAGTTCTACCTGATAAGGAAGAACTGCATTTCAAGTGGTGATTAATGCTGCATGCTAAGCTATCTAGTCGTTGAGGTGTCCACAATGTCATTTCTATAGTAGCAAAAGTAACAATATTGTGGAAGGCACTTTAAAAGAGTCCAAATCATACATAACTATTTGCCTTGTTGTTTTCATTATATCAGACTCCAGAAATATCTTTTGTGCCTTTTCTTTTTATTGGTATAATATTAAAATGTGTGTACAGTCTTTTTTCTATTATAATATATTTTACATTTTTTATCCCTATCCCTATTTTTATTTCTGCTTATGAAATGGAGGTCATATTATTTTAAAGTTATTTTTGTGGATCAGCATTCACATCATACTTCATTTACTATGTTTGCAAGGTCCATGAGTTTCTGCATAAACTTACTCAATCAACGCACTAGTAAATAGGGAATCACTTTGTAAAAGGTTACCATAAATGAATAAACTTACTGCCGATATATCTGATTTATGATGTGTCATTATATCTGAAAATGTCAAGATTTTACTTTAAATTCTTCTTTTTTTGTTTGTTTTTTTCACTAAAGTGTTTATGGTTCATCATAGAAGTTGATCCTTAAATCTTTTCTATTGAAGTAGACATTTTAAATGTGGCTATATTTCTTTTGACAGATTCCGAGACAGCAAATGAGCTGTGACAAAGCGCGACTAAGGGTATGTAATTTTTCTTTATCTCCATCCTGTTAATACTTGCTCTCTCGACAGCCATGTTTGAGAACAGCATTTCTAAGGTGTTTTTGTGTTTCCACATAGGACAGAGCCAAGTCTGTCATAATGTCAACGGCATATTTTTCTATATAGTTGTATACTTTTATGCCAGGGTATTGTTCTTACCTTACGGAATATCTTTCTGATATTTTTATTTTATTTTATTAGATGTGCTTTTATTTGGTAGGTTTCCTTACTTAGGTGACAGCATACTTGTTAAATTTTCTGGTTTGTAGTCCATATTATTTGTGGTACACCCCATTCAGACTGGGTAATGGGTAACGTTATATACCAGGTTTTCACATTATGTTGTCATGGTATTAAAATCTTTTCTTTTATCTCTGCACTTTTCTGTGTTTGTTATTATACAAAATATAAAGAACTGACACTATTATATGGAAAGCCCAATCCGAGCTGTATAACACTCCTAAAGCTGCTGCTTGTTGTTTTTCTACTTTTTTTGATATCGGGAAAGGTGGCATGCTGTATGGCGATTTTGTGAGTTAAGGCTTCGACAAGTAATTTTCAGTGTCTCCTGTTGTTTAATGAGAGAATAATTGCAGAATTTATTTATCTGAATGTATGCTGTTTTTGTAACAATTTTCTGAGTGGCTGGTGTCCCTTTATAGAGAAACTCAGGGTTCATTAAAAGGGACCTGAATCCTAAAGCTTAATGGTCATATGCTGAAGGAGTTGTCTATACTGTGGTAAATGGCATCCTTGTGTAAATCGACTAGTATATAAATCTGTATTTGCAAAAAAACAAAACAGAAACGTTTACACATTATCATGCAGTCTACTTTTTAAACTAGTGCTTGGGCTTTTTTTTTTCTTTTTTAAATTTTAATCCTGAACAAACTATACTAAACTATAGTTCTTTCAAAGACATATAGGAACATTACACAATTTTAGATGAAGCACATGCAGTTATTTAACACTATATATTACTTTTCATTTTTATTTAGTTTCATATTAACATTATATTTAAGTTTATTATGTCACATGTCCTGCAGTATATTACTCAGGAATAATGTATAATTCTGGATTATAGTATGAAGTAAGAATGGGGTGGTATTGAAATGATTATCATCCACTGAATGCGGATGCAATGATGAGAAAAGGGCAGAGTCAAAATGTGCCTCTCTTTGTCCTCAGTGGTAGTAGCAGCAGCAAGTCAGTAGATGGCTGTAGAAAAGTATTCTTTGTTGTGCCCGCGCTGGAGCTGGAGAACTGGGGAAGGCCTTGACCTAAGTGCTTGCTGCATTTATTTGGAGTGGTTTTAAAGGGATAGAGCAGCAGCAGAGTGCATCGCTGAACAATGCTAGCTCAATGCTTAGCGTGCTTTGCTCCAGCATTGGGGGATCCCGTGGATCTGTTTTGATCTGACCAGAATATTCCCCATCCTTTGAATGCATTCAGCTTTCAGACCATACTCGGAGACTCCTGTACAGATGAGGGATGGATTTGTGCTTCTCTTAATGTCTGGACAGTCTGTGATTTAGCTCTTTTTCTCTTTTCTTTCTCTTTTTCTCTTTTTGTTGTTTGTTTTTTTTTTTTGGGGGGGGGGGTGGTGTCTGGGGGTAGCGAAGGATTCTGCCAGCTGTTACTGAATGAAAACCTCCTGGCCTGCTGCAGGGAGGCTGTACTGTGCCGTGCTTTTTTTGTGCGTTTCTGTATGTGCATGTGCCGAGGCTGCCTGCGTGTGTATCTGTGAGAACATCCCCCCAGCCCAATCCCCACCCAACCCCCCATCACCTCTCGCTTACTTTGCCTGCACTGTTGTACTTGACTGCCTTGGTGCGCGGAACTGCTCATTAAACAGACACGCCAAGAATTGTTACCTAAGCAAGCCTTGTCAGTGGAGGAAGAGAAAGGAAAAAGGGAAAGCAGTTAGGGAAGGAGAAAAAGAAGGAGAACCAGAAGCATTTCCCCCCCCTAAGAAAAAGAAGAACCTGCCGAACAAGTGTCATTCTTATAAATAATGTAAAAAAAAAAAATAAATCAAGAGTAGGGTGAGCACTTGATTAAGAAGCAAAGATCATTTCTGTACTGATTCCGCACCTTAGCTGAGGAACTTGCTTAAGTAAGGAGATTTCTGTCCATTGTAGGAAGCCTTTGATTCTTCACTCAAGATGATGATGTATCTGTGGGTATGTAATATTTATTTCATGGTGACTCTTCTGCATTCCTCTGTGTGTCTTGTGTGTACAGTATGCCCTGTATATATGCACTACCGGTCATGATGCGTGATGCGTATTACAGTGCATAGTAATATTTTGTGTGGAAGCTGATATCGTGACCTGTGCAACAAAAATCACTTTATTGATATATCACTTGCCTTTTTCTCTGTGTGCTGTTATGTTTGCCATTCTTTTTAATATCATTTGTGGTAAACTGGTACATGGTTACTAATCAGTTGTAAATCAAGGGTCTTAATTTATGCAGATTGTATTATGCAGAAACTTGCATAATATGTTTTATTGTAGGAAAAATATAGTTTGCTTATGGTAGTTTTAGTTCACTTTAATTTTTGTCTTCTGGGGAATATTTACCTTCACAGTGCTTATTTTGTGCATTTCAGTGTGGAAATTAAAGTTTAGTCACAAATACAGTATTTCTTTATTGCTGTAATATCACTGACTTGGATCTAGTTCATATCAAAAAGAAACACCCTGAAGTACAGAGACTTTGCTCTTACATGTTTTTAACTTTTCTTGCTTTCCTTAAAATGATAAATTTGTATTAAAGATAAAAAGTAACACTAATTAGTGGCAGAGCATGCATCCAGTTTAAGCTATGTGTCGTTATTGATTAATTGGCCAAGAGTTCATAGAATTGACTTCATATGTTTCTTATCTAATTTCTGAGCTTTTGTAATTTTAAGTTTAATTTTAACGGCTATGTACTAATTGACTGATAACCCAAGGGTTAGGTTGCAGAAAATGTCTTTTCTGAGAATTGGAACAGAATTGGTCTTCTGGAGTCCTATTACTGTATGTTCCTTCACTTCAGTCATTTCTGTCATTTTTAGTTGAGAACACTTTGCTCAAGCTAATTGGTCATGCATTAAACTTAGACTGCCCAGATGACTCTGTTTCTGGGAGGGTTCTCAGAAGATAAAGGCTAATCACTTTTAACAAATCTGAATGAGTCCATTAGCTCAGTTTAAGATCTGCATCTTGTGGATGCAAAAATCCTGTATCGCAGACAGCAACAGAATGTAGTTCCTTAATAATATGCCTGTTTTGCCTGTATGTGTATCTTTTACATAAAATTTCACTGAAGTTGGATGTAAATATGCTGATATTTTGATATTGTGTCAAGTTATTCGTAAGGCATATGCAATTTTTTCTTTTACTTATCAAAACTACAGTGAAGATCTCTGGGTATATTCATAGGAATGCATTTAGAAACTGGTTTGCCGTGCCTCTGCTCTGTAGATTACTGCAGTATCCAAATAAGATACATTCTGAAATCCTCCGGCTCTCCATTACATTGAGTTGTTGCCTGTTACCTGTAAATCGTTGGTAGTAATACTCAGGGAATAATGTACAATAGATGCATTAAGGTCATCATACTTCATTTAAATGGCCTAATCTGGCAGGTCAGTTTTGTGAGTACAGTTTGGATTTAATATTTTATTGAAAACAACATACAACAATATATTTTAAATATGAAATATTAAATAATCTCAATTCATTCTGACAACAAATGCACGTTTTAAATGATAAAGTAAATGTAGGTGGAATATCAATAAATGTATTTACTTTGTCTGCTGTTTACAGAATTAAATGTGATTCTTATTGCAATATAACATTGTATATGTCAGTAGTGTTGGGATTTCAGTTTTATGTACATGCAAGTATTTTGTCTCATTATCTCTGTGGCCTTTTGCAGTTGTAAAATGAAAATTATTTGCCAAAATAAACACTTACTACATAACATATATATGAATGAGTATCTGGCTAAATGGGGGGTGGATGCTGCCTTTGATTAATGTGACTTTTAAAATGCAGCAGTGTTCATGTTTTTATTTTTTCCAAATATATGTTTCCGAGAAACATATAACCATAAGAATGAATTATTTGTTGCCTTTACATTTTCACTTTTGGATTTTCATTTAAAAATAAAATATATAGCATTTATTGACTTTTTAAATCAATACTGCTTTGCATGAAGAAGTGCACAGCAACCTAAATGACCAGGTACTGCAGTTGGGTATTAATTTACAGCATACTTTATCTTTAAATACACTCTGTTGCTCTTTTCGTGCATTTACCATCACCTGTATATTTAAGAGCTGCTATTTCAATTCCTATGTAGCCATTAAGGCTTGGAACTTACATAATAATCCTTTATTGTGTTGCTTTGCACTCCCTAAATGCCTCCAAATTCGACAACCTATAAAGTGGCTGCACCAACCCTGATTGCCAAATCAGGTCTGCCTTTTAATGAAGTCATGTAATTAAGCAACATTATTTTTTAATTGCGTATAGATTCATTTAAACAGAGGCTGTGGCAGCCAGACGGCAGCCATTGATTGTATAGCTTGGTCTAGACTGTTCTGTTTCAAACAACAACTGATGATGCCTTTTGTTTATATACACCCTCTTGAGGTGTCTCCTAAGCGGTGCAATTTTCATTGATATTAGCGACTATCTTTCAGGTCCTAATGATGAATGGTCAATTGCATAAAAAGTGTGTGTGTTCGCATGTACAGCCGACATTGATCTGAACTGTAGTCGAGTATTGAGTCAGAATGGTATTGTATTTCAAGTTCTATTAATTGTCGCAGTGTCATTAATATTTTCAGCATATTTTGGCTCCATATATTTCGCTTGGAGAAAAGCTTGTAGCATTTTCAGATTTGAGTAGCTGTTAATGCAGCTACATTTATAAAACTTTCAGATGGATTGCTTTTGCTAATTGTGCTGCAAAGGCATCAGTTCAAGAACAATTCTGCACAATCAAACATATTTAGTAGTTCTTGTAACTTTTTCCCTCTTGTACATGATCAATTGCTTACTGAAATTTGAAGTAAACCCTTAATGTAAAGCTAAATTAGCCTGGGGGTCACACACTGACAGTGAATCTGTTCAATCTGTCATTATAATTAATGTAATTTAATCTTAGTATTACTTCAAAAATTAAGTATTAAATGTTAATAAACTTCTTATGCCACGCTTGGATTAAGCTTCATTGGAATCTACACAGCTGGCCTGCTCAGAACTCCTCTGTGCTGTCGTGGGCATCATGTACTGAACTGTGTCACTGTTGGGTTTGCCATTTTTATTTAATTAAAAATAAATAAAATAAAGTGGAAAATCTGGCAGAAAAGGGAGTTTGTGGCGGGTAATAATATCTGTCAAAATTCTGCTTGACATTGGAACACATTACTTAAAAAAAAGGCTGATTAGAGCTTTAGAGTACTTCCCCTAAATAATACATACTTGGACAAACTTTGTGCATTGTTGGGGGAGTCACACATGGAGCTGTCTCTTTTTCACCCTCTGGAATGTCAGGGTATGGCAGTCAGCAAGTGACAATACCATGTCAATAAGAATGGTAAGAATTTTACTTTTTAATTGTGTTTTTGGCTTGTTGTGTATCTTCAAATGCTGTAGTACTGAAAATTTCTTTAACAAACAAGTAAAATCTTCCCAGAGTGCCCGAACAACAGCATTTTCTTACAAAAGTTTTTTGCTATATTCTTTAAAGTCATTTTCAGTTTCTTTTTTTTTTAATATATGGAAGGTGTGAGAAACGAATGAAATAAAATGAAGCTCACTATTAAATCTTCAGTTACTTTACAAAATGAGTCAAATATCAACATAAAATATCACATTGAATATGCTTCCTAATGAATTTATTTGCATATGATTACAATGCTGGAACTGTATGGATCTGTTGGTGTCTGAATTATTATAGCAATAGAAGAAAATAAAAATCTTACCTGTTGTAAGTCTTACAATACTACATCCCATCTGGGAATTGGCTTGTGCTTCCTGGGTGGGGCTCTAGTGTAGTCTGATTTGTCTTGGGTAAATGGTTGCTCCAAATGGATGAGGTACACCACAATACACTTATGATGGGTATTCATTTATCTGACTGAAAAATTGAACAGATGTTTAACATCTATCATGGCCAGGAATAGCGATCTTTAAGAAAAATCTATATGAAACAAACCAATGAATCATTTGATTTAAGTTGTATAGTAAACACACTATGTTTGGTACAAGCTTTCTCTTAAGCAGAGGGTCCTTGGATGACCACTTATGTTGAATCAGTGTACCTGGTACTATTTGTATGCAATTATTCTTTTCCTCTGATATAGAACCATGCGTAGGTCATGGAAATTCTTTTAATATTGCTTATTCACAATACGTTATAAAGTTATAGTGACTATTTTATCAAATGATGCAGTGTTAAATATTGAGAATTGTCTATATTATGAATGCTTTAAATTACATTAGATAAAATCCAGTATGAACATGTTTTATGCATTGTTTTGTCTCGTGTATGTATGTGTGTGTGTGTGTGTGTGTGTGTGTGTGTGTGTTGCATTGTATGTATAATTATTTCTCATAGTTTTAAAGTTGAAGGAGTGTGAGTTGTAGATTTGTGATAAAAGTTAGAATTCTCACTTTACACATTACAGGAAGCCGCTGACTTGATTCTCTCTTTAATCGTTTTGTGCTTCTGTCATCGCTCTAACATGCCGATGCAAGCATTTCATCACCATGCTGATTAATTCACATACTCAGATAATTTATCTTTGCATGTTGTTTTACATTGCTACATCTGGTGTTTGGTAACTGCAGCAAATATGAACCCCTGTAAACAGGACAGCATAGAGGAATTATAATTTACATGCTTATGCCCCCCCCCCCCCCAAAAAAAAAAGTGGACATGGGAAATTTTGAATAATGATTATGCTTCACCTTTGGATCTTTCTACTGAAATGAAACCATTCCTTTCATATTTTATTTCTTCTGATGTGCTTTTTGTATATTTTATTGGAAATTTCATTGGTAAATTACACAGTAAGTATATAAATAAATAAATAGAATCAATTAAAATTGGTTCCCAGACAAAATGATACAGACATCTATCTGGAAAGCACTGGACAGCAAGAAAAAGTAACTGTTTTTCTCCCTAAGTAACGAGAGATGTTTTCAATGAGTTAAATGTGTATCACATTGCCAAGGGTTGAAAACTGGTCGCATGAAAAGGTTGGTGGTGTAGGTTCTCTGGCCGGCCTGAGAGCTGACAGTACATTTGGGCTGGTAGCTAGAGGGGGACACTTCCGCATCACTATACAAAACAATAGTAACATTCATGTTAAAATTGGTTTATCTTAAGACTGTGGAACTGGCTTCCACCCCAGACTACCTGGTCAATACTCCGATTTAAGGACCACTGCTGCTGTAATGGTCCTTGATGTCTTGCACATAGCAGAGTACACTCTAAAATCCAATTAACAGCACATTGCAAATGTGCCTTTTGTTCTTTGATATCAAAGTGCTTTTCCAACTCATTAAAAATACAAACACTTTTTATCTCTAATAATTTGCCAGTTTAGCCATTAAATATCTTCATTCGCCTTATATTAATTTTTAAAATCAAGGAACTGCACTCTCAGAAAATAAATATTTTAAGAGCTTGTGACAGAATTATGACCTAATTAAATTCACAGCAGTGAAAAGGCATTGCCATTAGCTGGATTTGGAGAGCTGTGAAGTGTGCCTTTACCTTGCTGACATGATCTTACATGAATGGCAGGCACGTTGGGTGGAGGTCCGCTGTATTAACACCACTGGTCATGCAAGTCAAAAAGACCAGTAAAGCTCTGGATCTTTGGAGTGCCAGTAGGACTGATAGTGTGTGTGCATGGCTCGATACATGCATACAATATATGCATCAGCCTGGAAGATGGCCTGCTTACGTGTGTGTTAAATGAGGATCCTGACGTTTCCAGGTTTCAAAATTTTTTATGACGTCTCACTAACAATTGGTGACTCTAAATTACCCACAGTGTGTGAGCATTTGCCCTAGCTGCGATGGATTATTACCACATCCAGGGTGTCCCCTACCTTATATGCAGTGCTTCCTGGGAGGTCGTTCAAGCTCACCATGACCCTATAGTGGACCCACTGGAATATGGGCGGAGAATGTCATGTGTTAATGATAATTGTTATAATGATTAATGTTTAATGAGAAAAGTAGGTGAATGAACAAATGTTTGTGCACTCTCATGTTCCTTTGTATTATAGTTCTGCATTGTTTATTTTTTTTTTCATATGCCGTGAGCTTGTGAGAGGTAAAATATACAATTTTTCTATTACTGTTGGGCAATCTATGTAAATGTGCAGTTAGGTAAAGATTTGATCTGCTTTGACCATTGGAACATTTCCCTGTAACTTTTGCTTCATAAAATTGATTAGGAACTGCATGGTATGGTAGGGAGTCTAATAATAAATTATGTTCCTCACACATATTAATATTGTACACTTACTAAACAGAGTAACTGTATTTTAAAGGGATTGACCAATGCAGTGGGTGTGGTTTTATAATGAGAGAAAAGGCAATAAGAAGATACATTTCTGAAAAACTGAAGCCTCTGTCTTTTATTTTTGAAATCTCAAAGCATAAACTTTGTAGTTGTTAATTTAATTGCTGATATTCTGTAATTCCCTAGAGAATATTATGGATTAATCATCTGGTTCATTCCAACAAGAGATAAGCCCCTCAATGAATTGCAATTTTACCAATTTAACCCTGTCTGCTCCTTAATATGACAAGATTAACATTTTTCAATTAGCTATATGTAATTGCACTGTGGGCTCAGTTGCCCTTGTCGTGTCCTTAAAGGTACAAGAGGCTGTTTTTAAGGGGTACACAGGTTATTTTATTAAACTGGTTGCAGGGTTGATTACAGTTTTAATGCCGGCATCTCAGACTGGAGTCTGGAGGGATGCATGCGTAGACTGGTTACCATTTATTCTCATTCCCTTACTGTAACTGGCTACATCTGTATCTAATCTTATGTTCTGCTTATGTCCTCTTTGAGATTGTAAATAACTGAAATTATGTTGATGAATATAAAATTTGCATTTGCATGGCACTATAATTGCTATTCCATGTTAGCAAAAGCTCCATCAAACTTCTTGATCGTGATTCTGTGATTTTGTTGCAATAGATATTTCTTGCAGATGGTAACTATAGTAAAACTGATGAAAAGCATATGAACTTGTGGTTATTATTATTATTATCGTCCCCCCCCCCAAAAAAAAACAAAACACACACACACACACACATATGGGATATGGCATATTGAAAGTAAAATACACTGGTTGTAAGCTGGAGATAAAGAAAACGATTTCTTCTTTTAAAGATAAAAGGCTTTAGTTATACATGTCACGGACCAGGTAGACCTTGTCATCCCTCAAGACAAGTTGTTGTTAAACATATGATTATTGATCTTACAGGTTGTTGGTTTGTTTGATGTTTTGCTAAGCAGTTTTTTTTTCCTTCTACAAGGATTCCACCATGAGACAAATACCTTGACTGCCACTGACTGTGGCTTCATTGGATGTAATTGCCATTCTGCCTTGTATGTTGAAAAAGTACTTTTTAAAATTTATTTTTGCTTTTTTTTCTGGTAAAGAGCCAGGAACAAACTTCTTACGATATGTATTTCTAGATGCCAACCTGGAGAGAAGTGTGCATAACACTCAGAGAATGATTTCTCTATTGTTAAGTTTGGCAGGGTTTGGCAGTCCTGTGAAAATATATATTCATTAAACATTACTGCCAAATGCAGTATTAAAGCTCAGTTCTGTTTTTTTTTTTAAATCTTTCTTTTTAATTTTCTCCCCTCAGAAATGAGAAATAGGTTTAGTGTTTCAGAAGGTTCTTGTAAAAAGCAATTGGTGCCCCCTCCCCCACGCCAACCCAGACCACCCACAATGTTTGACTTTTGAAGCACTTTTTACAAATAAAAAATGGATCTGTTCCATTTAGATTTCAGTGGTGAATCAACAATGACAGCCAATGTATTTTCGAAAAGATGTATAATGCATATTATGTGGCTATTGTAGTCACCTCTCGCGGCAGTGCAGTTTTGTTTATTGTTCATCAGGAATCAAATTACCCAATTAAAATTGAGTTGCACTCTAGCTGATGTTGCACTTAAACCTTAGAAAATGCATTATCCATATTCACATGATGTGCTCTAATGTCATAAATGGCAGAATATACATCAACAGTAAAGTGTCAAATAAGTAAATCCTTATGGAAAGCTAAACTACAAGTAAGGTGTCTCAATGGCTAACATTGTTGGATCTTGTCCAAGTGCCTGCTCTCCCCATGTCTTGGGGGTTTCCTCCTGCAGTCTAGAGGCATACAGTTCAGTGATCTGCCATCTCTGAGTTGCCCGTAGCACATGAGTGTGTGTGTTCCCTGCAAAAGATTGGCATTGTTTCCCGGATGTACCCTTGCCTTGTACACTGTCTTGCCTAGGATAGGCTCTAGGCCCTCCTACCATCCTGTAGTGTATAAATTATAAGAAAAGAGAGGGAATACCTTTTGTAAATTATGGAACATATAGCTACATGCACCAGTGAACTATGGGGGCATGCCTTCAGCATTGTTAGAATGGAAGTGGTTTTAGCTCTGATTTAGTAAGTTTTCACTGATGACAAGACCGTAGAAAAGAGTAGTTAAAAAAAAACGACTCTGCCTAGTCCAACTTGTCGTGTTTCTACACCCACTCATATTATATCGCTCCCATTACAGGATGGATTCTATTAAGGAAATCCTCTCCTCAGCTGCTGGCAGAGCGCTGTTCCTCGTGCTGCTTTTCGCTATGGTTGCACAGCCCAGCAGGTTCAGTCCCTGTTTATTTGTTCTCATTAACTGGCCTTACGGATGGAACACATTTAAGCCCCATGTGATAGCACAGACACCCACTAACCATATGCTGCTTCTTTTCTTCACTAGAGTGATGTGCGCCATGCATATACATTATGGTAATTGTGACTTAAAGGCTCCTTAAGAAAAATATTGATGTTATGTTTGGTTATTTTAGTAAATAATTTTAAATGATCCCAAGTGCTGCCAGATTTGTTGAATTTTTACGCTAAAATCAGGTGACAATTCATTTGTCTCCTTACGGAAGATATAAAATATCTTTTCGAGCAGAAACTATGTACATGTAGTCCATATATTTTGCACCTTGGTGATTTTACTCAATTTTCAGATTTTAATATTGAAGTTCAGTAAAATAAATGACATGGTAATGGATGACATGTTGACAAAAGTTTGGCTTAACAATAAATTACATACCCATCATATTTTATTTGTCAAGAAAAATGTTACATTTTGAGTAAATGATTTCAATTTCAAATGACTGGATTTAGTCTCGGTTTCTGTTTACATTTCATTGATTTATTTTTTTTCCTTTTTTGACCACCACATGTGTGTTAATGTGAAGTGCTGTTTATTTTGACTTGGTATGTATATATCTAAGCGTATCCATATTGACAACCACTAATTCAGTCCAGGGTTGTGATGCGCCTGGACTGTATGTCAGGAACTGGAGGATGCAGAACATACTCTGGATGAGATGCCAGGCTGTCTAAGCACACACTTACAAACACGAGCACATACATGTATTATGGGCTGTGATAATGGTCCAGAATGAGCATCCTATCTATATGTCATAGTTTTTTAGGAGATATCAAAATTTGTTTCTGGAGAAAATTTATGTTGTTAGGGGATACTTCATTATTTGCATAGCTCACTATTTGCTTAATTACATTAATTGCTAGTGGAATTTGTTTCCAGGGGAAATATAAAACCAAAGTGTTGAGCAACGTTTTGCTAACTCCTGCCATTAACCATGTGAGAGATGATGCTTGTCAGCATCAGCTTGTTATTCAGTAACGCACTACATTGAAGTTCAGGCGACATCATGGTTCAGGCCAGGGTCACCAGTGAATTAATAGGAAAATTCAAGTCTAAGATGCAGTGCCACTGTCGGTTACGAGGAAGCAAGGGGAAGCAGGGGCATTAACTGCATGTTTAGTTTATGGGGAATCTCTGGGTAAAAGTACATGTTTGGTGGTCATATGTATCAGGACGTATGCACTTTTTTGGTTGAATGATAAATTAACTTTTATTACTTTTATACATACCATATGCTGAGAAAAGTAGACGGCAATAATGAATCTTATCATACGCACCATATTAAGCCCTCCAGCTTCTCTCCTCAGTATGGAAACATTTAGTTGCGGTAGACACATGTCTTGAAATAGTCTGTATTCTATGTGTAAATGTGCACCCTGAACTGTGCTTCCACGGATGGGCTCTGTGTTGGGTGCAGCTAAATGGCAAGATGGCTTATGTAAAATATACCTTTGTTTCCTCCAGTATCTCCACCCTAAAACACATATTACATTAATTATTACTTTTATTTAGCACTTTTATCAATAGTGGCACACACACCCTACATGGAGCAGTCCTAACCCACTGAGCCATTGTCATTATGAGCAATATCTGGACTTTTTTGCCTTATGGACATATGTGACCACAGCTTAGCACAGAAGCATTTAAGATAGGAGTGCTACAATCTCAGTGAGAATGACACTACATTTTTTGTTATATTTGTTTTATAATGGGCAATAATGTAGCTGTAGGTATTTTCATAACTTATCTGATTAAATTAATGGTTAATTACTGGAAACCATAAAGGACTTCATAATAAACCATTCAAAGATTGCATTGCATAATTTCAATTGTGTAGCTGTGGTAATGGCTTCAAATATTCCCCATAAAGCGCGTACACCATAATTACAGCAGAATCAGTAAATTCATTTGAAAAAGGTACAGTATGTTTTTTTTCTTTTTTTTTTTCCCTGGCAGGGTGGATGAAAATATTGAAAATGTTTCTCGTACTGTTAAATATGTCTACAAGGCACACATATACTGTCATATGCCAATGTTCTGCTGGAAGCCATATTAGCCACTCAATGTTTAATCATCAAAATAAATTCTTATATATTAAAATATATATTTCATAGTTAATCTGATACCCTTAAAGAACAGGGAACCTCTTTTCTTAAAATCTGTTGTACAAAGAGACACATACCACCCTCATTATTAGACGCATTCCTGAAGCTGAGTAATTTCAGCTCTTTAATGAGCTGGTCATTATGCAGATGGGAAGAGGACAGCAAGCTAGGCTCATGTCAATGACAGAACAAGAAGAAAAAGCCTCATAATGATAGCAAATTCATAATATAGTGTCCTGATCCTGTCAGTCAATATAAGCATTCATTATGAAAAAGTTATGTGCTTTGTGCCAGTGCTGGGTATTTACCATGTACTTGTTGTTGTATTTAAGTAATTTAAAAATTGTCTTTACTGTCACAATTTTACCTCTCAGATACAGCAAATAGTGGATTTGCAGGGCAGCGCAGATGCAGTGATTTAAAAAACATATATATTTGAGAAGGTTACCCAGGCTTAATGCAATCTGTGAGTCTATATGTTCTTTATACCTATATTATTAAATTTGAGAAAACTTGTTTAATAATAATAATAATAATAATAATGATAATAATAATAATAGTAATAACTGCCAGGTGCCATTAAAGTGTAATATATTGCACAGAATATGCATCACACTTCCACTCAAAGCCAGATATTGTTTTTAAGCCATTTTGAAGATGTTGTACATAGTACATAGCATCATTTTAGCAAATAACCAAGGTAAAGTCAGTTTGGAAGATGATCATTAGACCCTTGGATCGTTTACATATCAGACATAATTTAAATGTGAGGTATTGCAATAGGTCAAAAATAATAATGATTTAAGTAACAGGGATATGGTAACAGAGATATCTACTTCTAAGTTCATATGCTCAATCTAATCTCAGAGAATAAAAGTGGTGAATGTGTGACATAGCCCTCCGTGGGGGCAGAGAGCCTGGAATGTGGCAGAGTGAATTTGTATGTATAAGGCATACACTTGGGAGTTAATCTCCCCAGGTTCTGTACAGATTCCATAAACGTTAGATACAAATATCATCTGAGTTAAAACCTATTGCCTGTCTGCTTTTACATTAATAGTGCCATGCTTCATCGATCAAGCAGATAAGTCTTTAATGAAAATCTGAATTAAAATAAATGGTGAATATCCTTATGCACAAGAACATTTGTTGCATTTGACTGCAGCTACCAAGAGACTGAGATAGTCTAGGAATATTTTTTCTCTCTAAGTCAATAGTCAAATAACTAGTTGGAACTGAGATGGCAACACACAAGTATTTGAGGAAAAAGTAAAAGTGTAAGTAAATTATTACTGTTTATCAGGCTATTTTTCAAATGCAGTAAATAAATAATCATGATATTGTTATGGTCATGCATACAATTTCAGGCCTAGTCAGATTGTAGAATATGCACACTTGCTAAATATCAAATAACAATTGTGTTTTATTATAAAATTAAATACAAATTTAGAATAGAAAACAGCAATTGAATAGAAATGAATACAATTGAATAGAATGTGACCAAAGATATGTACAAACTACGCACATAAAAAAAGCCTTTATCTCTCTGGACTGTTGTCTGGTCCTCTCTGTTTCCTCTCATTATAGCTGCTGATCTAACAGACCCCTGAGATACTGGGGTGACCTTAAATGCTTCTTTTTGATGAGGATGACTGACTTTACAATATTCTGAGAATGAGGAATTCCTCAAATATCACAGAATGAGCTGTTATGCAGTCTACATTTTTGGTCCTTTGGGAACTAAACATTTATTTGTTTATACTGGGCCAGATACAATTTCATGATCTGGAAGATTAAATAGCTGATCAAAACTCAGTGGTGCCATGCTAAAAATGTAACGTGATAAATTTCTGCTGACTAGAAGAAACATGCTTTGTAATAAATGCAGCACAGTGGATTACTGTCCAGTTTAACTTAATTAATTTATAACTTAATTGATTTATAATTTATAATAAACCATGTGTCAGTCATAAAGCAGATTGTAATGCAAATCGCAAACCATAAGTAGCTAAGTAGTAGTTATTTTAAGAAGTATTGTATAGAAGTTATTTTTTGCATACTGTATTTTCTTCTGCTGATTTAGGAGGCTGGTTGCATGTCGTCGTTTTCAGTTGTATTCTTTTTAATGTGTAAATGACATTTGGAAAGAGATTATGAACAGGAATGAAAAGCGGGCAAGGTATTAAGCGGACATTCGGGTACTAAGCCTGAGTTCCTGGCTTAAAATTCCATCTTTGCACGTTAAGATCAAGAACACTTCTATTGTGACTAGTGAAAAGTTAGTGATACAAGTATCTTTCAGGAGCTCTAGTGGTCAGAGACACTGCTAGTCACCTTGTTCGTTGTCCAGGAAGGGTTATTAGCTGTGTTTTAACACTTCTGTGGGGAAATCCCTGTGTCACCAACTGTTTTGGCCCTCTATCCAAAGAGAACCGTATTTAAAAAGTGTTTAAATTCACATAATGGTATATTCACATTCATATGTATGTCATGGATAAGCGAAATTAAACCTGTGTATTTGTTTTCAAGAAAATGTATACAAAGACCGCAAATTTGGTTTAGAAATGATAAAATAATAATTATAATAATAATAATTTCATCACCTTACTATGAATCCAAATGAAACCATGAAACCCAATGGTTTTGTCTTGGTCTAGAATTTTTTTTTATTTTTTATTTTTTTACTATTTTTAGTACCCTTTGGGTATTATTGTTACATATTGTTTAATCACAGGATCTCAACCATGATATTTTTGACAGGTAATTTTCTTAACACATCTGACAGAGATAGATTGCATTGGCCTTTTGGACCCAGAGCTTTTGTCTGTGAGTGATAAGACTAGATTATGGTTATCTTGGTATAAGTGCCCAAGACGATACAGCTACCTAATAAGTCTCGGGGTAATACAGCATTTGCAGAGGGTGCCCAGGCACAGAGCCAGATGGGATGCACAGCCGCAGTGAGAGGATGCAGAGTTTTATAGCACGCATGCAGCAGCTGGTCGCAGGGAATACATCATACCCCCACGACGCAAGCGGAGGCGAGTGACGAGGCGGCGCTGCATCTGGGCTCCAAGCACGCCCCACTTAATGCCTTTGAATCTCTGTTATTTTGTTCTGCTAACGTCGCTTTGATGAAGCTCTCCGAATCTGCCTACTGATCCGGGGAGAGTTTTTCCGTTTTTTTTCTTTCTTTTTTTTCTGTTGCGTACCATCGCACTGAAAATAAGCCTTATCAGGTATAAACGGCTCTGAATATCTAACTACAATATCAGTGTTTTATAAGTCTTCTGGGCACATGTATGTGCACATCACAGGTAACAGTAGTTTTTCTTAGCACAAATTCACCAGCAGTACCAACAGTTACGAGCTTAAATGTCCTTAAATTCAGATTACTATGAACTTATATAGCATCACCTTATATTACCCTTTGAACCCTTATATTACCCTTACCTTGCATTATCACGAAAGTGGAACTTATTGGAAATTACCTGCTACATAAAACTCCAGTTTTAATAAACATCATGAGCTCAGTTTAATTTATGAATCCAGTTATTTTATGAAAGCAAGACATTGGCGATTGTTTCTCTGAATGAGCATCATGGATGAAAGCTGTAATTTTCATAGTGAAAGCACACTCATGCTCTCCTGTGGTGGACAGGCAATGCATAGCCAGCACAGTCTGTGTGAGCAGTGGGGAGCTGTGAATCTCACAATGAGATTCCACAAGCTTTTGATGCACATAGCGGTCATCTCCGGTCAGGGAGAACGAGGGGCTTTCCATAACACCTTCTACCAGCGATCCCAAGGTACAGCAAGCCTAACAAACCATTTTGATTGTTATTGGAACCATCACACCAGAATAATGCTTTTCTAGCGTGTAATATTATCTCTCAATTGTAAATAAATCCTCCTTTTTAGATCATAATTCAGCTGTTAGTACCTTTAGCTAAAGACACATTTTTTTTTGTTTAATTTTTTAAAAATACTCAGGAATCATATGCATCCTACATAACTCTACCATACAAGTTACAAAAGGTCTATTGTTATATCATTCAGAAAAAAGTGTACCCGGAAGAACTGTAGGATAAGTGTGCATACTTCTGAATCACGGGAAACACTATGACAGAATATCACACATGGTGACTCAAAGACATGGCATAACTGACAGCAGTGTTCACAAGGTGACAGCACTGACCGCTCGACTGATTTAACTGATGTGCGTCAGGTCAGATGGGGTCAGAAAGTAGCTAGAAACCTTCCCTTTGAAACAGGACACAGAAGGACACATGTAGCACAATAGACACTATTGTGCAGTATGATGATCACAATGAACTACAATATATTGCAACTAACAAACCACTGTATTGTGCCGTATAAAGCAGCTGGGACTGCTGACTAAGAATAAGGTGAGAATAACATTTGGTTTTCCAGAATCTTTTTTTTCTTGTTTTTTGGTTTTGCTATTGGCTGATACGTGCTTCTTTTTGCCTAAGGCGTGTGTTTTATGTTTATTTTAGTTTTAGCCAGTGTAATTGTATCTATATGGACTAATGTGTCCTTGGCACTGACAACATGTTTTGGTTACGTAACAGAATCAGGGAGTAGTAACTTTTGTGGAGCATTATTATGTTGTTTTTGTCAGGCACTATAATAAGCAAACTGAAAGACTGCACAATGCATTTATGTCTCATTATATATTGGTCATTAATGTAGTAATCGTGTGATATGCCAGCATATGTTTAAATAGACACACATTGCAATGTTCTCAGGTTTCCAGTTGAAATTGCACCTGCTTTTTTCTCTACACTTTGTAGTACTAGAGATCCATACATGTTTATGTGTTTGTTAATGATCTTTATCATTAGTCAATTACCTTACTGTCACACAGCCAGCATCAATGTCTGAGGAAAATAATTTTCTTCCAATAAATTATTTACGATTGATTATTAGTTAATTACCTTGTGCATTTTTATGGCATATGACATAATACATTTAATCGCCTTCATCCAATCCAGACATAGCATCAGGCTATCTTTTTTTTTTCTTTCTAATGTAAGGCTTCATCTTAAACTAAAATGTTTCGTGGCTAACTTGTGTTTTAGCTTCAGTATCTGATGAGAAGCCTCTCTAGGTTTGAGGTGTGTGCACTTTTTTTATTAGAATCCCGTTTTTCCTATTTGGTGTTTTTCACACCTGATCATATAATGATAGGCTTGAGAAGATGCATTATTTGTATCGAATGAAAGGAATTTCACAGGCATTTAGCAAAGTGTGCTTTTCTGTAAACAGTCCGGTTTCTTCCAAAATTCCGGGGTTCTTTTGAAGGATGGAGTCCAACAGCTTTTCACGTTTGTCACATTTAGTTATTAGAATGTATATGTATATAAGCAGTAACCAACTGAAGTGTTCTCATTGCTGTGTGATTCATAGTGACATTTGTTGGGTTTGCATGCAAATGAACAAAATGGACTGGATGGCCTCTCTCGATTTGCATCGCCTTTTATTTTCATGTGCTGTGGAAATAAAAAGTAATGAAAAAACATGCAAAGTAACTAATAAATAATCAATCCAGTTGATGGTGGTTTATTACTTGGTCCCTGCTCCCGTTAGATCATGGCTTTATGGCATCCTTCAACCAGATTAGCGCTTTTAAGCTCATCATATACTCATCCCTCAGCCTTGTCACTTTGTACTTTATGGAATGACTATGTAGATGTGTATGCGCTTTGGCGTAGATAATAGCAGTGACTCAATTGGCATAATCATCCTATCTGATAAGCAGTGGTGGGCTCTATTTCGCTTTCCGTTCTTTTCTGTTATGACCTCTTTCCCTCACATATCGGCCTATTTACATGTATATTGCATAATCATAATCTCAGTCACTATGTTGCAGTCGTTAATTAAGTAATCTGGAAGTGACCAGCTCAGTAGTTTTGTCCACATGGAGGAGAATGGCACTTCATTATTTTGAGGCCGTTCCATATTTTAAAATTGATTCGTTTTTGTTTTTATTAATTTACAGTAAGGTAGTATAGTGGCATTGGAGTTTTATTCATGTGAGGGCAGAGGGGGAATTAAGTTTTTTTTTTCTTGTTCTGAATGAGGCAGCTTAACAAGTGGTAATGGGCTTTTTCATTGAACTTGAACAAATGAATATAACTCCTTTCTTCTGCTATTTCTGGTGACCTTTTAGCACAGATTAAATGAATGTTGGAGTGAGATTTGTATCCTTCCACTAGAAAACACAACAGTGTTTTTGGAAGAAAATAATCAGTGTCTTGTTTGGGCATTTGCTCCGGATATTACAATTTGAACGAACATCCTATTGATTTCGCCACCAGAAGTAGAAATAACATTCATTTCCACCTGGTTATTATTATTTATAAAGACGACCATTCTGTGTGCATGATGAGTATATATTACTGCTTATTACTGTTTATGAATTTCTTATTTTTCCAGTATAACTAGAAGGGTGTGTTCTTGACAGTTATATTTGTGTTCCGTGATTGTATGTTTATGCAGTAATGAAGTTTAATAATGCCTGATACTACAGACAACCTGTTTAAACATACGCATGGCATGCCTACAGTAGGTGCCTGTGTGACCTCTTCTCCTTGTGGAAGTCGCAGCATTAAGCTGCTTGGTGAGTATTTGCAATGGATTCAAGTTCCTCTAATGAGACCTGAGTTGTTTCTTTTGATACCGTGACAACTCATATGTTACTGCATGGAATCTGCCGTTTGAATTAAAAACAGTCCATGTGAGCCAAAAGTACCTCCGTATATCAGTCTCCTCCACACATTAGCTCTGTGGAAAAGAAGACTTCCTAGTTGTTGACAACACACATTCACTGAAATAGTTTTATTTAAAGGGTGCGAGTTAAGGTAATTTGCTGTTCTACAATTAAAAATATCTCCAGTGTGTGTGTGTATATATATATATATATATATATATATATACACCACACACGCACACACACACACACGTACGTAAATTCTAATTAGCTGCAAAGCCTTGAATAATATATAATATAGTATAGTTTTGATAAACTTTCTAATGGCATCTTTGGAATTGGAACATTTATTAGTAGGGTGTGGTGATCCAGCATAATAAAATCATGATTCTGTTTCTGCTTAAAATGACCAGAAAATGTATTATTGTTATTATTATTATTGTTGTTGTTGTTATTAATGTAAACATATCCATGCTGTTGAAGTAGTTTTGGTACCGTGAAGAGAGAAAGGTACTGTTTTGTCATATATATTTTATATTTATTTAACTTTCTCGCACGGCATGGATTTGTAATTCATAAGTCTGCGTATAATACGAAGTACATGAGAACGGGCTGTAACGTTGATACACAAACACAGACATATGAGAAAGTTTTGGGAAGCTTGCTTATTTCAAGAAAAATGTTGTACATTTATTGGATTCATAACAAAAGTACTTAAGTACATAAAGTACACAAATGTTTGGTATTTTATATTATTGCAAAGGTGTTACTAATTAAAAAAGGACCCAATGAGACTGCTTGTCAAAGAACAAAGAACAGCAATTTTAGAAACGTAATTTGGGTTTCAGTTTATTGCTAATTGAAATGAATGATTTGCTTAAAACTATTGGTAATTTCTTGTGTGATATATAAATATTTCTCAACAAATTTAATAAGAGTGTAAGTGCTGTTGCTTAACTGATAAAAGTATTTTGAGCGGTCAAAATTCAGCATCTAAAGTGCTATTTCCGTTTTTCTTGAAAACATTCTCAGCTGTCAACAGCCAAAAGTCGTCGTAGAGGCTTAACCTAGAACTGAACAGAAAACCCGGAGCTTAAATAAGCTGTCTGTTTTATCAGACCAAGGTGCATGTTTCCCCCTCTAAAATGCACAGGGGCTCCTTGTGGGTTAATTGCATGCGTTATGTTGTGCCCTGTGGTATGTTAATCAGGAAAGCATCGCCTGGCCCTGCAGTCATTTGCAGCAGTACCTCTGTTGGAAGTCTTTCGGCTCAGCATTACAGTTCTGTTTGTGAGCCTTGGCCTCAGTCCCTCTGCAGGATGGATAAGTAATGGCCCTGATGCCTACTAGACTTGTCATCTCTGAGGGTATTCCTATTGGCCTTCTCTGAACTGTTACTGCATGTGACAGGCCTTGATAGTGTCAGAATGAATCGCCCCCCTTGCACACTCTGCTGCAAAGGAAAGTGACAAGTTAATAGAGGCTAAAGGACTCTAATGGTAGCGGGGGGGGGGGGGGGGGGGGGGGGGGGGG
>JAODKL010000095.1:24206508-24231841 GCA_026780765.1 Petrocephalus schoutedeni | reverse complement strand
GGCAGTTCTGAAGGCGAAAGGGGGTCAAACACCGTATTAGTATGGTGTTCCTAATAATCCTTTAGGTGAGTGTATATTCTTAAAAGTATTTTGTGACAATACAATACCAGGCATATACAGTATAAATACAAGCAACTTGCAATACCTGTAAATATGGATAATGACTGCATTTGCTAATATAGAAGTAATATGCTTTGAATTCACACCACCTATTCTGTGCAGAAATTAATTTTCGCTTAATAAGTTAAACATTGAAGTTAACAATATAGGTGCATGTGTAATGCTTGTGCCTGTTGTACAGTTTTTGGATGGAACACCATAGACTGTTTTGGCCAGGGTAATGGCGCTTTTCAGTGGCAAACAGGAACTGAGCCATACTGCAAAGAGACCAGTTACAGCATGGTTCCAGTTTACTTTGGTTTTCCACTGCAGAAAGGCTGGTTTGGTAAAGGTGTTGCCGGGATTGTAGAGCAACAGTGATGCTTTACTGCATCATGATTTACTATATGCTAATTTCCTAATTTTCTACTACCTCTTTGAGAATCGCCATGTTAGCATACTAGTGGAATTAGCATTAGGTTGTGTAAATTTGCATTACAAATCCATTCCATTCAGGTGTTCTCCAATAATTTTTTTAAGTAGGAGATTGGAAATGTTCAAGTTCTGAGCTATCGGGAATGCATCACTATATTGCAGTGTGCAGTACTGCTAACAATGAATAGTATATAGAGTATACTGTTTTTTCCTTCAGAAAATCCATGCGCCGAACACCAGTATCTCTGTGCATTTTGATGAATCAGATGGTGGTGAGGCAACAAGCTTGGTTTGGTTACGCTTTTGATCTGCTTGTGAGCAGAGCTATGTCAGCGGTTACGGCTTGCAGACTTTACGGTGGAAAACCTCCGGTTGACAGTACGGCTTGGCATGGCTGTACCTACCATTGAGGACACCAAAGCCCTCTGTATTTTTTCTGCAGCTTAAATAACCACGATCCATTACGCGGCACACCAGGGAGAAACCAACAATTTTGACCTTGGTTTATTAAAAAATCCTGGCTACGGCTTTGTGGCTTGGGTACAGTGCGGTTCTTGATGGTAATATAAAAATGGCATAAATGAGATGCCTGGTCATTGACCCTCCTAGCCTTTCTAGGCTCCAACTTTAACCACTAGGCCAAACTCTCTCCCTTGCTTAATTGACAAAAGTGATGGTGTCAGATATATTAGCTGTAATCAGGGGAAATACTTAACAAGATGTAAGAACATAAAATACAGCATTTGATGGAGTAATCCTGGTGTTTTCAATTAATGTAGTACTGGAAAGATTTGAAATGAAACGTATATTTTTAGAGTAAAAAGACCACTTATAAAAATAGTGGTAGTGCTGTGAAGTATAAACCCATTGTTTTTCTGTCTTTTTTTAAGTAGATTAGACCTTTCAACCAGACCTCATGTAAACAGAATATGTTTATCTCAGTAAGGAGTTCCCGCCTAAAATATATAGCTGTCATACCACCGTACGATTGTATAAGTTACTCTGTTTCTGTGGCATTTTTTGTATTAATGTTGCAATCTGCTCTCGGTGGCCAGTTTATTAGATATACGTGGTTCGTAATGCAGAAAACCTGCTCTTCCAAACCACAAATAATCTGCAACAGAATACATAAAGCACACAGACAGGGTCAAGAGGTTCACTTACTGCTTGACTAAGCATTAAAATGGCTAAGATGCCTCAACTAAGTACTTTTGAACGTGGTGTGACTGTTGGTGTCAGATGTGGTTGTTCCAGCACCTCAGAAGCAGCTGCTCCCCTGGGATTTTAACGCACTGCTATTTTCACTTGTCTTAAGCTTTACAGGGAAGAGTGCAATAAACAAACAAACATCCAGTTCTTCTGTGTTCTGTTAGTTAATGGGAGAGATCAGAGGAGAGTGGCCAGACTCATTAAAGGTACTGGGAAGGCCACAAGCACAAAAATAAACTCAGAAAAGCTTCCCTGAATGCAAAACCCTTTGAGCAGTTCTAGAGGAAAAAGTGGGTCGTACCCAGTACTAGCTATGTGTACCTAATAAAGTGGCCACTGATTGGTTACCAGTACAGAGTATGTATTATACATTCCATCCTCGTTCTCAGGTTTTACGCTTCCTTATTAAGGCAGTGCATTTATGGATTTCGAAATACTCCTATAGATGTAATCATCCTCAAGGTCGTTTACATTCATAATGCTGAAATTGACTGTGAGGCAGTTATTGTTCTGGTGCCTTAGGTGTCAGCTAGGGGAATGACTGCGCGAGAGGGAAGCAGCCCCATAGTGGTCTGTTACTCTAACACTTAGATATAAGTACATGCTCAAGTGTGTAGACCATCTGAAGAAAGCCATTTCATTATGAAACTTGGTTGTATTGAGTACTATCGATCTGTGCAGAATTAAAACATTTAATTAATGAGATTGTGTGGTAGAATTTTTAAAATAGTCTAATTTAAACTGTGCCTGTTAATAGTAAATGAACATTATATATATGACCTCAAAATTCATGGAGATAGCCATATCTCTGGCACAGTGACAGATTTTAAATCCCCATGTTAAATGAAATATATTTGTTTTTGGTTCTGTGTTGAAATTGATCTCATCTACTGCTGACTTTCTTCAGTCTCAAAAGAAACAAATTTAAAAGTGAAAGAAACGAGAAAGGGGAAAACAAAATCACGTCAGAGACTGTAAAAAGAGCCTTAAGTTGAGACTGTGACAGAAAGTAATAGAATAGGGACCGAGGACTTCACAGAAGCACTGTGCATTATTAGGTTTTTCTTTATTAAAGGAATGCTTTTAAAATAAAGTACCCTGGTGTAACATACATAATAGTATTGATTTTATGTCATTATTGTAACAAGCTTCCTGAAACCCACTGTTCTTAGTGTGTTGCTTTGCAAAGCAGTGTGGGTAGTGAGGTAACACAGACAGAAATGTAAGATCAAAGTTTATTTTATCTTTATCAAGAAGAACAATTCTTTATCTCGGTTTTAATATTATATAATATATAGTGTCCTTGTTATTTAGGCGTAATTACTTTGCTCTCTTGAAATATGCATTGGTGGAAAACAACTCAGCAAAATAAGTAGAGTGAGATTCCTTATCAGTGGTTTTATGAATGAAATCTTAAAACAATACTTTTTTTTCTTCTAGCATATAATTTACATTCACCCATCCCTCAACTCAGGGTAATGGTGTTTTTTTAAATTACATCTAGCCAGGGAGAATAAACGTATGAATTACTCATTAATTACTGACTTGTTAATTCATTTCTTACATGTAGACGGTGCTAAATAAGAGTGCTCTTTCCTTTTTTAGAAAGCCAAAGAATATCAGGTCTAAAGAGACTGAATGTGCATTATTATAGTGGTATTTCGGAAACAATGTGGCGTGCTGGTTCCCTTTTGTTTGTGGTGCCTTATCCTGATATTCCTCCCACATGAGGCACATAACATAAGGGGGTACCTCAATCCTATCAATGGAGTAATTCAGTTCCGACAGGACAATGCCATTAATTCCCCCAAAACCTCAACAGTCGTTTGTAATTCAGCCCATTTTGTTCCCCCCTGCCCCAGCGACTCTCTCCTGGGGGTTGCAGAAACGCACTGAAATTTCAGTGAATGAAAAAGACTCTGCCCTAGGACCTATTTGACAAATGAGAAGTCGTGCAGCATCAGCAGCTGCGGCGTGAAGCCCCCGCCAAGGAGGCCGCCTCTCCGCTAGTCAGCAGCTAAAGTGTCGGCTGAGCCGCCAGAGCCTTGAACTGTCAGGCGAGTTGCATCCATCCAGCGGATAGCTGGCAGCACCGTCTCCACTCCGTTTTCCTCAGCCCTGCAGGAGGAGGGGGGATCTTGGTTAAACCGGCAAATTGAGCTTCTGTGCCACTCTCACTGACGCGCACACACGCGCGCACTCATACTGCCCTCCGACAGAAACACCCACAGGGAGAAAAAAGCCTCCACACCAGACAGGCGCACACACACGCACGTGCAAAGCCCTCTGTCCTCCGAAGTGTGACGGCTGCCAGCCCGACAGGCAACTTGAACCAGTGGAGAAATTCAGCTGAGGAGACTGCGCTAGCGGTGCGTACATGCAAGCCCCTACAGCAGCTCCGCAGAGAGTTTACAGAAACACGATGCAGCGTCCCCTAATGGGGACAACGTGTGTCGCTTTGCCAAATGCAGCCATGTGTCCTCAGCTCTCCTGTACCTTGACTTTCATGTACTTACAGCAGGTAGGTGCACCAGTCTTATCTTTATATATATATATATATATATATATATATATATATATATACTTATTTTATATGGGTTTGTAATTACATTTAGCACTGTTTGCCATTTATGGGTAGCTTTATACTATATTACGGTTTGGTTTATTTTGTTGATGTTATCTGTGCAGTTGTGTAATCTTTATAGGTTCCAGGATGATGACAGTCTTTTTTTGCTTGCTCTTCTGTATTTCATGATCATGTTTGTCTTGTACAAAACATTTAAAACTGCACACTGGAGCCTTCTGTTTACAGTACTTTTTCAGTACATGGAGGTCTGCTTACTGTGAAACGGTTTCAGTAGACTGTGTTTGCGTACGTGATGATACGGAGTGCAGACTCTGACATTTGTTCATATGGGAATTCAATAGAATTTAATACGATATTTAATATGCATGCTGCACTCCTGTTTTACGTGAGCGTTGATTTTAGTCATAGCTGAATGTTTTTTTCAAAGCATGTTCCCATTCAATTTGCTAACATAAAACATGCTGAACTGACAGAAAAAAGCGTCAGTGAAACGCGGTATTCTCAAATGTGCTCTGCTGTAGTTTATTGTGAGCTGTCTTTGTGTCTGCATGGCATGTGTGTTAAATTTAAGTTATGAACTCAGTGTTTAAAAGCAAGAACAGGTACATGTGGTTTCTTCGTATGAACTGGAAAATATCCAGCATACTGACTTTTTGGCGTTTCTTTATTGAACAGTAGATATTAACAGACCATGTACTAAGATACTTTTATCTACTTATTCATGTATACAGCTTGATATTTTACTGAAGAAATTTTGTGTAATCATACATATATCTGTGTATAGTTATAAATTTTATTACAATTGAAGGAGTCCACCCGTGGCTATATCTAGAAATCCGATTTATATCCCGATTTAATTTAAAAGCCTATGGCATTGCACTAGGTCTTCATCAGTGTTACTAGTTTTCAGTTAGTATGTTTATATTATTCAAGCATTAAAGCTGCATCACCAGATACTTTATCACAAGATGTTTAGTATACAAAGTGGAACCTTGAGACAGGGATGTGTTTTAGTTACATGTGAATAAGAATTCATTTTAAAATGCATAAAATTATTATTAGATTTTTTTTTGTTCTTAGCAAATCTGCTTTAGAATCTAGCTGTATCTGTTATTCAGGTCATTCAATTAAGAATCATTGATCATTCGCAGTCCTGAGTATATGGCATATATCTTTATTTATTTATTGTTAGTGCTGCTATATTCTAGTAGCATTGGTGTGCTTGTGTTATATCATAAATGAGTGAAGGAGTCATGAAGGAATACTGTTCTTTGAAGTGTATGTCTTGCGTATGACTTGTTGTATTATGTACTTCGTTTGGCAGTGGACCACAAACAATTCTGGTATGTTTGTATATGCTGGCAATGAAATGAGTTACGATTCTGAATTTTAGCATATTGGAAGTTCATTTTTAGTTATAATACCAATTTTGAATTTGCTTTGTTTCTAACAAATCCAGTATGTATGTAATGTAAGGAGTAATTGTGCACAACATTTTAAGTACTTTAGATTGATGGCAAGACCTTCATGAACACATATATATTTGCAACATTGCAGACGATTGTCAGATAAATCCGCTTGTGCATGAAAATTTATTTAGGACAGTTGTGCATGGAAAATGCACTCAATTAGTCAAACTACAGGCAATGCTCATACTTGTTAATTAAAATGTAAAACCCATGCATTGCTTCATATGGTTTTACTGTCATTAGATGAGTCATCAATAAAACCATGAGAAATTACATTCTCTCTCCAGTGTTAAAAAATCTAATTCACACTCCAGCAATACAAAAAACAGGCAAAAATGTGTAAACTTTAACTTCCCGATTTGTTATATTTGTTTTATTTATCTATTGATAAGCTTTTGAATATATTGTACATTTTATGTTTGTGTCTTGTTTACCCTGTTATTTTAGTAAGACTCTACCAACAATAATTTAGAAGATTAAATTAGCTAATGTAGTTAGACATATATTGATTACATTATTCATTCTTCGAGATGCTGTTTGTTACATTAATTGAATGAAAACCAGAGTTGCCAAATAACAGTCAAACCCTTAGTGTCTTCAGGAGAAATGCAATGCTTAGTAAAAAATGCTATTTTATGTAAATTACTGGCATTAATGGTTATCAGCAAGTGTGACCAATTTTGGATGATATAAAGTGCATATTCTTTAAATTAGTAAATTTTATTTGATATCTTCCTGAATACTGTACATTATCATAATGACGGGCTTCATTTGGGTAAATCTGAAGCAACTGAATTCATGATTGAAATGTGAGGACTTACATTCACACCCCAACGTTAAAAATAACACTGCTAACAGCACAAACCTGCAGTTGTATAATAGAGTCTATCTATATATACATGTATACACGCACATATGTAGTGCTTAACTGATCCCACTGGAGTAATTTGTTGTGGTCAGAATGCAGGGTCAACCAGAACTTAGTATCCCTGAAGCAGGGCCTTACTCAAAGTCCTAGTAGTCATACGGTGACTCTGCCTGCCAAGGGATTTGAACAACACTTCCCGGACACAGATCCCTTATCTATGAAGTGCACACATTTAAAAGTTTGGCAGTTTAAATTGTATGCATAACAAACAACGACAAGAGTCCAGGTTATCATGTTTGGCTTAAAACCATCTCTGCATAGCTTGTCTGCACATTTGGTCTTCTTTTTCGATAAAGTATGATGTAACATACAAAACGAAACTCCATTTCTATTAGCAGTTTAAAATATTTACCAAAGTACTAAGATGCCACTGCTGTATGTTGATAGGCGATAATAGATTATTTTGTGTTCTGTAGCTAGGCAGTCCATGGCTAAGAGCTAAGTCAGAATCTGTGTATCTGTCTGTGTGTCTGTCTATCTATCTAGCTAACTATCTATCTGTCTACCTATCTATTGTCTTCCTTGCCAGTCCTTTTCCAGCCTATCCTGGACAATACTTGTGTGTGTGCCAGCAAACCTGCTTTCTCTTCACTCGACATTATTGAACTGAAATGGATAGTATTTATTTTGTTTACGATGAATTAATAACCACAGCCTTCTCCCAGGTGAGCAGTTACAGTATGTCCCTTTAGTAGACACTCTCACCTTCAATCATATAACTGCTCAAAATGAAATTAAGCCATATATCACTGTGATTTTTTCCTGGCATTTATTTCTCTGAGCTTTAGACACAAATTCAGTATCAAATGAAGAGAGATTGGGATCTGCATAATTATGCTTCTCAGCAAAATTGAATCTTTTTTTTGGGCTTAATTATGTAAGATCATTTATTGTTGCCTGAACAGTCATTTAAACATGTTGTTTCTGGTGTCCATGCCAGTGGTGGACCAGATTAATAAGATTAGCTATTAGCTATAATACCTGTTGATATGGTTAGTTGTGTTTTGGAAAGATTTAATCCTGATGTAATCAAACAACCTTTTGCATAAGTATTAATACTTAAATGCTTCGATAATCTTAACTACAATATATTGCTATATGTCTATATTGATATATTCACTTAAACCTCACAATTAACTGGTGAGGTGAACCAGGTGTTTCTGAGCAGGGAAATCACCAAAACGTACTGGACCACGGCCCTCCAGGACCGGAATTGCCCACCCCTGATCTAATGTAATGCAGTCTGTTGAGTCATACTTATTTAGACATTACATTTCATTTTGTTGCTGTATGGCAGTGTTTCCCAACCCAGTCCTTGGGGACCTGCACATGTTTTTGCTACTGGGAGCTGGCAGGGTGTAAAAATTTAGGCTGTCTTGCATGGAGCAGGATGGGCCCAAAAACTTGGACCGGCAGGGAGGTCCCCAAGGACCAGGTTGGGAAAAACAGCATACTGTATGGTTTGGAATGTACAGTGGGGGATGGCAACATTGGATGCTATCATTCTTATCTAACCTGCAACTACTTTACAGGTCTCACTTTCAGTCAATCAATCAGACATTAAATGCTTTGTGCAAAATCGTTTCTTGAAAAAGAAATACATAGTATAAGTATTACAAGCTATTAGTAGTAAATGGTATTTTTGTGAATCTGTCCTTCTTGATAGGTGGGATGAAGGAGCATTAATGGACCTGAGACCCACTCACATACCTCATAGTGTGTGTCTGAAATACTTGCTTTATCTTCATATGAAAAACAAAACCAAAAAAACGGCACAGTTTTATGGGTGGTACTTTTGTCAGTTTAACACTTAAAGAACTTGGTTCACAGATGTAGTTCATTTTGTATTTATAAACAATGTGAGGCACTGGAAAAAAAGAAACACATGCACTGGGAAAGAACAGGATGCAACCGCACTGTGTGTGAAATACCAGTACAAGCAGGAAGGTTAATAAATAAAATAAACAGGCAAAGAGATAATCGAATGATAATACTGATGATAATAAAATGAGCCTTTATTTTGGATTGAAAAAGGAATTTATACACAAAGAGCTAAGTGGTTTCTCTACAGTGTGCTGGGTCACAAAGATACAGGTAATCACTGTGCGATTCAATTGAATCTCTTAGTGTGCTTTGCAGATTTACTGGTGTCTCTTAATGTAGGTTATTTAATGACCTCCTTTATCAGAAAATGACTCACGTCAATGAATTGAGCACTTGCCTTTCCAGCGATATAATCCTACCAGTTAATGGACATAATATATTTAAACCTTTTGAGCACCATTTGAATTACAGTTTTCAGCACATGGCAGTTTTTGTGCATGTGTAACTAGAAATATTACCTATTCATATGTGTGAGGTGGAAGTAGAGAAACCAATGCCATGACTCAAACAAATACTGAAACTGATACCCAGCAATCCTTTTCTTAACAAAATGTACACATTCTGTGCAATCCTGAACCACTTATCTATGCATCACACACACACACACATATAAAGCAATTTATAATCATCAACATGGAAATCAGAGGCACATGATATTGTACACAATTTATTCTTTCTTTTTAACTTATTTATTCATCTTATTTCTTTAGATCTGTTCTTTAGGTAAAAGAAAAACATGCAAAAATGTAAAATGTTAGATAACATATATTCTTGTAAGTTTGAGACATCGCTATAGGTCAAAAGGGAACAAATACCATCTCAGAACTATGTAATTCACAATTTCTCTTCAGAATTACAAAAGTGGAAATATACTGTGCCTCCAGGCATCTTCCCTTGTAGGAAGGACGCAGTTCTCTCACTAGGATGCTTCTTGTGCACTGATTTGGAGGACAGAATGTGCTTTAAGCAATACCTCCACTAAGCTCTCTTGCACAAAGAAGCACAGATGGCCCAAATTTCAAGTGCTGCATAAATGGATTAGAGGTATTTTTTTAAAAGCGAAATATTTCATCATGTAGCAGTTTTGGTGGTACATTATCATGTCATCAGTTCATTTGCGGTATGATTTAGGGGCATTCATATAGGAAATGCAGTCAAATGCATGATACTGCATTTGAGCTGATATTAGTGTTTATTTTCATCCTGATGCATTAGTTATTTCTCACTCCACCTTATACTGCATATTGTCTTCAGAACTCCAGATAGAGGAGTTTTCCTCCATGGTATATTATCCTCCTTGTGTATACTTGCAGGATTGAATTATGAGGACACAACCCGTTATTCAACTCTGTGTTGATCTTTGTAAGCTGGGTTACAGTATATACTTTTAAAAGAACACTTCAGTTTTTTTTTCTCCTCCTCATATCAAAGCAATACACATACATGTTATATGTGATGTGTATTCCACAAAAAGGTTACAGTGAACACCTTCTTCCACTGCTAGGATGAGTGACTGAAGATCCAGTATAAAGTCTCACCCTATTTCAATTCAGTGTATAATATTTTTTTGAATGGCACGCGAGTGTGCCCTGGGATGGGTTGGCGCCCCATCCTGGCTTGTTCCCTGCCTTGTATCTGTAGCCTCTCCATACCCTCCTGAATAGAACACACGGTGTCATAAAATGGATGGATGGAAAAGATTTTTTTCATCCTTTTTTTTAACTCCCTACTGTAGAACTGCAATTGGGTGGGAGGAATGTTGGGTGCAAATCATTATACACACACATGTGCAAGTGGTATACAAAATAATGGAAAGGTTTAATGAAATATATATTAAAATCTAGGAGCGAATAAGGTGTAGGTTCAACATTGTCCATCATAACAGCTTGAGTCCTTCATGGAATGCTGTCTGTAAGTCCTTGCCTATGTGTAATGGAGTATTGGACTGTTCTTCAGGAAGAAAAGTTCCAGTTCACTGAGGGCTACAGGAGGTGGAAGTCTACTTTACACTCTCTGCTGCAGAGCTTCCCATAAAGGTGGATGTTTAAATCCTGAGATCGAGGAGGCCATGGAAGGCATTTGATTCCATGCTGGTGTTTATAAAACCACTCCTCAGTTTGTTTACCAATGTGTATGGGGACATTATCATCTTGGAACATGAGGACAATATGAAGACAGAGTTTACATTACAGAGTATCTGGTCTTATAAGATCATGTAATATATCTTGCCTGTTGTAAAGCAATGCAGAGAAATCATTGGATCGAATGACTCCCACAAGATAGCTGCCCATACCAACAGACATTCTGGGTTGAATTTTTATGTCTGTATAGTAAAGCACCAGTGCTTCAGAATTATGAAATCATCTCATTCTCTTCATTGTAGGTGCATGCAGTATTTTTCAACACAGAGAATCTTTGTAATGAGGTTATATGGCCTATATTCACCAAGACTGTCACCCCCTGCATAAAGAAATTAAACAAATACGAGAAATGTCTGCATAGAAATGGTCCATCCAGTTAAATTATTATGTAAGCTTTCAACTCAGCTTTTTGCCTTATTTCAGTCCCTCTATGAACTTCAATACATCCCAAGGGCATTCAAATATTTGCACTGCTTCCTGAGGAACCCTGATGGAAATATAAATGTAATTTCCTTTTAGTTTGGCTTCTTTTAGCAAAGTTCCTCTCCCGTTCTACACTAAAGTGAGGAAAGGTGTAAAATCTGGATCTCCAGAATGTAAGAGGCCCCCCTTCATGGACCAGAGTCAGAACCTGTTGCTTAGCCCGAGTGCATACAGATGAGCGATGTCAGGGCACTTTTTGGCTCAGGGTGCAACAGGCTATGTTATTCCCCATCTTGTTCTTTGTCTGTTTTACATCTGAGGTACATTTTCTTAGAAGACAGATTGACGTAGGTCCTTTGTTTTGGCAGGGAGGAGAATACTCTGTTGGCAAAGGATAGATCTCAGTGCTGCAAATGGTGTGACCATATATGAGAAATTGTTGCTTGTTTGCACAGTGTTTGTGAATTTAGAAATCTATTTGTCAAGTCCTGCCAGCAAACCTTGTATTTCAAAAGCCAGTCTTGGTTTGGTTCTGCGGCAGCTACTAAATGCTTGACCTCTTTAGTCAGAGAGCAAATGACTTCTTGTTTCTCCCTGTCTTGTAATGGGCTTTTAGGTAATTAAGAATAATATGTCAAATATAATAAACATAAGGGAAACTTGTACTTTACAGGCTTTCCAAAAGTACAAGGATAGGTGTATCTCATTTGATAATGTGAAACTTCATTCTGGAACATTACTGATATGCAAATGCATGTCATTGATTTGTTAAGGTTATTTTGTCTTCCTACAGTGATTTAGGTTGTACTTAGGAAGGATATTATTTCTTCATTAGGTTTATCAATCTTGTAATGAAGGAGGAAAGGGAATCAGGAACATTCTGCGGTTACAAAACTCAGTCCTTTGTAAGGTTGACTGGGATTTTGCATGAATTAGAAAAGAAGATGCACTGTAACACATGCATGGCTACCATCTTGATTTTTTTTTCCTCCTATGGTTGCTTTTAATATAAAAAAGCAGTATTCAGGAAAAAAGAGACCTGGAAATCAAAAAGATGGATGACCCTAATCTGTGTATTGACGTGCCTCATGACTGAACAAATGGTGTATTTGAGATATATTCCCTATTATTGATCCTTCGGCTGTTTAGCATTCATGCCACTGCTTTTTATGGAGGATCACAAGGCATGGGATTTGTTATCCATTCCAGGTTTTCCAGAGACTCGGGAATTCCCTGCAATGCAGGAAACATGGAAGTTAGTATTTGACTGAAGAAAAGCATAAAATGCAATGAAGATTTCAGTTGAATTCATAAATGTGTGATTGGTGCATGTTGATAAATCATATTTACAAATTTGACATTGATCGATTCTCTAGTTGATTCGTCTGTAACATGGTGTGTAATGGGACGTAGCCTAACATTCTATGCCAACATAGCCTAATGCCAACAAATGACAGCCACTATAATGGCTGATTTTGTTGTATCATATTTAAAGAATGCATTGGACTATACTGTAATTTCTGTTTAACCAAAGATAATGTGTGGGTTTGTACAAACTAAAATATGTATTGGGAAAGAATGACTTGTTCGTTTTGAATTTTAGTACACCTAAAATCATTAGTCAACATCAATCTACATAAAATAATTAGCTTTACACAAAGATATCCCAAGACACCCTTTCCTCTTGTATTTATGTAGTCTTATCTCTGGATGAAAGTAAACAATGGGGTACATTCAGCTCATGTATCCCTATCCGATAAATAATTACTGCCAAATCGTACCTTGCATGCTATGTTGATTGATGCTGAAATTGCTTTTGAAAGTTCTCATAAGTTCTTTTTATAGATTAAGTGCCTACGTAGGAAAAATAACTGTGCCTAGCTGAAATGGGTGAATGTAATCAGGTTTAATGGACTCGGGAGCTTGTTGGGAATTAAATAACTATTGATTTGTTGGAATGTTCCTGTCATTACCAAATGCCACTATACACACATCACCAAGGCAGATGAAATTGATGTAAGCCCTTTTTTATTTGTGATGTCTTGCCATTAACCCTCTAGGAACCTGAAGATGTATAAGATGTTGCCTTAATTTGATCAAGGATCACTGAAGCGGGGAAGTAATATAACATAAACAGTATATAGCAGGTGAAAAGAACGGAGGAGCAAATATAAAATAATTAAGGTAATAATACTTCAGGCAAGAGGAGATGTTTTCTGTGCCTTATGACTGAAGGCATTTTTGGAAGAGGTGCATGCCCTTAGAAGGTCATATGAATCTGCTGAATGGAGCCAATTTCCCTGAGTCTCTCAAAAAAAATTAGCATCAAATGGCATCTGCCAAAGAAAGCCCTAGCTTAGCGAATACAAATTAGCAGACGCCAGTGATACAGGACTCCACTGCTCATACTCTTTGCTTAGGCTTTTGATGTGTTTGCATGTTTATAATTGGTCAACATAACTCAGGCTAGGGCTCCTATGTTTAATGCTTCCTTCAAACAACAACACAAAAGAAAAATATTTATTCCTTTTATGATTGAGGCTTAAGCAGGTATCACTATACTTTTGGTGGATATGCTGGAATTTTTGGCAATATTACCACCATCATCACCATTATCATCATCATCATCATCATCATCATCATCAAGAATGGTGATGTCTGGTATGCACAACAGGCTTTTTGTACATAGTGTGAAATGAGATTATCATGTTTTACTTCACACTAATGACTCAACGTTTAAAATGATGGGAATTCTGCAAGTTGGGATACTGATATGCAGAATGTTAGGAGTTTATAAAATAGGCTGAGCAGTGCTAAGATGGATGGAAAGGAGATAAGGTAAAGTAAACATGTTGTGGTTTGGTTTTGATTAAACAGACCACAGCAATATATCATCACAGAAAAAAAAGTTAAAAATAGTCTTAATGGTTGCTTTTAGCTTTGAAATAGAAATCTAAAATCATGGTTTATGAAAAATCTTCTGGAATTTGTGCTTCTAAAATGTAAACTGAACTGTTGTGTTAGGGTGTGCCTGGGTCTGTGTAAAAGTGACTTTGAAAATAAGATAAAGGTTTAATAGATTAATTGCATGAATAAGATTTTAACCTAGGGCACAACTCATTCTGACTAGCACATATTATCTGTCAGACATTTGTATCCCATGTTAGCCCAATCTAAAGGTCAAAACAGACATGCAGAGGTCAATGGAAACCCGTGGATAACTCACCCAATTAGCATCTGTTGCCTTGTAGACAGATCTTGCCTGTCTAGGAGCTCTCTCCACTTGTGGATGGCTCTGAACTGTTCAAGGCCGGGAGGGATACAAACTAAGACAGATGGTTTCACACAGACTTTCCCTCAAGCACTTTCATCTTTCATCAAACTGTTAATTCATCTGTTCTGATGGATACATTTATGCAAAAAACAAAGATGAATATTAATGAGATTTTTAATAATTCCCTGCATTTGCATTCTTAGTTACTCTTGACATGATTCAAGGTGATAAAAAAAGAAATACCATTCATATTATTTACATGGTCATAACATTGAGTATAATATGTAAGAATATATTTGTCCCAGGTCAGCTGAATTTTAAGTATCTACAGTATGTTTATGATTCACATTTTTTAACAGTTAATTTTTCTGTAATGCAATGCGCATGACATGTTTAATGAACTCTTTCTGTATCCAAGGGCTTTAGGTCTAGACTTAAATTGCCTTGTCCCTCAAGCATTCTGCACCTTGCCATCTGTATGAGATTATAGTCTTTTTGTATAGCTCAGCTGTGTTCAGCTTAGCAGGTGGATGACTGTACATTTATCTGTATAGTTCTCCACTACCTAACTCACATATTTTTTTTAATAATAATGGTTTTCTAGGTCCTGATACAGTAAGGTATCCCCAAATGTGAATTGAGAATTCATGTTCTTATTAACAAGCAGATATTGCCTGGATGTTATTTTAAGTTTAATGTGCATTCCAGGGTGATTTAATACATTATAAAATTTGTCAAGACTTCCAAAAAACTCTTCATTGGAATGGAATGTGGGTTGTAGAAACTTCAGAGCCTGAAAAACAAATATTTCTTTTTGCTTTTCAATCCTTTCCAAAACAAGCATTGATATATTCACGGGTCTTAGGCACAAATATACCCTAGAACCTGTGGTAAGGGTGGAAGATTTATAGTGGTACAATGCTAAACTAAATTCATAAATGAATTAAAACATAAATGAAAGATGCGGTGTGCTGGCTTTTCCAAATCTGAAAACTGTATGGCTGACTAAGCAAAAACACAAATGAATCCACAAAGGAGTATAAGCTTTGGGGAAACTAAGCTGGAATTTTCTTAAATGTCATTTTGTCTTTTAAATGTTAAAGGTGTCCATGTGATTTAAACATCAGTTAATTCCAATGTAATCTGAAATTACACTGATGACTTGGAATTCATAGTGGCAATAATGTTGTTGTCATTTATAGCTCAAGTTTTCCTGTCACTCTCTACCAAAAGTCTTTAGTTAGGGGAAGATTCGAGAAGAAGTTTTGTGGCAGCTTATAACTGTAAATCTTGATATTGCTAAAACATGTATTCTTAAATTTCATATCTTGCCTGTGCACGAGGTTTGTTTCTGGAGCCCCAACAGATGCGTGTTACTGTATCTGGTGTTTAGCTGACAACTGTTTTGCGACTCAGTGATTTCTACCTACACAGACTCAGTGCATCAGCTGCTTTTACATTGAATGACATTGCAAAGATGCTCACATGCTGCTTGTGTGCATTAACGTCCTTCAGCATTTTATGTAGTTTTTTTTTTTTTTTTTTTTTTTTTAAGATTACGTTTTTTTAAGATTTAAATCACATGGTTATTGCTCTCAGGCTGCACATTTTAATTTTAATTTGGATTCAAATGACTTCTCATGTGAAATGAGCAAAACTGTGACCTGGTCAGCCTCTTGAAATTTGATGTCCCACTCTGAAAAATGACACCTTGAATGCCAAATCAGCCATTGTCCTCTCAAGACTTAGTCTGCATGTCTTTCCTTCATTTCATAGAATCCACAAGTTCATAAAAAGCTTTTCTCTTCAGTGGTAAAGCAGCCTATCTAGTCTGCATCCAGGCCTTTCGATAATCCAGTAACTTAAACTGTCAGGTTTTGAACCTATTATTTGATGCAGAAAATGGCATTCGTTATATTCTTTAAGTGTCGTGCACACAGATCGTATTATGCAGCGACATGTGACTGAATTGCCAGATGGAGACGTTCCTTCTCTTTTTTGATGCTAACCTCTTGTGAGCCTCAATCATGGCAGGTTCACAGTTGGCAGTTACTTTCCTTACTTTTTATATCAATAAATCATAAGCATCCATTACCATTGCATGTTTACTTGAAAATATCATTGCCTTTGTCATCATAGCTAAAAAATAAAAAAAATAAAAGAACTTGTAATTTTATGCTGTAAAACTTGATATCTTACAGTATTTCTGCTATGGCTATGGGCACGTCCATAAAAGGTGAACTCAGATTTTGAAAATTATGATTTTTTATTTTATAATATTTTACTACCTAGAAATTCCGGGCCCCCTGACACCTTGGGCCCCCCCACCCAGTTTTACATATAATTGTACGCATTCAAGGGCCCCCATCTAGTGCTGGGCTCCTGGAATATGTTCAGGTATCCATGCCCTTCCGATGCCCCCGTCAAACGCCATGTCATCAATGGATAGTCTTATATGATAGCATTATTTGTATTTGATAGTATTATTTGATGCTTTTCTGCAGTCCTTCACTGTCCTTCACAATGAGATCCTTTCTGCTTTTTTTGCCATTGGCTTGAATGACACTATAACTCTGCCGAAGTACTATAAGAAAAATTATTGCTGCACTTCCACATTTGTTGAGTGATGTCTTTTGAAATACACAAAATACACAAAAAATGGTGAGAACTGTGTCACAGATAATGCAAAAGCACTTGAATCATTTGTCTTTAAAGCTACAACACTCATTGTCAATCTGTTTTTTTAGGCTGTATTGAATTACTCACTGCAAGATTTAGTTTGATAATCTCTTAGCTCTGGTTATTAGATGCATATAGGCAAGTAGTTATGTGTCTGTTATATAATGTTACATTATATCTGATTTAATCACTGCTGTGGAGATTGTGACTGCAGATTATCATTAAGAAATGGTATGTAGATCTTCAGACAAAACAAACCAGAACCAGAACATCCAGAAAGTAAACGGCCACTACCACTATAATAAAAATGCTAAATTAAAAACATGCAGCTTTCACCCAGTGACGTTTTTTTATTACCTCAATTTGTATACTGTAGTTGCCTGTGTTTCTGTCCAAGGATTTAGGGAGAAGTTCTATACTGAGTGCACTGCGAATTTAATAGCGTGGACCTTTTGTTTGTTTTTTAATCTGGCTTATCCACCTACATTTCCTTCGTAGCCATAGCTGTGATATTATGATAGATAAATAATGGAAGCGAGATTTGTAAGACTCACAGCTTCATACGGGGCAAAAGTTGCTTCATCTGTGAATTACAAATGTCAGAGTAACCCATAGTCATTCTGTTGCATTAGTTTATGCAGTATCTTCATAGGGAATAGCTGGGCTGTTTTTTCCTCCCCAGTAAGATAAATATCCCTTAATGGTAGCCAGGGGCAGTGTCATTATTGTTTCTGTGGTCAGACCCCACATGGGGGAGTACTGCATGATCTAAGGGGGAGGGGTAATTCAGTGCTGTATAATTAAATTGCAAATTGGCTTTAATTGCACATCATACTTGACGATAAACATCCCACCTTGTGATTTTTGTAAGGATTATCAGCTGCTCTTCTGGAGTTCATACCTTTGCAATTGTTCAGCATAAATAATTAGCATTTGTTTATATAACCTTGATTAAGACTACACAGCACTTTCTTTGGACTCGTGATTACAGCAAATTGCTTGAAGGAAGGTGTTTGGATATTGGACAACATGGTGTAATTTAATATCTTGTTGGAGCTGTGTATTTGCAGCCCAAACAAATTACCAGACAACTAAGTCAGTAGTTAAGCGGAAAGGCATGTTTTGCATACCTAATTTGTTGTTATTAGTCACACACATTAGGAATTCTGTTACACCAGATATCATTAATCATTTTAACAGGATGCTGATGGTGTGTAGCTGGGAAAAAGAGGCAAGAAAAATCACAGTCACAGTGAAAATATCCCGAAAGCAGAATGTCATTGTTAAAGATGAGATTACATATAATACACATTATTCTGTGTTTCATATTGAAATAGTTAACATCCGTAACATGCTGTAAAGCACATTTACATTTGGCTGGCAGTAAGCTGAGAATTTACGATATTTACATGAAACAAAGAACAAATAAGTACCATTCATAAAATAATGCAGGTTAATATAATCAACTACTTCTTGTTCTTGGTCTTGATGAAAAGTCAAGGACAGACATCTTTATTTTATTACACTTGAAGTGTTTCTAAATGACACATTAAGTCAATTATTAAGGCAATCAAAGTGGAAGACTTAATTTTGATGTTCCAATCTTAGTATATTGTGAAATTATAACTAGCATAGTTAGAGATGAGGGCTGTATTAAGAAACTAATTCAGTGTCACTGAATAATTCAGCATGCTTAAATTCTTAGGAATACAGTCAAAAACTAATATATAAAAAGGGAGTAGTTTGACTCAACTTGTCTTTGTGAATAGAAAAAAAATTATATGTATTAGGGCTGTCAGAAGAAACGCGTTAACGCGGATTAATCCATCATCATGATTAATATGATTAAAATTTTTAACGCAAGTAACCCATCTGCAGGGACTCAAAATCCCTGAAATACAGCGTTGCCAACTATTTCTTACCTGAAGTCGCTAAACTGTACCCAGAAAGTCGCTAGATATTACATGCTAATTTGCATATCGATTGCGTCATCACATCACGTTCACGTTCATTCAAGCGCCACCACGTTGTGTCCTACTCTGTACGTAATACTCATATAGGCTACTTTATTTTAACACAGCTCAAAGTATTTCATTTATCATCTATTCTATTTATGTTCATTTATATTATTTACCACTGTACTGGAAAAAAATCACTAGAAAATCACAGGTTATTAACAAAAACATATACATATAAAAGTGTATATGAGAGAGAGAGAGCGAGAGAGAGATTATTTTTTTTTATGTACTTAATTTGGGATGTCTTTATAACCCACCAGAAAAAAGAGCGAATTGTGAAGTTAAGAGATATTTCAAATATCTCATTTAACTGTAAAGGACGTTGTTGAACAAAGTAAAAGAAAAAAATCACTTTCTAATTTCATTTCCAGCCTGACATTTGCAGAAGGAGAGTTCCTTTTTTGTGGTTTTTGGCTAGACTTCTTGGGCACAAAATGGAGGGTAAAATTCTTAGATGAACCATAGATGTTTTTTTACTTAGGTGTTGTTTATAATGTGTCAGTTTATTCAAGTGAGTTTTTCATATTATACAGGCCATAAAATTTCCATTTGAAAGACAGTACCTAACAGATTGATGTATTCCTGAGCTCTTTTGAGCCTTTTGCAATGGAGCCGCATTTTACTGTACTGTATGAGAAGATATAATGATAAGATACATATAAGCATTATGTATCTCTATAGTGTCATTAAGCCCTAAGTTAAAAAAAAAAAAAAAACACCGCCCATTCTGGTACACATTATGTTCCATCAGCAGTTAAAATACAAAAAAAATCATTGTATATACTAGCAGACATCTCATCTTACCTAGCAGACATCTTCTCCCAGCTTTTCCTGATGAGGGTTGTGGTGGAAATATGCCAAGCAAATCAGACCAGATCTTTTTCCACGGCGTCAGAAACCAGCTCTTTTTGGGGTAACCCGAGACAAGCAGTGGCCAGCTGAGAGATATAATCCCTCTAGCATGTCATGGGTCTTCCCCAGGGCCTACACCCAGTGGGACATACCCAGAACAGCCCCCTTGTAAGACATCCACGTGGTATTCTTATAAGATGCCCAAACCACTTCAGCTGGTTATTCTCAGCCTTACAGAGCTGTGGCTCATTTCCAAGGTCCCTCCAGACCTATGAACTCCTTACCCCGTCACGGACAATGAGTCCAGCAGCCCTGTTGAGAAACCTTATTTCAGCTGCAGTACTTGCAACCTTGCTCTTTCGTTCATTACCCACAGCTGATAGCTGTAGGTGAAGATAGGAATGTAGATTGGCTGGTAACCCACTAGCCTCATTTGACAGTTTTGCTCTGATTTCACCACCATTATTTCTGAACAAGATCCCAAGTTACTTAAATGCTAACCCTAAGCTGAATGAAGAAATCCTTTCTTTTCCTAGAGAGTACCATGGCTTTGGAACTGGTAGTGCTGATTCTCATCTTTGCTGATTCACACTTCAGATCTTTCAAGTGCAAGTAGTAGGTCTTGGTCTCATGAGGCTAGAAGCACATCATCATCTGAAAATAGCAGCACCGTCACTTCAAGCCTCTCATACTAGACTCCCATACAGACACATCTGTGCCTCGATATCTTGTCCATGGAAATCTTGATGAAGACAAACCTTTAAAAAAGGAGAACACCCCCTCTAAATAGCTTTTATTATTTTGCAAGAATGTAGTCAAAACTCTTGCAACTGAATGCAGTCATTCAGGGATAAGATAACATGTACTATAGTAGACACCCCAGTAGCCCATAATCTTGTAGAACCTTCCACAGTAATTGCAGGGGCACATGGCAATATTTTTTCTCCAAATATACAAATCACGTGTAGGCCGGGTTAGCATCCCACAAGCTGTCCTAGAGCTGTGTGAGAAAGAAGAGATGATCTACTGTTCCACAGCCAGGTGGGAATCTGCATTATCCCTCTTGAATAGCAGCCATACAATCTGATCCACTTTGAAAACCGCCTTCTGGTGAGAGGCTTTCTAAAGCATCTTTGGCGCCACCCAAAAGTCTCACTTCAAGGCCTCCACATCAGGGTCGGTTCTAGACAGGCATATACTGTATGAGGGTGCAGACAGAAATGTGAAAGGGGCACATGGTGGCGACGGAGGCGGGAAAGGGGTGGTGTGGTGGTGGGAGTGGGGGTGCTCTCAATAACTGTTTTTGTCATATAATTGAATTGCACTTTGTCAGGCCTCTACCCTAAGACCTGTCCAACTTGGGTGTCCCACCTGAAGGCTAAGCTTCTGCTGGTGTAGCTCTTAGGGTCACCGAGGCACGCAAACCCCTGACCACGATAAGGTGGCAGTCCCTCAGGGGGAAAATTGAAAAATAAAACAACAAAAAATTAAATAAAATATTCCTCATCAGATTATAACAACTAAAAACATGGCATTTACCTTAATTGGATGGCCTATAATCAAATATATTCGAACTAAAAATTACACTCCTCACTATTGCCAATATTAACAAAACTAAAAAGACTAGGCCAAGTTATAAAAAAAAAATCAGTTCACCAAGTCTTGAAAAATAAAACTGAAAAATAGAATAAAAAAAATAAATAAATAAATAAAATGAAAAATAAAATAAAATATCCATCCAGATCTTTATAAGCTGGGGTGTTACGTGAATAAGCTTTACTAAAATCGGTGGTTACATCAGTATATGAAACAAGAAAACTGTTAAGTGCAGAGTTGAAAGCTGGGGCGGGGCTTTGTGTCGGGGTCTGACAGACACACAGGTCCTCCAGTCAGCTCTATGTATGCCACAGACAGGCTCACAGTGGTGCTTGCGGGATCGAGAAAGAAACATTCCTTTACCAGACTGAAACTGTGAGAAGAACAATGGACTAGTCCCCATTGACTGTATATAGAAATATAGATGTATTTTTTATTTGTTGTTAATTATCTCACTAGTCGCTATGATTTTAACGACAGAGATTTGCTGCTTCCTCAAAGCCTCCCGCTGTTGCGTAGCTCATTTTGGTCTGCCCTGCCTACTGAGAAACCTGACACAGTGTTGCCAACTATTTTCTACAAGAAGTCGCTGATTTGTACCCAGAAAGTCGCTAGATGACGTCATGCACACATTTGCATATCGATGTCGTCATCACATAGCATTTACGTTCATTCAAATGTCATTGTGCTAATTTTTCTCCTACTCTGTACCTAATACGCATATAGGCTACTTAATTTTAACGCAGCTAAGAGTATTTCATTTATTATAATCTGTTCTATTTATGTTATTATGTTAATTTATATTATTTACCACTGTAATGGAAAATCACTGGAAAATCACAGGCTATTCACATACACACAAAACCATTTAAAATAGCAGTTTCCTTTTAAACTATGTGCATGTTTTCCATAAAAAAATGCATATTTGCAAAAGAACAAAGCTTGGACGATGTAGCAAACGCATATGATATGTTATTAACTGTTAATAATAAATGGATAGGAATAAATGAGTAGAAAGGTTTCTGACTAGTCGGTCCGCAGATAATTCATTTTCACGTCTGTCTGTCAGAGTGGTCAGCTCAGCCGCTGAACTGCTGCAGGGATTGCTCCCTTTGGGAGGCGCGGCCGGTGTTCTGAAGAACCACGCTACCTATCGAAGGCGTTCGGAGCGAGCGACCACAGCCTTATGGTAGCTTTGCTCAATAAAATAGCACTGATTGATAGACATAATTATCGGTAGCATGGTTTGACAGGGCAGCACAACTCGACAAGATGCAGGATGCAGTAGCAGGGGGCTCAGCTCACTTCCATATTGACGACAACGTTGTCCAGAAAGTAGCTAAGGTTTTTCAGAAATGTCGCCAGATTTGTCGCTAGGCGCTTTTTGGAAAATAAGTCGCTAAAGGGGTCTGAAAAGTCCCTAAGTTGGCAACACTGACCTGACACCGGCTCATTTGCATACTAACAGTGATTTGATGTATAGCTGGGGGGAGGGTGAGTGGGGGATCTCTGCCGAGTGCCGTGTGAGAGAGCACGGAGGGAAAGAGCGAACAAGAGGTGAAACCTATCGTCTCATTTGTGCCTTTTCCAGTGGATTTTTCAGCTACTGTAGTAAATCTTGTCCATATTCAGTTTGTGGGTAATCTATTATTTTCTTTCTCAACTTCTAAAAGTTTGATTTAAGGAGGCAGGACGTTTCTTTACGGGGGCGTTGCCCCCTCTTACCCCAGTGTAGAGCCAGCCCCACTCCACGTACTCCTATGCATGAGCTTTTTACCTGAGTAACTGCCTTGGCTGCAGCCTTTTTAGCCTGTCGGTACCCATCAGCTGTCTCAGGAGCCCCCTCTGCAGGTATTGCCCTGAAGGTCTCCTTCAATTTGACAGCTTCCCTCACCACAGGTATCCATCAGTGGGTCTTGTGGTTAGTGCCATGACAAGCACCGACTGCCTTCTGGCTACTTCTCATTGCAGCTGCTCCATTCAGGCTCAATGTCTCTGACCTCACTCGGCACGTGGGAGAAGTTTCTTTGGAGGTGTGAGTTGAATTCCTCTCGCGTAGAATCTTCAGCCAGATATTTTCAGCAAACCCTGGCCTCTTGTCTTAGTCGTCCCGGACCATTCGGCATTTCTCCGTGCTCCAAATCCAACTGTGAAATAACTTTGTTAACTTTCCCCTCTCTTACCTGGGTGTCCATATACCAGCCTCAAAAAAAAAAGAAAAAATTAGAAAGTTGTTTACATTAGCATAGGGTGTTCTGGTACTATTGGCATCCTTGTTTTCCATTTTAATTTTTTTCCCCTGAATATCCCATGAATTTCATACAGTAAATAACAATTCATCACTCAAGTCTATATCTGAGAGGCCATACTTCCTAATCACATTCCTCAATGTATCTCCATCGTTCTCTACACTGAAATCTCCCAGTAGGACTACAGAGTTGTAGGCCTTACCTTTTCAAGCATCTGGTGTTCTGCTGATAACTGCTATTCAGGGTATACACACAAAGTCAGAGAGTTTTCCTCACTGCAGCTTGTATTCACATGGTGGCGGCTCTCTTGTCCACCGGGAATAACTCCAACTTCACATTCCTCAGGCTGGGAGTAGTATCTCCAAACCCCTGAGGTGTTTCACCATGGGGAACTCCAAAGTAGGATAGACTACATCCGCATTCACTTGGTCTGTTTCCAGAAGCCACATTATCTATGCAGGTAAGGCCGACTGTACCTAACTTTTTATCATCAGCACTAGCAAATTCCAAATTCCTTTACGAAGGTCTAAACCATTTGGATCTTTCCAGTTAATGCTTGCTGCCAAAATGGCAGTCTGATCCACACCTGTTATCTTGTGGGTGGTGTGCTTACAAATTAGTTCCATGCAGTCGTGTAGGGCTGACCCCAGCCACGTTGCATGGGGGGTTCAGCCATCACCCCCAGGCCTGGCTCCAGGGGTATATCCCAGTAACGCTGTTTCAGGCAGGGGACAGATGATGGGGTATTGTAGTAGACAGATTTATATAATTAAAATATTCAAACAAATATCAATAAACCTTATTTCTAGTTTGTTTTCAAATGCATGGAAATATATACAAGTGTTTACAGTCATATCAGCTAATGAGTAATCTTAATTATTCCTAATTAATCTATGTAATGGCAAATAAATGTTTTATACTTTTTTCCACTGGGTTATTGAATTACAGGAACTACAACACCATTCTGTTGGCGGGAGTCTATACCGTAAAATCAGTGTTAAGCAATATTTAAGAGGAATTCATAACTGCACGAGACATTAATACAATTACTCAACCCATGTGTCTCATTATTTGCAATTTTTTTTCCTGGCCATTTGCTTACATTTGAGGGTTATCTGGCACTACTGTGCAAAAGATATATGCAAATACTTTGCACAGAACTGATAACGGTGTTGATTAAATCCCAATGCCTTATAGTCCTTTTTAACACTCAATTTTTATTGTATTTACTTCTAAAATATTATGCATGTGGTAAACCTCAAAGTTTTAGTGTGCTGGTTGAATGGTCAGGCGTCTGGTTTTCAGCGTAAGTCTTTATTCAGCATTCGTTATATACCATAGTGTCCCCATTTTTAAAAAGGGAAATTACAAGAGATGGTCGCTGGGAAGTTTTTATCCATCCATCCATCCATCTTCCAACCCGCTTATCCTGCTCAGGGTCGCGGGGGGTCCGGAGCCTATCCCGGAAGCAATGGGCACGAGGCAGGGAA
>JAODKL010000095.1:24192092-24203749 GCA_026780765.1 Petrocephalus schoutedeni | reverse complement strand
CCATGTCAACATGCCTAAATGCATTGAGTTGCCACCATGTGATTGGCTGATCAGTAATTTGCGTCAACGAGCAGTTGTACAGGTTTGCCTAATAAAGTGGCCGGTGAGTGTATATATGTAATGGCAATATTAATTCATTTTAATCTTATGTTGAGCTGGAGGTTATTTATAAATATGAACAAGGGTAGTATATCTAATAAAAACTGACCAATCAGAATTTATATCCATTTTATTTATTTTTTTTCCATTATAATCAGGAAAGTTTGGCTGAAGAACTTCTTTTGTCTAGAGCAGCTGTATACAGTAGGTTGCTTTTCCAAAAGATGGTTAAAGAATCAGTGGGAAGCCAGCTAACAACTCCTGTATTTGAGTACATTTTTGAATGTTATAAATTGCTGTTCGGTAACATCAGTCTGTCTAATTTGTATTTAGGTCACAAAAAGCCCCTTTCAAACATGCTCAACATGTTGCAACTACAAGTTCTTAGAGCATCAGAAATGAGAGTCTATGAGTTGCTTTGTTTGAACATCCAAAGCTGTACAGAAGTGAACTATGTTGACCTAAATAATTTTCAGCATTTTGGCTGTATGGTCTCTGGGAAGACATTGCTATTAAACATTTCTGAAATGTGAGTATGTGTTTTATAATGTACTATGATTGATGACACTATTTCAAAGCATACTTTTTAATGTCACTTTTGCTTGAAAGAATGTTTTGCATTATTTTGTTTCCACTTTTATTGAATGAATAATTTTTATTTTTCAGTAAAATGACAACACTTTCAGTCAAACATTATTGATGACAATTGCTGACGGTTGTAGCTGTTTATATGTATGGCTCCATAATTATTTAATACAATATTAAGTTTCTGCCAGTTTTCTACCAATCAAAAAAATGCCACAAGTATAAGTTGTTTTCATGAGTGAATAAAAGAATTACGCCATTCAGTTAGGTCTTTTACGCACAACAGTTGCTGATTTATAAATGTTACATATGCAGTTACAATATACAAGCCACAATCATGACAATGTACAGTTATCTTGTTTAAAACCTCCCTCTCCCAAATATAGTAAGGACCTGAATTGCTCTTTGTGACCTACTCAAAAAAGCCATCATGCACATTTGGTTGCCCATTGGGAATGGCTGATAGGACTTCTGAAAGTCCTGAACGGGGAGGAAGCAGCTGTTGGTCTGAAAAGGGATTCCACCCAGGATGAAAGAACAGCAGAGGAACGCTACTCAGATTGTTGGGTGCTAAAAATCAGTAGCGTAGCACTCATCAAACACATTTCCTCTGGAAAGTGGAAAGAAAAACACTTTAATATTGCAAGAGAACACAAGGAGTACCAGTGTTATGATGTAGAAGTGTTCGAAGTCACTAAAGTCCCTTTGGGGGATGGGGGGATTTTATGGCTAATGAGAGATCCCCAGTCCCCCTCTCATTTCAAAGTAAGGTGCTGGTTATAATAAAAGGAAATGTAGAAAAGAATGTTACGTTATGTGGTTTTGTGGAAATTACAGAAATTACAGAGGTTGATATCGAAATACCAATACGTATAAGGCATAAGTATGTATGTACAGTATGTGTATATGCATGTGTGTATGTATGCACTTTAAGTTTTTCTGGTAGAACCCATATACCTTCAGCTGCGAAACCATGAGTGGAACGTTATCGCTGTAATGGGAATATACCATACTTCAAGCTTAGTAAGGCTTTGAAGGATAAAGACTGGACCCTAGTCCTGTAGAAATAAAGGCACCAAAGGCCTTATTTGAATACAAGTGGCTTGCTCTGATAAGTAGGTTAGAATTCTGTCAGTTAATTATGGTATTTCAAATGTGACTAATTTGTCAGCCTTGGGCATTGAATATGCTAAATGCTGGTGACATTAAAGAACGCTATATTTCCCCATGTGTATTTATCCTGATAGGACTAGACAATTTCAAAGCTCAGCACTAACACCAGATAGTATTTTAATTATCATTTGCCCTATTTATTATGAAACACTAGTCCTTGCAAGTAATTAAAACTTGGAATGAAAATGAGCGATTTGTTTGTTTTTGTTTTGTTTTTTATTTTTTGCTTACTAGAATTATGTGAAAATTCTGATCAAATTGCAGATGTTTGAAGCCTAGCCGTTCTGCAGATTTCATTAAAGCCAGGGTCATGTGTCACATTGTTTCAGCAGAGTATGGTTTTCTGAACAGCTGGGTATTTTTATGTGTACATTAGCAAAATACAATTAAAACACTGCCTACCGTGTTTTCCCGAAAACAAGATTGTGTCTTATATTAATTTTTGCTCCAAAAGATGCATTAGGGCTTATTTTCGGGGGATGTCTTATTTTTTTTACTGTACAACAAACTACTGTACATTTACCGGAGATGTGAACATCTGCATGAGGGACAATGAGCTAGAGACAGTTAAGATTAGTGTTGCTTTTAATTCTGGGAAAATGGCATTTTTATACATGCCGCAGTAGTATGAACATGAATAATGAATAACCGTTAAATACATACAATAAAAGTGCTGGGAACACAGTGTGCCGCTCTTGCCTCTTCTTCTTGCTGTTTTCCCCAGGCCATTTCTGCTGTCCTGTAAAATTCTTGAAAATGAAGAGGTCTTGCACCCAGCCGGCAGTGACGGGTCCTTTGTCCATTTGTTCATTGGTATCTTGTAAGGGTCGATGGTGTTGATCTCCGGTAACTTCTGCAAATACATTTGCTTGGCAGCGCACTTCAGTATCTTACGGTATGGTGTCCTCTCACTGTGCTTCACTTTCTCCATCTTCGCGTTTCTTCCCATGTGAAGATCTGGGGTGCGCTTCCCAAAAGCATAGATGCTAACTACGATAGCGTCTTACATGGTTAGGACCATGTAACTGGGTCGAACTATGTTAGTTGCTAACGGGAGCTTTTGGGAAACGCACCCCGATTATTTGCTTTCCTCTAAATATGGTGCCTATACCCCATGATTCAATGCGATAGTGGCATAACATCATGAGCCCGATTCATGGGACAGTTACTAGGGCTTATTTTATAAGCATCCCGAAAAAATCATGCTAGGGCTTATTTTTGGGGGTAGGTCTTATTTTCGGGAAAACATGGTAGCTCACGTTTGAATACTGTCAAATACTGAGGCAGGAAATTTGGTTAGGCAAATTGTGTATAGCGTCTAGTAGTGTGTATGACAACAAATGAAGAAATAATTGTCTGCATGACTACTTTGAAGATTGTATTACCCATTCATATCTACATAGTTGCAATGTTGTACAAAATAATGGAAAGACCATGTGAAAGAGGACTTCACCATGAAGTAACTCAATTGCAAATATAAATGTCAGTCAAGGCAGGTGTAATTCTAGTTTGTTGTATGTTTTAGCTGTAAAAGAGGTCTGCCAATCAGCACTTTATCTGACTTTTCTGAGTAATATGAGGGTACCAACACAGTTAAAAAAAGATCAAACTGTTTGTGCCTGAATTATAGGTGCGTTTGTCACAAAAACTACAAAGTTATATCATGTTCAAAGGGAAACATTCTTAATCACGAATCATGACAGCATATACCAAACACAGTGGAATGGCATTAACAAAAAGAAACTGCAATGTTAAGTCAAAACTCACTGGCAGTGATACAGATGGATATCTGTGTGTGGCCTCAAAAATGGCCAGACTCAATCAGCACCTCTGTGACTCAGCCACAACAAAAGCTGTATGTTGTGAACTTTGCAAAGCTGGAATTTATGGCAGGGCTGCTGTGTGGAATCTCCTCTTATCCAAGGGTAATTCATAAAGATGCATACCCTGGAATACAGAACACAAAATATCAACCCTTGAGCAACGGAAAAGAAAGTAATTTGGTCTGTTGAATTAATATATATATATATATATATATTTTTTTTTTTTTTCCCTACCCCTTCTCCTACATCACGGCATGTTTACATTTGTAGGAAGCCATACGACGCCGTCCACCCAGTGTTTCTTGGCATGGCCAGTAGAGGTCGACCGATATGGGTTTTTCTATAGCAGATGCCGATGCCGATATTTAGTCAGGGTCAACCGATGATATATGCTGCTGATTTTTTCTGGCTGGTGATTGGATAGTTTCCCCTCTATTTGCATGGTAAAATATCACACTAATAATATAGGCTACAGAACATTTTTCAACTTAACAACATTTATTGAACACTGACTTAGAACATAAGTATAAACTTAAATATAAATAGGGTGACCAGATAATCCATGTCATCCAGGACACTTTGAGCTACTTCAGGTTTTACAAACTACTTTAAACCTGAAAGACTCCTTTGCTTGGCTAAATAGTTAATTTCTTCTTGTGCTTTCACTGGTTTATTTCGATGACTGAAAGACTCATCTAACTGTTTCACATTAACATTAGTGACATGAATGATTATAGGAGACTGACCAATCAGCACACAGTAAGAATGCAGAACTCCAAATCCAGGTCCTTTTAATTGTAGTGGTAGTTTAGAAGTCCTGTACTAGCTCAAAGTGTCTGGGATGACATGGAGTATCTGGTCACCCCACATATAAACAAACTATATACACTTAAATAAATGCACAAAACTTCTCTGTCAGTGATGGTTTTAATACCCATCCTTAACGTTACCTGTAAGCTACACTGTAAGAAAGTCTGTAAAAACAATGTACTCCATATACATTTTCACTGGTGTTTTACCCTTTAATTTGAATTTCGCATTGCATTGTGGGAGCAAGTACACTCGTTAATGTCTGTAAATTTAACAAACAAAATCCATAAGAAAACAGATAATGTCCTGACAGAAAATTACCAGTACATTATATGTTATTTTCTGGATTTTTTTTACAGTGTAGAGCAGGTTGACGGCTCGCTATAATTACGCCAGTTCCCGACTGTTCTGTAGGCTATTTGCGTTCTTTCAAAGCACTTCATAGCAAACCAGTTAAATATAGAGGTCTTTGAAAGATCAGGGGCCGGTTGCACAAAACACCTTAAGTTTTCCCCTTAAGTGTGATATTTTGCATCTGACGAATATAAATAAAATAAAAATAAAAGCCAGATTTCCAGCGGTGGCAACTTGGAAGTTACGCGAAAGTGTGGGGGAAAGAGAGAGAATCAGACGAGCAAAACCTGAGCAGATTGATTTATTTTTGTATCTCAGTTAAATTAAATGCATTCATGAATACCTTTTTCTGCATGTGTCTACATATTTCTGCATCGAAAATTCGATCGAATAACCAATATCTTCCGTCTCTGTCTTTTTGCTGGTACCAGCAGTGAAACTTACCAGTGTTAGCCAGATTAAGTAATGGATTATAAATATTTTGCGGGCCGTATAAATACAATTATAAATCGACTTTCAGTCAAATTTATAATGCTAGATAAATTGATAAACTTAAATAACTTAAATACTTACATGAACGTTTTAAGGAAACCTTAAGGAGGACATTTAAGGCGTTTTGTGCAACTGGCCCCAGAATTTAAACCGTTCCGTTCTCTCCCAGGACTCTTATGAAACTTCTGGCTAGGGTCCTACACAGGCGGCATCATGGGTCCCGTGTTTCACAGCAACTGGGCTGCCTGCAGACGTGCCAGTTTGTAAATCGGCGCACCACACTCAGATATCGGCCGATACAGATAGATCTAAAATGGCAAATATCGGCCCGATATATCGGTCGACCTCTAATCGCCAGCCGTGGGAGTCATTGGTTCCAGCGGTTGCTGTGCAGGCCATATAAAACAGGCAGGGAATATGCGGACATATTACAGGACCATGTACACCCCCATACACACTGGTAAAAGAACAAGAAAATAAAAACAAGGGTGCTTTTTTAATCACTGAGATGAAGTCAGATGCATTCGGTGGCCTCCCCAATCATTGGCTCTAAGCATGCGTCATTTATATGAAGTGTAAATTATATTTCTGCAGTCTTCATCTCCCAGTGAGCTATGGCTAAATATTGCATCAGAAGCAGAAGTACAGGGATAATGTTGTTACTGTATACTGTATCTTGGGATGAACTGGGGGTCTGTCCAGGGTTTCCCCTGCCTTGTGTCCTGTGCTTCCTGGGGTAATCCAGGGTCATCCAACCTTGTACTGTATATATGTTATGGGTGTTGGATGGGTGGATAGGTCACGTGTTCATTTTAGCCTTATATTTAGTGTGCAAAAGCTACACAGTTACTTGGACCTGGTGTTCATTCAGGTCAGGTATCATTTCACTACAGCCTCATAATGTGTTTGAGTGTGTTTCAGTTGCGATATTTTGCCAATTTTACCAATACTGCTGTGATTTCCATTAATCAAATTCATCTATTTTAGCGGCCTACAAGGCTGTTCCTGTTCCACTGGCTTGACGCATCTGTTATTAAAGCAGGGACAGCAGCACACATAGCTATTGGCCGCTGGACTTTGGCTAAAGTGATTTCTGATACAATGTTAGCAGCTGAATGCAGTTTTTACTTTTTATTTCTTGCCCACATGCTTTTATTGGGTAAAGAACTGGACTATAGTATTATTATTATTATTATTATTATTAATAATAATAATAATAATAATATTCATAGTAGAAGTGCAATATATATATATACACACACACACAATATGCACATGATGATGGAATTTGATGCACTAAACCCCACTTTGCTCAGGTGAGTGATGGTTGATACTGGAGGCAGGACTAAAACTATACCTTTCTGTGGCTCCTAACTAGCAGTTGTAGCCTGGTTTTGATAGTAAAATATCACTGATTTTTTTTGTCATCATTTTCTGTGCTTTTATTGAATGGTAACTAAGCGAAAAGACCTGGTCAGGGTGCATAGCTACTTGTGATTCATTATATCTTATGCAGGGCTGCAGCATTACATAGACTGTTAGCCCCTGGCGATACTGTCCTCAGGCAATACTCTTCTGCAACTGAGAATGAAATGGAGGGCAGAGTAATATCACTGCTTTTACAGATATTACTATAATGTTATCACTAAAAGAAGTGTTTTGTCAAAGTGTGAAAGTCTTATATTGGCTGCCGGTTAAATATCTTTCCATTACGGCTGGAATATTTGACGTGTTTCTCTTACATCCACAGGCAGAATGTAAAATGTTACCCTCTGGCAAAATCCTACACTTCAAGACCAGTAACGGTTAATTTCTATGTTTGCACTCAGTTTGAGAACATATTACTGATGTATATTTCGTTTGACTCTTTGGTTGGTACACTCATTTTCCATGACGTGGGGAAATAATCATGGTTTGAGGTTTTGTAAGCACTTATACAAAACATTTTACTTTATTAAAAATAATGGATATACCACTAAAATTACTGTTATATTTGGCTATCAGAAATATTTGTGATTTCTATGGACAGTGCATGTTGTCCCCATGTTTTGTCCTGGTTCCTCCTGCTGTCCAAAAACATGTGGTTAGCCAAACTGTCCAAAGAGTGTGTCTGCGATTGTGATCCTGTCCCAGATGCCCCCTGCTTTGTGGAATAAGCTACATTGGATTGAGAACACGGGTGAATTTGCAATCAAGAAATCAATGCAATTATAAGCTCCACCAGCAGGTGTTGCCAGAAAAATAAATCTTTATATATTATATGTTTATTCACCATTTTTAAAGAAGAAGCAAAAAAATATGAGGAGCTGAGGAGTTCAGAAGATTATGTGGGCTGAGTTTTTTTGCCAGTGGGCATGTCTTAGTGGAATTGAAAAGCGTGAAATTTCTCTTTCGTCCCAGCTCTTTGATATGGCACTTCCCCGGCAATCAGGAAAATTAAAAGTATGAAAAAGATTGATAAAATCAAATGTTTTAAAATTAAGGGGTAAAGAAATGTATGATAATAAAGAATTTAAATGTAAAGCAGGGGTTTGTGTTGCAGCTTTGAGATGTTCCCTTGCTTTGCTTCAGGAATTATTTTAATATGTTTTATATCTATAAAGGCTTCCTTTCAAGCTTTTCTGAGACTGCCCTGTTTCTGCTGTTGTCATTAGAACAGACCCAAATACCAATGTGGATGTCAACGGGAGAAGGGTGGCCTTATTTTGCCTATATATCAATTGTTATTTTGCCATTGTATTTCTAAATTACAGAAAAATACAATGAAACACAAAAAGTTATTTATGAGATTGAATAATTTTACTACTCATTAAATTGAATAAAATTAATTTTAAAAATGAATTTAATAGTCATATAACTTAGGGTTTTATCATTAACTGGTTATTAGTGTGCTGGTTAGATTGAAATAAGCTAATTATACCTTCTTTTTTTTTAAAAATCCATGCATCTGTGATTTTCTTTTTAGAAAATTACCATATTTGTTTATTTTGCAAATATCTTTAATGCCATTATGCACTTAGAAACAAAAAGATTCTTATGATAATTGGATGGATTTTGCATTCCCGAATGTAAGACATACATGCATTTTACAGCATTAATGGTATGTTCACATTTCATTGTCATGCAGCCAATGAGGGGAGTGAGCGGAGACTTTGAAATGTGAGCAGCCGTCTCTTCAGTCATGTTGAAAGGAGTTTTGTTCTGTTTGAGGAAACCCAAGGGGCTCAGCTTTGCATGCAAGTAAAGTCAGGCACAGATCACAGAAGGCAGTACAGTTCTAATTAAAAGCCTTTTTTTAACTCTCACAACAATCCTAACCAAAGACACAAATAGAACAGAAATAATAGCTCAGTGTGAGTTCTCCAGTGATTGTAACGCAATAAATAAAACAGTTGTCAGTTTCCATATGTTATTGGAACATGTCTTTCACTATTGACAGTTTCACATTTGCAGTCATGATGTTCTTAATTTCACCTGCTCTGCATAACAATGCAAGGCCTTTTGTTGGTTAATTAATATGTTGGCTAATTACCATGTCATTATGGTCTTGGCAAATTGCATCTGACTATTTCATGATAATAATAATAATAGTAATAATAATAATAATAACAACAGTAATAATAATAATAACAATAATAATAATATGCTCTTGGTTCACTGTGTCTGGATAAGGATAAGCACTCAAAGATGGACAGATAGTAATAATTAAATAAACCTGGAAGCAAAACACTTAAGGGAAACTATTTGTTTCCAGTGTGTTCAATTCCAAAACCGTGTTCTGCGAATGATTTAATTTAGATGATTATGATGATGATAATGAGGATGATGATGATGGTGGTGGTGGTGGTGATGATGGTGATGATGATGATGATGATGATGATGTTTGGTCATTGATTCGTGGAATGAAACGGATATGTGCAAGTGAGGATATGCTTTTAATCAGTTAAGATGAACTGAGTTCAGAGATGAATAAGCTAATCTCAACAGAAACGGATAGTTAATAACATTAAAACAGCTTTTTTTCATTTTTTTTCTTTTATTATGATTAACTAAAAGCACTGAAACCATGTTGTGTGACACAATTGTCTATCCAATAGGATAAAATTAACTGCACCCTCTTACAAAGGCTATAAGTACAAGCTGGAATCTTCTCCCCCTAGCATTCTCATTTATACTTGTTTGGAAAGAGAAAATAGGCACAGGTAATTGAGTTGTGTGCTCTTACCCACAATCCTCCCTCTACATGAGCACTATTTGTTTGTCAATTACATTAACTCTAATGTCCAGGGGCAAAATGAAAACGTTTCAGCCGCACTTGTCCACTGAAACCGAGACTGTGCTTTGATTTCAGCCTTTTATTTTTCTTCTTCTTCTTCTTCTTCTTCTTCTTTTACTATCACCATTTGCTTTGTATTGAGCTGAAGTGGATTATTTCGCCAGTGATGAACTGTTCTCAGCAGTATGTTAACTGTAATGGGAAGTGACAGACTCCATAAAGGGAAATCTTGCTCAGGAAAAGGCAGATATTAGTCCATGTTCACACATTACTGCATGGACTAGTAAACTGCTGTGAAAGTTTGCCCACAAAGTCAGGCTATTGTCGATCTCTGCCGGACCAATTTGATTACTCTGAACTGTTTTTTGATCCAAATATCTTGTTCAAAGCGGGAACAGCAAGTTTTTGCGAATTACCTAATTGGTTTGTTTTGTTATAATTAATCTGATGTTTTTCCATGAAAACACTTAATACAGTTAATTTTGGTTTTTCTTTTGCAGATGTTTATGCTCCCTCTTAAATGTATCTTAAAATATTGTCCATAATGTGTGTTAGCACTTCAGACAAAGTGAGGTTTAGAGACTGGCATTGTTAAGCGCCAATTATTTTCTGCCCTGAATGTTGTAATAGATGTATTCTGGGGATACTATATAAACTACAGTTATACATGCTACATATTCTACAGTTACAGCCCACACCGCCCCACCACCTAAAGAATGAGGTGTGAGGGGAGGTATTTTTCCTTGGTGTATAAAAATATGCAGTGAAGACAATGAGGAGTCTTAAATAAAGACTGCACTTTCATTTTGTAAACAATTAATTTCCAGTATCAATTTGCATATAGATACAAACTTGTCGTATATATTTGAAGATCTTTGCCTGTTCACCACATGTGGCCTTTTGGTTCGATTTCATGTCTCATCCAGCAGTACCAGTTGTGAAATGATCCGTCTACCGTGATGGAAGACGTTGTCTTTGTCTGTCTTACCCCCCACTCCCTATTTGAATAATACATTTGATTACAAAGGCAAATGTTGTGTATGCAGTCCTGACTGCAGCGTCTAATTAGCTGATGATAACAAGCTAGGATGGCTTCTTCCCTTTCACATGCAATCATATACATGGCAGTTCTTTTATCGCTCTGCAAAATTGACTCGCTACCCTGACCCTCCCGCGGCTCTTGTTTTGCGTGTTTCTCTCTAATGTCTTCGCGAGAATGTTAATTTCTCCCGCTGTATTCTGCGCTGTTATGATTAACTCATTGCAGACTGTAGTGTTGCTTTTTTCTGTTCTTTTTGTAACATTATCAGTATGCAATTGTGACTCTGTAATATAGTTCAAGAGTTACATGATTTGTTTTGATAACGCTCTTTAACCAGCAATGCTTATAACATAATATGTTGACCTTAAGGCTGCAGTGCTTCAGAAAACAGAAGCATGACCTTTTGCTGTCACAATCTTCAGTTAAGTCTGCCTGCGACCCCGAAACAGCTATTGTGCCAAGAGGCATGGCCATCAAAATCGCTGTCAGAGAGACTTCCGCAAATATGTGGCCTGAATGCATATAAAATAGATAGTTTGCTGTTTTTTATTTTATATTTGTAAACAAAATGTTTGATTGCATGTGCATCAACTATTTGCACTTGAAGGCCCAATACAAAGAGCAAATATGATTAAAATCCGCAGGAAGAATCCCAAGTAAGATGCTGAACAGTTCCTCAGCCGTTCTGCTACTAGCTAAGAAGTGGCTCGATATAGAATGCATGCTTAAATATGTCTTTTCAAGCAGCAGTGGGGTCTGTGAATTCTTTAGAGAGGGTTAAATGTATTAGATGATCCAAATATCTAAATAAAATATATGACATGTCAAGTGGTTGTCATAGGAAACTAAACAGATATGCTTACAAAGTCGTGTTTTTTTTTTTTGTGTCTTTTCTGGTAATGTCCAAAATATACAAGAATAATAAAAATATGTATGTGTTTGTGTGTGTGTGTGGTGGGGGGGGGGGGGGGGGGGGGGGGTTTTTTTTTTTATTTTTTTTTCT
>JAODKL010000095.1:24137191-24191992 GCA_026780765.1 Petrocephalus schoutedeni | reverse complement strand
GGGGGGGGGGGGGGGGGGGGGGGGGGGGGGGGGGGGGGCTTATTGTTTTAAATTCTCTTTCATGGCGTGGAGGTGTATATGCCATCCCTCCCACACAGTGTAGCAAGTGAGCTGTGAAATATATTCATTGTTAGAGTACAGGGAAAATGGAGGCAAGGAATTGCCAGTAATAATGTACGACAGCGAGGGGAGCATGCCGACATCACCTGCATTATTTCAGTTGCGTTTTCCATTATAGGTTTGGGAAATAGGCCGCAATTCGATTATGGTGTGATCTGGGGTGGAATTGCTAGCTATTCACTGACCCCATCGCAGGGGATCAAATGTCAGCTCAAATAAAGTTTATAGTGCATTAACTGGACTCAGCGATGCCAAAACTGTGAGCACTTTTCTTCATGCAGTACCCGGGGTTCTCATCTTTACTCCCCGCTCTCAGCTAATCCCCCCTCCCCTCATTCTCTCTCTCTGTCTCGCTCTCTTTCTCACTCTCCTTTGTTTTTAGCCCCTCTTCCTCTCTTTCCTATCCTGAAACTGTTTCACAGCTATATTTGTACCTCAAGGCAAAAAAAGGATTGGCTGCGATGTATAGGAATGAGAGGAGCTAACCAATGGATAATGCCGCACGCTCCTCCCATGTGCACATCTCTGTAGCTTGTGAGAAAGCTGCATGATTTATAGTACTGAAGGGACCTGCCTGCTGGATTATTAATTTCCCATCCCTCTTTCGTGCTCTTCTTCTCTTTTCTATCTTTTTTTTCTGTGTGCAAACCCCTGACGCTTCGCTTCTGAGCTTTGTCCTTTTTTTCCTCCCCTTCTCTGTGAGTGTGTCAGTGCATTACATGGAGCTATTCTCCAGCCAGCGCTAACACCGCTTGGTGCCTGTTCAGCCTCGCAAGAGCTTGCTTTCATACTCCGGTGAGTTGGTATGCATTAACATCAGAATATTGCAGAGTGTCCCAAAGTAAAAGAAAAATAAATAAAATAAAGTAATAATAATAAAAAAAAAGGGGGGGGGAACGAATAACTCAGGAACGTATTTGTACTGTATGCCCGATGAAGGGGATTCCGCATTTCACTAAGTGAGGATATTTCTGGGTCTTGTGTGCACGCTTAGAGTGTAAGCCGGCTGCGGATGTGGTTTCGTTTCATAGCTAGTGAATAGCAGGCATTTGTTTATGAAGATTTAGCAGAAATGAATAATGTGTAACTACACAGCCTGGGAAATTCTTTATGTATTATTATTTTTGCAATTACTGGATTATTATGTTTGAATGTGCCATACTTTACCCACTTATTCAAGTCTTGATTGGGATATATATATATAGATAGATAGATATAAAAACATTGTAGTTATTAAAGTTTAAAACTTGTGTTTATGTCATTGTGAGTAAACATTGGCATGTTACTAGTGAGTGCAATTGTTATGCTTTGAAAACTACCCCCCCCCCCACCCACCCAGCTTCCTTATGCAGGAAACGACACATTTTTGTTGAATTTATGGAACATATCATTGCTTATGTCAAAAAGGAGGTGTTTCTCCAGACTGCTGCATCAGAACTTGATGCATTGTTGCATTTCTACCTGCCACTCAAACTGTAATCACCTCTGCCAATGAATTTTAACAAATGAATACTATTTGTTTTTATGCTTAACTATCAGCATTTTCCATTCTCAATGTTTCAGTGTTTCTCTAATTAATTCACAATTTCTCAGTGTAGAGTTAACCTAGTTTTGACCTAGCACAGTACTTTTAAAATTCCATTTTATTTTCGGTATGAACTGAGCATGCTTGCTCAGTTCTGGTCTCAAGACATTTCTCTTGTATAAAGCACATACCAAGAGCAGTGTTGACATTTTATTTAAAAAGAATCAAAAATGCAAAGGTTTAAACATTGTGTGGAGTCAGTTATCCATATGGCTTGATTAGTAAGAAACAGGAAAAAAGATGCATAATTTATTACATTTCATATTGGTTGGTTGCATATTGGTTGTCAATGGCTATTATTGTTCACCTGTTATTCTTATGGAGCACAAAATCTTATTCAGTCGTATGTAAATAATTTATGATTTTGCTTCCAGTATGTTGCACTAGATTGGCTAATTGTTTCCATTTTGTATTGTGAAGGTATAGCATGGCTTATTTACTGACAAGTGCAAGACTTTTCCAGTATGTGATTACTGCTCCTCGATTGCTCACAAATTGAGTTTTTCCACTGGCTTAACGATGATTCTGAGATAGTGTGGCCTCTTAATCACCACCTCCAGTTTGATAATATGGGCAGAAGCTGGTTACTGATGTTGCCTGTGACTCCTTCTGCAGGTACAAGAGAATTTAAGGGATTACAACTACGACAGAGATTTAGAAGCTGCAAGTTTATTTTTAATTACAGAACCTCATTGGTATCCATAAAAGTATGACATACACCAAAGGATAAATTGCACATACATTCCGAATTTTCTGAAAAATATTTCCCCAGGAACTGTTCACAATTTTAATTATTTATATACATTTGCAGTAAGTAATTTTTCTTTTTCCTCCAACTGTCTGTCCAACATTATTATGGGTAAAGCAAGCAAACTTTAGTGGGTAGTTAAGTTTAAAATAAATATATATATATATATATATATATATATACGTACATACACACACACACACACAAATATCACCCTAGCAACAATGCAAGCAATCACTGCTGCTATTTTTTACAATTTTTTACTGCTATTTTTTTTTTTAATTAGACTGTTATCTGCAATGCTATCAGCATTGTTTAGCTCTGTGCTCCTGATAAAAATGCTATAGGCAGTATTGCTAATTGTTTCCCGGAAGAGACAAGAGCTATTCTCAGCTTATGCTGAGCCATCGCAAACCCTGATGCTGGTCTTACTTCACATCGTGAGCGATTTCTCTAACAAAAATCACATACGGGGGACCCATTCGTGGCCTTATGTCCCACCTACTGTATAGACTGGCCAAATGTGGGTTCCCACATCTAAAGGTAAAGCTTAAACTTGCAGGGTCTCCCATAATTGAAGATGACTTTTGGGAATGCTTTGGGAATTTAGGCACAGCAGTCCGTTCACACTCACACCCTCTTATATTTATGACTTTTTATTTTCCTTCTTTTCCAAATAATAACTCATTTGTTTGCGCGGAAGGTGCAGGAGCAACCAACAACTTAAAGAATGCAACTTAAAGAACTTAAAGAATGCAACAGAGTGGAATGAAGTATTAGTCAATATGAAAGTATGTGTATAAATCATTAATTAAGGTATGAGTTAGACACCCCTGAGAAAGAAGACCACCTGAATGCATTTTCCTCTTTTTTTAAATTTACTGTACAACAGGGGAGGGGAACCTGATCCATGGAGGGCCGGTGTGGGTTTTTGGGATGAGGTCTCAATCAGCCAAAGGAATGGAATGGTTCTCAGCTCCAGTCCTGGGGACCCACTCTTATCGGCTGATTAAAAGGTCATCCCAAAGGCCCGCACCCACACCGGCCCTCCATGGATCAGATTCCCCACCCTTGCTGTACAATATTATACATTGTGATGTAAACAATAAATTTAATATCAACCTAGAGATGTAACATGTAGTCAAAATACTCATAATCATAATTATAGCACATTTTATCATGTCATAAGAATATGCTTCAAAAAAACTAAATGTTTTCGTCATTGTGGTAATTCAGTATTAATGGTCCAGTTTGCTGTGTTAATCCATGACTGATGAGTGGTTCTAACCTGTGTTCTTCACAGTTGTGACATTTTGTAATTTTTCTTCTTTTTATTATTATTGTTGTTTTTGTTGTTGTTTGTTTGTAGGAATGCACCGATTGCTATTTTCTTGGCCAATCCCGATTACCCAGTTTTTCTGATGACGATTTTTTTCCCTGAGAAGCAAATACAAACAAATTTTATTTTCATAACAAAATATTATTAAAATGTTTATAATTCTTAAAATTATAAAGTAATTTATCATATTTCTGAAGCCTCTATCCTCAACTATGTAAAATGGCTGGTCATCCAGTGCCATGAATTCCCCGTAATTCCTATGCTCTTTTCACTGCTTATACCAATGGAAGACAGGGGAGACTCTTGGATTGTAAATCGCTCCGAACATGCTCTGCTGGCTTCAGTTTTAGCACTTTGGCAGCTCCTTCAAACTCAACATGTGTAACCGGTATATCCGATATATGGTCAATCGATCGGTGCATCCCTATTTGTTTGTTTGTTTGCTGTTGATGTTGTTGTTGTTTTTACTGTTGCTATTATTTATAAGGCCTCCCATTGGCAGGGTGCCTCATAGCTCCAGAGAGTGGTGTGAATCCTTCCTTTGCTGTGTCTGTGGACTTCTTTCTTTTCCATGACTGATTTGAACTTATGTATAGGTTCATGTATAAACCTGCTATTTTTGGGTAGCTCGGTAATGAGTCGTGTATTTCAGTGTGTAACGGCTTTCTGAGTATTACTTTGGTTTTATATGTCTAATGCATTCTGTTACAGAATTTTAAATCAAACCTGTTAAAATATAAAATGCCAAAGTAAGCTGTTGAAGGGATCTCCATTTCATCTTTATTGAATGCCAGCTGAAAAACTTGGTCCCTATACAGCACAGCAAGAGCTTGTCAATAATTCAATAGACTCAACCTTGATGGGCCAAAGCCTAGATAAGACTTTAAACAGCTGTGATCAACTCTCTCAAGAGCAACATCCTGTCAGGCTTCTGTCTTCAGCTCTGTGAATTTCTGTTGTATGAATACTCGATTAGACATTCTATAGCATCCCAGGAATTGAGATTTGTTGTGGGAATACAGAAGGACTCAGGAATTTTCCCTTCATATGATCATCTCTATATATTCTTTTAGTGGTTTGTGTCCAGACATTCACGTTAAGTGGATATACCTCGTTCTGCTGCAACTGTGGACACGTGTGATTCCCAAAGGTTTCTGCATGCCTGCAGGAGGCCATACAGAGCAGTGTAGTCTGCCTAAAAACCAGGTGGCAGGCAGGACATCCTACCAGACAGCCCCCTGAGAGGAGCTTGTGAGTTATTTGTGGACCAGGTAAAAGTCCTGTCTACTCGTGCTTTGGAACTATGAGGTTAAGCTTTGAATTAATGCACAGACTTTGAGGCTTTCAGATTTTTGTTCTTGACATCCTTAAAAAAACATCCATGTAGCTTGCCTTCCCAATTTCGTAGTTGCCTTTTGATATTATGTCACGCTCATTTTGCCAGCCATTGACATGTACAGTGTTGTGGTTTATCAATAATTTACATTCAGCTGCAAAGTTCTGTTAAATCTGATTCTGAGTATGTGCATTCTGTCTTATTTAATTGCGGTTTAAATTGCTGCTTCATAAAATGTTCAGTATCTAACTTTGAAATCGAGCAGTGACTCAGCATCGGAGGATTATAGCAGTGGAACTTTCACGGTTTGTATATTTTCATACTGATTTTGAAACAAGCTATACACAATATAAGAAAGAATGACTGGTCTTCTATGGCAAGACAGGATTTATAGAAGTATGCGTAAAGAATGGCCAAGGAAGGGAAAAGGAGAGGAGAAGTAGCTTTCTAAAAGTGCCTCTGCTTCAGGGCTGGTTTTAATGAGGGGGTCCCTAATGAGTTGTCCCTGCAACTAGCTTCAGGCCTAAACAGATGAGAGAGGGATCCTGCTACATTTTTGATGGAATTTCTGTTGGTCGGGAAAAAAAGAAATGAAGAAGAAGAAGAAGAGAGAAAGTTTACAAATTAAAGGGAGGAAGTGGAGGAGCAAAGGCAAGTTAAAAAGGGCCAAAAATGTCGCTAATGGTTGGCCAATGGTTGGCCAGAATCGCAAGGAGACAAATTTGTTGTGTGTGTGTGTATGAGTATATATATATATATATATATATATATATATATACAAAGACACACACATACACAATATGAACAGTGATGTTCTTCAATTGGTCTGTCTGTCAGGACCACTTTGTATTATTATTATTATTATTATTATTATTATTATTAACATCTTTTTTCTTAAAAATTTGTTAACAGTGGTGATATGGTCTGTCACCCTCTGTGATAATCAGATTTTACAGTAATTGTTTTATTTTAGAATATTTTATGTGTTTGCTATTGACCAGTTATTCTGATCACGCGTTGCAGTGAAAAACATCAGTCTGTTGCGCTGGGTACTAACTTTCACAGTCATACACATGTGCTGCAGCCTTTTCTCGATTTGTATGTGAACTCTTTATCTTACCAGGAGCTTAGCCCTGGGTTATCGGCCTTGACTACCTGATCTCATCATTGAATGTGAGCTATTCCTGACTTTGCTGCAGAAAAGTATATTATTTATACTTCCAAGAATCAAGGTGTATGTGATCCTGTAAATAAAATTAATTTATGATGAGTTTATGACAGTCAAGGAAAGTCGTGATATAAGAAATACCCACGTTATACTGAGAGTCTTGCAGCAGCATATTGAAAATACCTTTGCTTGTGTACGACTGCATCAGATACATATGATGCCTGAATCTGAAACCTCACGTTTAATGGAATTTTGACAATTCAATTATAGCACTGTGTTTAGCTGGCATCATTCTATCACCATGTTGGCAATCTGGAAGCTGTAATATGCAAGTTGTCCCAAATGGTTATTTCTAAGACCATGGCGGGAGACCAGCCGCCTTTGCTTATTTCTTAATCTCCTAATCTAATATATCTTCTTGGGTTGTTGTGGAGCACTTATTTAAGTGTTTGGTGCTGACCTGTGATTGTTACATAAGCCACTACTGAGCAACACCATCTGGGTAAGCAGACGAGGAGTTTGCTATAGGTGGACAAAAGAGGAATCTTGGTTTCATTAGTGAGCCTAATATTATCTAGCTATGGATCTGTCAGTGAATATATTGTGTTGAATGTCAAAGTGTAATAAGAAAAACTATGTGTTTTGTTATTTTATTGTATGACTGATTATCTGTGTTGGAGATAAAAATGTATTATTAAGACATAGATACCAACAGGAAGAAATATCAGCTTCTGTTCTAAAGGTTGTAAGAAACAATTTTTTGGGGAGTGAATTTAAGGAGAATGATCAGAAAGAACAAATCAATAAAACAAAAGCAAATTTAGAACACTGAGAAATGGAAATAAATATTGAATATATATAATCCATCTAACCATTTTCTAACTGCTTATCCTGGTCAGGGTCACATGGTTATATAATGGTTTGAATCACAGTTTTCGTGTGGGCATCATTTATTTGTTTATTTGTGTGTTTGTTTGTTTTTTTCTGCATAAGCATTGTGTTCCCGCATAGCTTTCGTCTCTGGCATCCTCTCCAGTTTCTAAGCTAGTCGTGCGACCTGCCGTCGAATCAGCTTCCAGTAATTCTGGTCAGCAGTGTCTGCTCCCCATCAGTGGATGTCACTTGAATAAGTCAAGGGGAAGAGGGCCAGGAACAGCAGTGAAAGCAATCCTTTATAGCTTTGAAAATTACCTGCCCCAGGACCCTGGGAGGGGAGGTTAGACATGTGCCTGGCAGTTTATGGCACTTTACTGAACACATCCAGCAAGTGACGATGGAGCTGATAGACAAAAACCTCTGATAACCCCCATGCAAGCCCCCCAGGTTCTGCAAAGAGCACCCCTCATTCATACCAGAGCTGTGCTTCTGTCAATGGCAAAGGGACGTCAGTCACAAGCGAGCTGCCTGACCCTAATCAGTGGATTCTCTGAGCAGTTATCTTATTTAGTTCAGAAAAATCACATATTTGATATTTTACACTTTCCACTGAGAGCTCAGCCTCATCTACGGTAGTATGAGGGGCAGGTTTTTGAAAAGATGACCTGCTGAAATTTAAATATGCCATGCTAAACGCAGAGATAGCTATAGAGCAAACATGGGGGAAGGTGCAGGGATGAAGTATTACTCAGGTTGGCCAGGGCTTCTTGATTTGTCAGCATTTTATAATCTCCCAGATACTTGCCTGATGCCTGCATAATTTAGGGTGCCTGGGTCATTTTGGGTAAATTTCCAGTTGTGCTTGTTTTCCCCAGTGCTGCTGTACAACCGCCAGTGTACAAAACACAATTTGGCTGGCAAAAATGTGAACTGGATGAGCTGATTTGCTGTTGGGGGGGGTACAGAAAGCCAAGCTTAACAGGATAGTTGGGGGAGCGGGGTGGGATGGGGGGGGGGAATGGGGGGTGAAGGCTAAACGATTAAAGACTACGAGAGATTTCACAACTGAGAAACGAGAACCATAAGTAGGGCTGCCGGTAAACGGTACACATTCAAAGCAATTCTTAGGATTTTTTTTGTTCATTTGAGTGACACCTGACCAGACCCTCCTTTTCATACAGACATATGACATAGAAGTAGGTCTGAACGATTTTAAGGAAAAATCTAATCGCGATTTATCTGACGGATATTGCGATTGCAATATTTCACTAGCGATTTTTTTTAGCTTAGTTCAGTAATCACTATACGTGTACAAAAAACTAATTGAGCACAACTGTAAGCTGAAATATTACCTGCGCAATACATTTATCCATAGACAAGAATGTATTAATTGACTCCAAAATGTTTTTATTCTAACAGAAATTATATAGAGCAGGGGTGCCCACATGTTTTCGGCTTGCGAGCTACTTTTAAAATTACTAGGTCAAAATGATCTACCTACATTAAAATGCTAAATACATGCTGGAGTTTTGCATCAGCTCGCAATACATTCACGCGATCTACCCGCACTACCTTCGCGATCGACGTATTGGGCAGCCCTGATATAGAGCATACCTGAGAACCCATAGAAGAATTCTGTAGCATCCCGAACATGGTAAAGTGATTGTATTTTTACATGCACATTTTGTGTCGCATTTACACGGCGTTCGACCGCTTTTTATCCTTAGTAAAGTGCTTCTGGTAAGTACACAAGGGTCAAATTAGCAGAGAAATGATGCATAAAACTATCACAAAAGCCACGACTGTGTTAAGTTAAATAATGTATTGAAAATAAAACAGTTCCAGTAATAAAAATATTAGGAAATAATAGGACCTTTCTGTGAACAATCTCTTACCATTAAATAGGTTGATAATTCACTTACTGCTCAGCAGCAACCAATATTTTTTGCACTGCGAATGAAACGTTTTCCTTGAGTTTCACGTCTGTTGTTTGTGGGCGTATACGCAGTCACTTTGGGCCACTTCTGATTGGTGGGCATGACTGTCACACAAGGAGGACGGCATGAATTTGCGGAACTATTTTCAGGACAGTTTTAAACCCTGAGTCAGACGTGCTGTATAATGCATATCTTAAATCGGAGATTTTACAATTTGCTAATCGCATTGTTTCAAATTGCGATTTCGATGTGAAATCGATAAATCGTTCAGCCCTACATAGAAGTTATGTATTTCCGTATAAATATCTATTTTAAAGGAACCCAGTAAAATAAGTGTCCATCTGCCTTTGTCAGTCATGTCAAACGGTGCATCCGATAGTTTATATATATGCCTGTCTCCAATTGTTGTATATTGTTATCTTTTCTGGGGACAGAGCAGGGTAATTTCTTTTTAGCCCTCTCTCTGCTTAACTTTGCCTCTTACTGATTGATATAATTAAATGACAGTCAGAATGCATTCTGAGTGCCTTTGGTATAAAATCACCAAACACTGGAATTAGGTGGAACCTCCAAGTGGAAAGAAATGAATGCTGCATATTATCTTTTTTCCCAATATACATCAAGGGAGCGGCAATAGGGCCACTTCCTGTTTGCCTACCCAACTCATCCCTGAAGACAAAATCCATTAAGTGAGCATTACACTTTACAGACTGCCCCCATATGGTGGAGACTGTGAGATCTGTGTGGTCTAGGCAAATTCTTCTCATCTTCTTGTGATACCATTGAGTTTATACAATGCATACAAACAGTTCTTAGGGGGCTTTGGTTCATGACCTGAATTTAAGATAATGCAACATAAATACTTTTTGCCTCCGAATTCTAGTAGTTTAAAAGACAGTTAACTGAAAGACACATTGTGCGATTGTAGGGATCTGTAGCAGCCAATAATGTAATAACTACCATTAATTTAATAACATGGCCAATAGCATAATAATTTTCTATTTTTGTGTAATCAAAGTCCATAATGTATTAATGTGTTGCGTTTTTGATTCAGAAATGTTAGTAAAGTATTGGAAAGTTATTACTACATGGCACAGTGTGTTTTTCAGTTAATTGTCTTTTAAGCTACTAGAAGTCCGAGGCAAAAACTGACATCACAAGAATAAGTGAGTAACTCAAACCAAAGCAATGAAGGCAGCACCAATGCCACCCCATTTTACTGCATTCAAAATGTAGAGGAGGTGATGCTGCTTGATTGGCTAAAAAAAGTCAGAATTCCGAGATATAAAGTCAGAATTTCGACTTAATAAGTAAGAATTTCAAGATAAAAAGTCAGAATTTCAATTTAATACATCAGAATTTTGAGATAAATGCATGTTTTTTTCTACTCTAGATGGCGGAAACGGGCTTCCATATGTTATGCATGTCGCAAGTTTTGTAATAAATTTCCGTAATTTTTAATTAGAATTACATTTTTTATTCCTTCCCGATTTCCGATCCAGTAATTTGGGCCAGGATCGGACTGAAACCGATCCAGAATATCGGATCGGCGCATCTCTAATCCTAACCTGGTCCACAGTTTGAATTTCAGATTAAGTAAGTGTCATATGCAACCTCGAAGCAATAAGAAAATATGCATCTTATGTGGGGTAATACTGCACCAAAGTGCGTTTACTTTCTAATACTGTTGACTGATGTCTCTTGCAGTACCTAGGCCACACTTGCCATGAATCTGAGGTGAGTGGTTTATACTGGAAATGCCTGTGGGGTGGATTATTGCTGCTGTGCGCCATTATCACATCATCAGAGGCATTGCTGTGTTCCATGTGATCTTACAGAAAGATTCCCTCTGTTATTGGTATTGACTCGCCAGGATTGATGTCTGTTACAGCACACAGCTTAATCCATATTAGTCTTTAATACTAATTAAACAGCTCTGGGACAGTTGCCTTATTGGCAGGTTGCAAGCAGGGCACATCTGCTAGCTACTATTTTCCCCCAAATCCTTTGATCTAATGATACAATCTGCCTTTTAGATGGATAAACAGTGTAAAATGGATTTATTTGCCTTTAAAAAAACAAAACAGGTTTACAAGCCTCCGAGTGTTAACTGGGGTATCCATGCTGGCAGCTGAACTCATTAAAAGAGTTGCCAAAAGAGCTGCTATTGGAGCGGAATTTATGTACCTGCATGTTATTGGTTGGTAGTGTCACATGTTGGAATGGTTCTGGGTTGTAAGACAATAGAGGGTGGTGACTAGAGGACAGTGGTAGCAACACAGCAAGGGACTTGTATGGCAAATGGCAGCAGACTTCGTACTTTGCTGGAAGTTGCTTTAGCAAGCATTTAAAATTGATGTTTAATTAAAGATGTGCAACGACAGGAGGGAGACCTGCATAAGGCCAGAGAGCTAATACACTTGCTTTGCACAGTGTCCCCATGCGATTGTGATTGATGAACTGATTCTACTTTACATCTTCATTTGCATCGCATGCTAATACCCGCCGGCGGATTGGGGCTCTGATGCACCAGATGAGAACACCCTCTTAATGTGGGCTAATATGGTAATAGGAAGCAGACAAGGTGAGGCAGTGTGTGGCTGCTCCATGGGGCCTGCCCATTAAGTGAAGGCTGTTTGTACATCCTTCTGGGCAGTGCCAAACGGCATTAGTGGCTACATGTATAAACACTCTCACTGGCTCCTTTTACCCTGTTGGCTATAAACTGGAAATGAGATGAACAGGAATGTTTTTCACTCAAATGAGAAAGTCAATATAAAAATTGTTAGTTTGGTTTAATTCCGGTATATTTACCCATCTTTGTATTATTGTAGCTGCAAATTTCAGTTAATTTATTTTGTTTTTTTTTTTTTGCTAATTTTTGGTTTTTCATATAAGTCTTAATTACTCCCTCTGCATATTGAGTTCATTAGTTTGAAAATAACGTAGCAGGGTGTAAGATTTTGAGGTTGAAGGTTGTCTTTGTTTTGCTCATGTTAATAGTGCATCACTGTGAGCCGGATACGGCTAAATAAAGCTAATTCTAAGGCTGTACCAGGAGGCTGCCTTATTTGTGGCCCTTGGCAGGGCGGCTATATGGAGAAATCAGTTGATTTTTGTTGTTTGGCTTAATGGGATTCAGGTGGAGAGTCTGCCTTTTAACGTTATATGGAGACACCCCATGGATCTCCACGGGAACTAACTAAACCAATCATAAACCAACACAATCCTCTCAGTGAAGGTTTTTCTGCCTGCGGCCAGAAATGGATTAGAGGTAGCTAAGTGGTCCTCGGTCCCCTGGGCAGACACTGGAGAAAGGTGACGGAGGAAATGGGTGGAGGAGGTATTGGGTGAAGGCTGAATGGTTGTTTCATGTGAACCAAAAAAAACCCTAATAAAGACCTAGTGAAGGTTAAATGATTAAAAACATGTATAGTCCTAGATGGCCTATATGCTATACCACAGATAATGTGTTGCCTTCAGCTTTTTAAAGCTTGCAAGTAATATTTAAGAAATAACGGTATTGCATTGTTCACTCAAAAAGTAGTGTACATTTTTGCATGTTTCCAAGTCAAGAAAGCAATTCAAATCTAAACACTTTCAAATTACATTTAATGCATTTGATTCAATAGTACTTGTCATTATACAGTATGGGCATTGTGTAAGGGTACTTTACTTACTTTTGAGATTTATAAAGCAAATTCTAACAGTATTAGCAGAAAAGCAGGAAGGTACTCTCCTCACATTTGCTAACAGGAAAAACAGCTTAAGTTGGGTTATGAAACTGTCTGCAAGTCTGTGCAATGCTGATGTTAGTGTCTACAGTACATCCTGTCTTCTTCAAGTACTGATATGCTTATAAATGTGCAAGAATGAATTAATAGTACTATTTAACAATCTTCACGTAATCAAAATGATTTTAAGTTAATTGAGAGAAACATTCAGATAAACATGCATATAGGTTTATTTAAATTTACACTTGAATAAGATACACTACTAATATCACAAGTTGTATTCCCGTCAACAGTACCTGGCTTCAAGAGCCTAACAGTGCCACTTTGCTGTTATTCAAAAATCCATGTGTCACTGCATTGTATAGGTTTAAGTGATGTAATGAAAATATTTCCAGTCATCTCATGATTTCCATTCTTTACCGTGGTGTTCTAGACTTTGTGGATTCCTCCATTCAGTATCAACTCATATGAGGGTTTGTAAATCTTTAGAAGTAATTGTCCTTTAACAACGCTCAGAACTGTATTGGAGATTCACCGCACTGCAGCAGAAAATCAATCCAAAGCCGGTTAGAAATAGAGCTGAGTTTGATGTATAATTTGCCTCTTATTTCAGTACACTGCCCTTCTTTCCACTATGTGTAGGTGAGAGAGTGAGATTGTCACCACTGAGTATCTTTTCTAGGGTAGAGGAGCTTCTTTGTTCCCTTAGTTACTTGGGACTATCCCACTTTTAAAACTTTACATTATTTACAGGCTTCTGTAAGATCAAGCTTGTCTACTGAAGCTCCTCATCTGTTATTCTTTTTCATGTAAAAGTTTCTACTAAGATTTTAGATTTGTATCTCACTTCTGAGAGCAAACTTAAGGTAATATCAAGGAGATTCTGTGTGGTTTTAATTTCTGCATTGATTGAGAAGGAAGTGTGTGAGTGTCTCTGGGAGACACATCTGACAGGCTGCAGATGTATGATTTGTAACAAGTTGAGCTACATGACCTGGAACTGTCAATAAGAAGTAAATGTATTTCAAAATATATTATTTACGGTAATTTAGTTTGACAGTATTACCAAAAAGGATGAGAAATGAGATAGATGGGTATAAGGGATATTTTAAATATATTTGTGTGTAATATATTCAGGTAAATTTGTGTAAACGTGCTCCATAGCTTATTTTTAAATCGATGTAAAAAATGCACAACATTTTATTCTTATTCTAAATGATAACAGCTACATATCACATAATGCAGAAGACTTAAAATGATCCAACAGAAATTTAAATTCAATTATTAACCTTATCCCACAGTTAACAAATGTGATTCTTAAATATAAAAAGGAAGAAAATTCCAGTAATTTTAGATGTGTTTTATACAATACTTTATTCATCCATCTTAAAAGTTGGTCATCTGAAAGTAAACTTTTATCATTAAAGTTTTAGTGGTCAAGAAAATGTAACATATTTGTGCATTTTTTCCACGTAATGTGTGAAATCAGTCTGTGTGCAGATTTTTGTGAAATTGCAAGAACCAGACACCATCAGACCCATATAAAAAAAGCATAGTTTCAATTTGTTGGTAATAGTATTTGCATGTATTTAATGGTGGATTATATGGGATTTTAATGTCTTGTTTGCCTTCATGAATTTGTAAATTGCCTCAATGCATATGTAATTGTCAAGGTTGTGCACTGTGGACACACATGCACATATATGTCACACCATATCATTGCCATATAATCATATATTATTATGTTTTTTTTGGCTGAGACAGGATTATCATTTTTTTCTTCTCATGTTTAAGTTAATTTATCTGTTTGTTTGGTTTGAGAGAACTAGACTGGAGATCAATTGGAGGAGTGGCGCTCAACCAGCTGAGCTGATATTTGGTCCTACCCTTCACTGCTTTAGTCTCCCTGACATGATTCGACAATAAGCAGTGCAGTTCATTGTGTGCCCAGGAAGAACACTTGGAAACACTGTAGCCAAAAATCACTGATTTCGGTGGAGGTGGGGGGTTATATAGCACACATATAACAAATATAATATATAGCAAAAGGGGGAAAATGAATCTAGAAACTGAATGCAAACATGAAAAAATGTTTTGCATAATTTATCATGCATAGTTATGTTTCTATAAATATCAGTCTTTGTCTGTTTATGCTTTGTTGTTTACTTGGCCATGGATATACATTCATGCAAAAACATGTATACAGACATATACCCATGCATCCACCATCACCCCGTATATTTATTAAGCCTGCACTTTCATTTTTCTTTCCTTGCTAATGGTGATGCCTGCAGTATCAGGCCACTAGACTGGGGGCGGGGGGTCTGTGATTAATGGGACAAGGCCGGCTGGAGAGAGAGAGAAAGAAAGAAAGATAGGAAAAGAATGAAATACGTGAAATTTGAGGAAGATGGGGGCCACACCTTCATTAAATTTTAGTATTGGGAAAAGTTGGAAAGGGGTAAGGATGGTAGAAGTGTATCACTACCTACTGTCTCCATGGCGCCCCCTCATCCCTCCTCCTTGGTCATGCACTCTACACACAACATTGAACATCTTCATCCATAATTGATGCTCGCTTTGGCCAGATGCTGTGCGGTTTAGCTCTGCATAAGCTGTTAACTTAATGGTGAAGACGGTAGCACGATGGGGCGGGAGGAGGCATTTTCCTCTTACTTCCTGTTGCAGATTCATCTAATTTCTTTGAATTTTTGAGCCTCATTACTCCTCCCAGCACCCATCTCTGGTTTCGTGCCTGTCGCTGAGAGGTGATTTTTCACTGATGTCGGTAACACTGAGATGCATAAAGGCAATCACTATAGCAGAGACTGATGAGGGAGCTAATCTGATTTGTCCCCAACTAACTTACATAAGAGCTCTTTTTGTTGTGATAAGGTTTGGTTGACTTTTTAGCTACAATTTTGTTCTGTACTGTGGAGTTCACAGTGTTACTCCACATTGTTTTTTATTTTGTTTTTACTTGTTTTTTGTCTACATTTCTGTTGAACTTTTTCCCATTTCAGTATTCAACATTGCTGACATTTTTAACTAAATCACCTTCTCTGTTTTTTTTTTTTAGCCCTTTTTACATCTTGATTGGCCACTCCAGCAATATATTAGAATATAGTGGTGTGTACTTTTAATTGACTGTCTTCCTCATTTGAAATAATTACATTTTATTGACTAAAGAAGCATTTAAAAACATTGCTTCTCATTCTGTAGGACTTTGATTTAAAGTTATACAGTTAAATTTTATGTATTTGTTTGTTTATTTGTTGTTTAATTAGCGTACAACCCAGCCTAAATGCTTATATAAGAGGAACCAACATAATGGCTCTAACAGGGGTATTCCAGTAGGATCAAGGCATAATGAATGAAAACCATTCATATTATTCTGAAAAATTGTATGACTTTAATAATGTAAGTGTTTAACCCTCTTATAAATATTTTCATAGCGAGGAATGTATGGATAGAGTGAATAGACTTTGTCCAAGATCCACTTCTTGAATTCCATGGGAGCATTGCTGAATTATACTGAAATATATTCACAGGCCATTGAATCAAAGCATGGTGGTAACCACATTTTTTTTTTTTGTCCTATGCCGTGACGTTTTGCGAAACAGTAGCGACTGTGACATTTCAGCAAACACACCCAGCTGTCCATATAAACGCATTGATCCACAAGTACCCATGAATATTTGTGATGTATTGTGAGGCAGGGCTGGATGCGGACAGAGGACGTTCAGAAATGGAAGTGCTGTGGCGTTTGTGATTTTCCCACGGCTTTAAGAGATGGCAGAGGGAATGATGGGGAGACAGCTTGGAGGAGTGGAACAGGTGCAGTCGCAGCCTCTGTGTCCTGGGAGGACTGGCCGTGGTGAAGACGCCTCAGAATGCGAGTCCCCGAGTGCTGCTTAAAAGCTCTGACAGGGCTCACAAAGATCTGCTATGTTGCCATTTTTTTTAGTTAGCTATAAGTGGGGACTGGCATTTTATTTTATTTTTCTTAAACCTGGAGGAATAGTCCAGATAAATTGTTTGCAGTTTGGGTTGTCTACTAAGGGTTTTTTCCCCCTCTATTTTGGTTCTTGCCTGATATTTTTGTTGCTTATTAAAGGACCAGCCAAGCCACAGTTCTGTTCCCTAACCCGCTTCTCTGTGACATTTTTTTTTCCTACCTGTGACACCGAATAATGGTCCTGAGCTATTGTACATGACAGCAACTGTCACAGTTTTTACAGGATGTGTAGCTGCTTTCATTCATCATGGGGACAGGGAGAAATGTTTTATTGCTGTCGTTTTGTCATGCGATGTGCCCTTTTTTTTTTTTTTTTTTTTAAACCTTGGGAATATATAGGGCACACAATACATATGTAAAGATATCTGAATTTATTAGGTAACAATGCATTTACTTGTAGGTCTGAAAAAGTGCTGACTTTCCGAATAAAAACCCCCGGGTTATTTTTTACCGGCCATCCATCCAACTAGTTACCTGTATTGCAGCCAGTTATAGACTGAATAAGTAGGTCTTAATTATTCATTTTGACTTCAGTTGACGTTGCCCACTTTGACTTGCAATTATTATTATTTATTTTAATTTTTTTTTACTTATCTGCATGAGATGTGTGGTTAGTTCATGACCTTAATTATTTTAATGTGTAAGGTTTTACTTAAGCAGTGGATGGTCCGTCTTCTGCTTCTTGTTGGATAAACCTCGTCTTTCTTTCTGCAGGGTAATCAGGACGTCACAGCACCACCGGAAACGATGGCACAGCCGTATGCATCAGCCCAGTTTGCATCCCCACAGAACGGCCTTCCTGCTGAATACACACACCCTGCCCCAGACTACACAGGCCAGACCACCGTTCCAGAGCACACATTAAACATGTACCCCCCAGCACAGACGCACAGTGAACAGACCGCGCCAGACACAAACGCACAGACAGTCTCCGGCACTGCCACAGTAAGTGCACCCCCATTGCCCCCCCCCCAACCCCCGCTGTGTGCTTGCAGTGTTGATGGAGTGACCACAACCATTTGCTATTTACACTGGAGGTCTGCCAGAAGATATATCATGTCTCTGTTTTTATGTTTCGGTGTGTCATGTGCTGATCTGGCAGATTTCATCGTATCATGTTAATGGGCTGAAGCACAGCTTATGGAATTAAAATGGGAATTATTTTGTTCCATTACTGTAACAACAGAGCTGAAGAAATGAAATATTGCACAATATTTTAATGTGTCCTATTAGCGCATTATAATTTTTAGCGTATATTAGAAATCTATATTTATTGTGTAGAAGCTTTGAACGCAAGAAATGGGTATTAAAGTTATACTTTTGGATATTTGAATTCTTCTGATGTTATAGAAATGTTGCATGGGGTATTCATCATTGGAATATGGCCTTGGGACACGATCTGGTAGTATATGGTGATGCCTACATAACAGGTTCAGAGAGACTTAGGCATTGACACCGTCCACGAGCAGGAAGAGGTCAGAGCAGTATCTATGTGGATGCAAATAGCTCAGAGTGGTAAGGATTGACCTTAGACTGATGTGGGTGAAATTGACCTTGCATTGATGTTGTGAGGCTCTGGTTCCAAGATATGAAAATAGACCTTTGAATGAGAGGTGCTGAGGGATATATAAGGTATGGTGAAACAGGGTATTTCTTTGGTGGATGAAAGCGATTCCAGCATAACATACATATGCAGTGGTATCTCAGTTCTCTTCATCAGTGCAGATTATGCTTGGTGTTAAGAAGGGGTCCGGATTGCAAGATATGGTGAAATCACCTCTGCATTTATTATAGAAAAATACATGCCCTTACTCTTTCATCAGTCTTCAAAATAATTATAGTTAAAGGACTCTTACTCCTGTCATTATAATCCTCCCATTTATCCATTCATTATTTTCAATAACTGCTTGTGCAATCAAGGTCATAGATCCAGAATATGTCTGTGAATGCCTAAGGCACAAGGCACTTTCAGATGCCAGTCTATTGCACTATGTGGTCATTATTTCTTTGCTTTCATTTTGAGAAAGGGACACCCTAATATTTAAGCAATGACTGTTATTGTTTATTTGGCTATTTCTGAAGGTTATGAAAAGTCAATCTCTCTCTATTATCCTATTATGCTTTCAGGCAGTAGGACCAATATCCCAATTTAATGAGCTTTAAAGTTACTAAAGACTGGCAGGACAGATTAAAAAAGAAAGAAAGACAAAAAGAAACCATCCAGTACAATTATAGGCAAGGGGGTCAGTTTTGAAAACATTTGAATTGTTTTAACAGGTGTGAATTCCCAGGCTTCTGTGCGCTGTTTTAGAAATAAGTTATTTCAAATTATAGTAATCATATAATATTATTACAAATGGCAGCAATTAAGTCTTCATATCTTCATATTTGAAGACTTAATTATGGGGGGGGTCTATTTGGGGAAATCAGTTTCCTTATACATTGATGTTTTCTTCTGGTCTAAATTTAACACAAGCCCAACAAACACAGCATCACACATTACGGGTAATTTAGAGTTCAGTTCCCCTAACAGCATGTTTTTTGACTGTGCGTGTGGGGGGGGGGGGGGGGAACACGCATACACACAGAGCCAGTCAATCCCTGGAAGTATGGGAAGCTACAGTAACCACAGAGTCTGACAAAAGGTCAGAGATTTTCACGTTTCCGTTGGCATCGCTCCTCAGACGGCGATATACGTTGGCGCTTGTAGCTGTTTTTTCCATAGATTTTTTTTTTAAACCTGTGCATTAGGAATCAATATTGTGAGCGTGCTGTAGTTATAAACAAGACAAGCAGCAGGAAATGTGGATGAAGAGGAAGATATATCTTTATTTAGCCAAAAAGGGAAGCTTGCCATAATCAGAACACAACCAAGTCAGGCAGGCAATAACCTCCCAGGGCTCGATACGGTAAAAAAAGAAGACAAAAAGAACACCAAAGACAAATACCTGGAGTGTTCTAGCCCACTTGAGGCTTATTACCAGAGCTAGTGATCAGCCATCGACTCTTCGATCATGCATTCTAAAAATAAAAGAGTGGCTTTAGGTTTTACTTTCCCTGTTGCATTCCCTCCCTGACTGACTGCTGCATTCATTGCCGCAGCTGTTAACCTTACAGGTAATTAGTTAATCATGTCCAGGTGTTTCTGCTGAGGACAGCTCTGGGTGCTGAGCAGTGCCGATGGAATCTCCACAGCCTCTGGTGCTGCCACGTCGTGCTGTGCTCACCAGCCCAGTCCAACATGTCCTATGCTTCACATAACTTTGCTTTTTTTCTTGTGCATAGGACAGCAAATGGTAAATAAGACCAGTTGACTTTGAAAATAAGCACTACTATTTATTTAATGCTGTGCATTCATTCTGTATAATTAAGGCTAAATATGCTTTGCCTTTATAACTGTACTTTCTTAGATTATGTAACAAATAAATGGGAGGAAAGAAGAAAAGATTATTACTGAAATGTAGATGTTTCTGTTGGATTATCTTGCAGTTGTTTTACCTAAATTAATTCTCATCCAGTTAATCTAAGACGTGTCCTAAAAATAAGTTGCTTTGTGAAGTGGCAATTACTGCTTTGTACTACTGTTGTGTGGGTCAGACAACAGGTTCCACTCCATGTTATCACTTTAGAGCGACATCTGCTGTCAGCCTGACAACTGCAGGGCTATAGGTAGAATTAAGTGATTAATTCTGCCCTCCAACATATAACAATAAAGCTTGAAACCTGTAAAATGACCAAAAGTAGCAGATTGACAGCACATAGGCAGGTACACAACAGGTCTGTGCTATTCCAATGTTGGCATGTGTACTGTGTTTTTAGGGGGTCTGTCTGTCTGTCTGTCTGTCTGTCTATCTACCTATCTATCTATCTATCTGTCTGTCTATCTAGCTCTGTCTAGCTGTCTATCTATCTATCTATCAATCTATCTATCTATCTATCTAGCTAGCTAGCTCTGTGTGTCTCTCTTGTGTATTTTTGAATGTTTGTACAAATCTTTCAAATACCCCCATATGTTCACCAGTAAATGTCCACATGATTTATTTAATTACTTTCTCTTTAGTGAATGGCTATGACAATCTATGAAGAATAAGTAGAGAATGTCCATTGTTTCTTGATTGTTGGCTTCCTGCAGTTGACCTAGTGGGCTAATTAGCCCTTGGCTCTGCAGAAGCAAGGAATGGAGTACAAGGGAGCAAAAGCAGCACAACGAACCCATTAAATCCTGCTGTTTGACATGCTCAGCTGTACTCCTGTTGAGTATCAATGCAGCAGAGAGAGAAGAATTGAGGTCAGACCTCTATTTAAAATAGGGAGACTCACAGAAGGATCAGCATTTCTTTCCGGCACTATATTCATGTTTAATGATTGTATTAAAACAAATATTTTCTGGCTGTTTATTATGATTTGTGACTTTAAGGGCCATTGAGGGATCAGTCCAGCATATTATAACTGCTGCAGTATTCATAAGATACATTTACTCTTAGGAATGATGATAAAACTAAGTTGGGAATAATATCTGAAACTCAAAAGTGAGAGATTATTTCAAAGCTCTACTTTGCCTGCATAGAAAAGCTTTTATTAGTACATTGCACACCAAGTGAAGCACTATTCTGTTTGACAACTTTTCTAATGTTTCTTTCAAGCAGTAGAAACATGTTTGGACCATTTATAGAACATTATCAAACATGTAATTCCACATTGATGATAATTATCTATCTATCTATCTATCTATATACATACTGTATCTATCTATCTTCTTACTGTACCTATCTATCTATGTATCTATCTATGTATCTACATATCTATCTATCTTTCTATCTATCCATCCAGCCATCTAATCTTGCTGTCTATCTGCCTGTCTGTCTATAGGACATTGGAATAAATAAGAAAACAATTCTCATGAAAGTAGAGTTTATGTTTGTGGATGTTTTTTTCCATAACACACAACATCAGCATGGAAAATGCCATCAGCTACTATAAATCTGTCATGTTGTTAATCTCTTTTCATTTTTCATGTTTTACCTTTCATTCTGCTGTGTGACATTGATTTTTCTTGTTCTTCAGCATCCTCTAAAGATGCATGCTCATATCCATCAACTACCAGTATCCATCAAATGTAAATAGCCACTTCTGAGGGATTTTGTGAACTCTGTGATGTCCGGTGTATACTCTCTTCGACCCACAACAGAAGTGTTTGTCAGGCTTCAGGTCTAGCTCAGAATCCCTCCTCTGTCTGTATACAGCCTTTTTGGAACTCAGATGTTTTCTTCAACATGCCTGTCTGCTTCTGAGTCTGCTGAGGAGGCGGGACTGAGGGATGTCCCAGAGATGCTGATTGGTCATAGAAGCCCTGGTCTAGAAAGCTTTGAAGCAGAATACCAATGAACAATTTCTAGTCGACTTGCATGTCTGCCTGCAATATTTGTAATCTAATGCTATATGGAATTTAAGCCAATAGGCTGTTTAGGAAGCTTGTGTACAGCCTTACGAATTTATATTTCCACTGTTATTTCCTTATTATGACATCATACTTTATGGTTTATATTTTGACAAATAGACGTTACTCACAGTACTGCACACATACACACTTATATATATTGTCCATTTTCTATGATAAATGCATTTTAAAAGCTACTGTTGTGTAAGATGGTGTGATGTTGACCTTCCTTCTATCATAATCATAAATTATATTATATTGAGTTTAAATAGGCCACACTAATTCTGTCAAATGTAATAGTAAAAAAAATGATCACTTACAGATGACTGTTTATTCTTATGTGTTGATATATTTAAAATGACCACTGACATGATGAGATTTGCAGGCTTTTGTTGATGAGAAGCATCTCTGTGGTCTTCACTTTTGGTCTAGAATGGACAGTGTTAGATTTGGGCCACACTTGGAGCTCTGAGTTCTGGCAAAATATACCACCTTTACCTTTGGTCGAGTAAATAGGCAATGGGACAAGCTGAAAATAAGGTGTAATTATCTAGAGAAGGTGGAAATAGTAATATATAATAGTATCTGAGTGTGTATTTAAAACCATTTAAAGAGCAACCATGCAAGTAATGTAGAACAGGGGCCGTTAATGAATTATAAACTTCAGACACGTCTTTAGCAGTTTGTCATCTTTGTTGATCCCGATTAGACTTCCCCTCTCGCTCAGCATGGGCTCCATCCATTTGATATCCCCACAAGCACAAGGCTCTGTTAACACCTCTCCAGTTAAAACTGACCTCCTGCTGTTACATCTATTCCCTTCACAGGCCCTTCACTCACACTGTGGAGGCACCGTTGTCCTACAGGACTTATGACGTGTCAGGTTATGTTGGCCACTGCTGAGGTGTTCCACCACAGGGAGAATGGGAATGAAATGAAACAGCCATTAAGTTCTCAGTAAAGTGTCTTTCAACCGTTGTCATACTAGTCAAAAGAAGGAAAGTGTTTTTACATAAAAGTTTGTAATGTAAGCAGACAGAATGTACTTCTGGAGACAGAAAATGGTGTTTGTTTTGTTTATAACATGTCAGGCCTGATCAGGGTGTAGGGAGCTGATTTTGGCATGTATCCGTGTGTGTGTATGTATGTATATATATATATATATAGAATATATATATACACATTCTGATTTTATCATCCTTCGTTATTTGGCTGTTTGTTTGTTTGTGTGTTTTGCTTGCTTGTTTGTAATCGGTTATAAAAATGAAAAGAAAATAAAATGAATCATTTTCTGAAAACCCTATGGCCCACAGATAACATTCACAGATGCCTACACAGCATGAAAATAGCAGTTCTTCGCCTCCACCACTTCCTTCAGAAAACCCACCACAGCCTCTCTCAGTGTCAGCAGGCAGGTGTCCATGGAGGACGCAGTAAAGAAAGAGATCTCGCATTATGTTAAGGGCATAACCACGATTTTTCACCCGTAATATCAATCAAGAAATTATTAATTTAAATTAATTCATAATGTATTATTTAAGTACATTGCAAATGGACATATGCCAGCAATTTCCCACAATATGTTTTTGATAAGTTTTACTTCTGTCTTTACATTTTACATGATTTTTTGCACGATGAAATTTGTGCTACTTTTCACTGAGTAATTATGCATATTGTTCTCCTTTATTAAATAATGAAATTACGTGGCAGATGTATGTTCCATGTATTCCACCTTTAAAGAATGTGAATAGTTTACACATTTTGCTTTGTGCTTTACCTGTCTCTTTACTGACCATTTCTGGGCACAGACCTGGCACCTGTTACCATTTGTTTCAATGCCCATACTGATACATACAGAAACAGGGTAGCAGTCATTTCACTATTTGTGTTTCACAGCACAGCATGAAATCAATGAATAGTAAACACTGATACATGTAATTGTAGTGTCCGTGCCCTGTGTAGAATTGATTTTGACAGAGAGGCAGATTCGCATTCCAACTGAGCGCCGTTGCCTTAGTCCTGCAGTTGTTTATGTCTCGTTCTTTATGCAAGGTTTTATACTTTTTTTATGTCAATACTCAGAGACAGCTGCTTTGAGTATTAAATAAGAATGAAGTAAGTGCATGTCTTCTCCTAGTCAGGTCCTGTTTGGGGAAGACTGGAGCCTATTACAAGCAACATAAGGTACAAGGCTGGCAATCCCCAGGCTCACACAGTCTAGGAAATTTAAAGATGCCATTCAGTTTAACCACATGCCTTTAGACTGTGTTAGGAAGCCTGTGCAGCACAGGGAAAGCATGCAAATCGTGTACCTAGAGTGGAGGTGGGATTCAGAGCCCCAGCCTTAGTTGTCTGAGTCAGTAGGGCAACCCAGTGAGCCACCTCGCTACTCACCATGTAGGAACATTATTATTTGATATAAACAAGCCAGAATAGTTATAACAAATGAATACTGTATATTTTAATAATTTAAAGGCCGCTAGCTATGAACTTTCCACAGTAAGTTTTAACAGGCACAGTGTCTTTGCCTACAAAACTTGTCATGGTTTGTCTGAACTTGAACGGTGTAGAATCCAGTTTTTGTGTATTGTCAGTGCGGTTCTCATTACTTTCACTAATGAGTTTAGTACAATATCTATCTGTTGTTGAGCAGGAGAGGCAAAACTTAGACTCATAGGTAATACAGCCCTGAGGTGAATATAAGAGATCTGTATTTAAATGTAAGCTATTGCCCAACTTAAAATGAATTTAATTATATTTTAATGATTTACTGATGTTTACGATGAATATTTCTACTTGCATGAACTGGGTACTTAAAACTTTCTGTAACAGCTGAGAAGCTATTATGAGTTATTATGAACACAAAACCTTGTTATTGTAAGTAACAGTGAGTCAGAGCCAGGCTATTTAAAAAGGTATTCATTTTTGCATGTCTTTTTCTCCAGTTCTCCATGCCAGCAAGCGTACATTAATTACATTACGTTAACTCTGTATTTTACAAAATAAAAGTACAACTATAATAAGACAAAAACAGTATTAATCTTTCTATTTAATCACCATTGGTAAGTATTTGAAGACTTCGTGGTGAGATTTAGTGCATAAACCATAAGGCAATGTAGCATGTGAACAGAACAGCATGAAGACGGTGAGTAAAGATCCTCCCAAACTTTTAAAATAATGAGGTGCTTGGATGGACAAAACTCATTCCAATGGGCTTAGCAGAAGTAGACTCGGGTCTACTTCTGCTAGTAGTACTAGCCAGCATTTACAATATTAAAATTATATTTAAAAACTTTTATAAACACTTGAATTGATATGGGCAAAGATTGCAAAAAAAGCATGTAAAAGTAATCACTGAGCTGACAGCTGTCTGGCCCTCTACAGGTGAAAAATATACGCCATTAACCAAATATACACCATTAAGCAGAATTCTGCATTCCACTTTAACTGGGTTGATAAATTCATGGGCATACTTAAATATATGGCATGCATACCATGCTGACCTACTTCTTGGTGGCTAGGAGACTGGTGTTTAAAGCATCCCTCAAGGTTATTGTTAGGGCGGAGGGGCCTGTTCTAAGGGAGACACTGGGAGAGACCTTTTGATAGTGATGCGGATTGCTTGCTTTTTTTAGAAAAAGGCTGGAAAGCTTGAAGAATTTTTATGAAAGGCAATGCAGAATGGGTCCTGTCAAACTTATACAACAAACGTACAAAGGGAAATCACTCTCTTCTTTGTTGTGCAGGCTCAATTAACATGGAGATTGAGAGCACAGTGCAATCTCCCTAAATCCTCACTGTTATCTGCCCTTTGCAGGTACACTCTGTTTAGTATTCTTTCTTAAGGGATTGCCTTGTTTAGCGTTCATTATTTTGTAATCCCAGAAAGCTGTATGTGGAAAGGTGTGAACAAGAGGTTTTCTCGGTAGTGCACTTCACTTTAAAATAAGGGATGGGTAAAACAAGTAACTTTTTGTTTCTTTGGAACAATCTACTTACCAGACTGGTACCTCGCTTACTGTAGCCTACCCTAGCCTAGCCTAGACATTTGTTGCAAACGCAGGAATAAAAACATACACAATTAATATAATTATCTAGTAAATGTCAGACATATTAAATATGGTAATAAGACATGAGCCTAGTCAATGAAATAAATTCTTTACATTTGTAGAAAGCATGACATCTAATTAGAATAGATGCGTTCACAACACAAATCATGCAAGAACTGGGAAGATGCAGTTGCCTGCCTTGTCTGGCTACACCAACTTATGCTTAACATACTTCAGATGCTTTGCATATACACTATCCATAAATAATGTATATGGTGGGGATTTTTACATAAGTCTGGATTTATGTAAGTCACATTTCCATAAATAGAGGTTTGCCCGTACTTTCATTGTTATATCTCATTGTTAAGATAATTTATTTAGTATTATTTGCATCCTGGCCACACACAAGCAGTTTTGAAATATTGTAGAAAATGCATCATCATATGGTACAAAAATTATTCAATACTGGACATGATCATGAGGAATAATATTTATTTTAAGATGTGGATATTTGTCACTAGTGACTGGAAACATATTTTGAATAAATCAGCAAATCAAAAACGACTCATGATTAATAACAAGAAACTTGTCTCACATTTCTCTCAACTATTTTTTAAGTCTTCCACCTTGATTTTACTGTCATGTGGTGGCAGGTTCTCGGGAAGAAAGGTCACAGCAATTAGGCAAAACTTACCTTAACTCATTATGTGTCGTATGGCAGTAATTGTAGTTGTTGATGTTTTATTTGAAGTTTTATTATAGTTGCTATATTACAAATAAAATATTGAGATTTTGCTATCCATTTAATGATAATCAGAAGACTGTAATTCTTATTCAGATACTTGAAAATTTGCTTTATAACCTATTCTTATAAAATAATATAAAACTGCCATCTGTACAGAAACCTTCTTATGAAAATATGTGGGGTATATAGAGAATTTAAGGATTACAAAAGTAAAAAAAAAAATGTGAATTGTTTATTGTTTCCTCACTAATTTGAACCAAATGGGCCAGATGGAGAGTTGTCTAATTGAGTGAGTATGTACAACAGTATGATCCTTCGTTCTTGTTACTTTGTAAGTCTTTATGAATTCTTAGTCTTGATGATGAAAGGGTTGATTAGACAGATGCTTGTGTGGTTCGTTCGTTAGGGTTTTTAACCGTTTTTCAGGTACTGATATTCAAATCAGCTAAGACTTTTCACTAAATATGTATATCTAATAGATATAACATCTAATATGTGCATCTGTAACTTCTAAGAATTTATATAAATATATCATAACCATGGTGTATTCTAAGTATGTTATTCAGTCACCATCTTATGAAGGGGAAACACCATCAATAATCCTATCTATACATGCAAAACAATACTGCAAACGTTGGAAATGTTGCAAAGAGTAATTACTGTACGTCACTCAAGAATAATAATAAAAAAAAACTTCAGGCACCTAAAACGAAAAGTTTTTGGTTATACTGTCACATTGTTTTAAGCTCTGTGATTCCTGATGTTACATACTGGATTACTGGTGTTGAAGATCAGCCTTTCTTTTCCACCTACGTCCCTCTCCAGCAGACAGACGACTCAGCACAGACCGACAGCCAGCAACCAACACAGTCCTGTGAAAACACAGACAGCAAGACACAGCCAAAGCGGCTCCACGTCTCTAATATTCCATTCAGGTTTAGAGATCCTGACCTCAGGCAAATGTTTGGTGTAAGTATGGCTTTTTCTGTCCATTATGGGTGCCTGCAAGGGACATTCTTCCTGTCATACTTACTGTCGCCAACCAGTTGTTCTACATATTCTTCAAGAAATTATAAGGAAATTAATTTCAATGATCTTGCCGGAGTTAAAACTTAAAAAGCATTAACACCTGCATAGCGTTAATGAAGATTACTTTTATATCTGCCTTCCCTTCTTTCTTCCCAGCAATTTGGTAAAATCTTAGATGTTGAAATCATTTTTAATGAGAGAGGATCTAAGGTATGTAGTCTACCTCTTTTTCTTGTGCATGCTTTTCTATTGGTTTTTCCTTCCAAATATTTATTATGAAGAAGCAAGAAAGTCAGTTTAAGATTTTTCATAGTAAATAACTTAAAAAAACTCAGGTGTTTTGAGCTTTAGCTTTTTAAGTTGGTTTAAAGGTATTTTGTGGTACAAGTAATTGCAAACAAACATTATCTAATCCATTTTCACCTCTGGAATTCCATTCACCCTGAACAGCATAGGAGGTTAAAAGGTGATGGATGGATTCCCTGCAACTGCAGTGATGTAAATGTGCGATAAATAATATAATAACTATAATGCTTGAGTTTGTTGACAGAGTAGGTGGTTCCTTACTGGCGTTCTGGATTCCTGAGTTTGATAACAAAAAAGGCATTTTAAACTTTATTTAAACTTTGTTACATGAAGCTGGGTGGCTATATATATTGTAGATATTGTGCATTAGAAAAGAAATTGAAAATCATTCTGTACAGCCAAGCATTGGCATTGCAGTGCTGCAAGTCCACCAAGATCATAAGTTATGTATGAACGACACGGGTGGGCTTCCCTGCTTCTTCATTACCAGATCAAACCAACTGGCACAGATGAACAGTCTGGAAATCAATCAAGCTGATGGTCGCACAGCGGCTTTTTAAAACATCAGCTTAGATTTATGTATTTGAAGTCCATAGCATTAGAATAGATATTTGTATTTGTATTTTCTCAGCTTTAATGTCCTGTTTCATATGTTCTTAGGATGCTAGAAAACAAATCAGCGTGATAGTAATTCCACATTGGTTATTAGCATTGCCTTTTAGATCTCTGATTGATAAAATAAAATAACAACGAATATCCAAAAGTAGAAAAAGTAGTAAAAGTGTATAGTGTTCTTAAGGGGATCTGTTCCGTCTCTTTTGTTTTCTTTTTTTTTTTTTTTTGCATGTACAACAAAATCTGACAATTTGGGCAAACTGCAAACTGACTATGGTGGCCTTGTTGAATGACTGATTTATTAATGAGTATCTTATTTCCCCCTTTCTCCACATGCATGCAGGGATTTGGTTTCGTAACTTTTGAAAATAGTGCTGATGCCGACAGGGCCAGGGAGAAATTACACGGCACGGTGGTAGAAGGCCGTAAAATAGAGGTGCATGTTACCAGTATTATCATCTGATTCACTTACGTTTTGTTTTGGATATTTTGCCTTATAGGCCTCATGTTCCATGCCATTTATTTATTTTTATTTACATTTACTTGCTACTCATCTACTCATATTTTCCCTCCTCATTCTCATGAATGAATTAAGCTCCATTAATATGTGTTTAGGTGCATTTCTAGATGTTCATGTAGATATAAACAGCTTTGTAATTGAAAATCAGGAGTAGCTCAAGTTAAAAAAGAACACCACAACAACATTTGTGAGGTGTACTTTCAATACTTCAGAAATTAGGCTGTTCAAAGCAGAGTAAATAAAGCAGCACGAGAATCTGGAACAGCATTTATTTGAATGTAATTGAAAATCATGCCTCTATAGTTTTGTGATGCTGCTTTTTATGGCTTGTAATTTTTGCAATTGATATGAACTACTAGGAGTATGTAGCGTGTAAGACCTTCACTAAACTTACAGTGAATTTATAACGATCCATGTGAGACATGAATGGCTTGCCACCTGCCTAAATCACATTTAAAACCATAAATGTTCTGTAATTCTGTTTTTAATTACATGAAAGGAAACGTGTTATGTGCTTAAATCATATTTTTAAGTTAACATGCACATATCATCCACATAATAAATATGTTGGGCATATTATTATTATTATTATATATTTTTTTTCGGTAGTTTTCACATGTCCGTTGTATACATAAATGTATATATATGATGTCTAATTGATTTGTCTGATATGGTAACTTGAATGAACAGTAAAATTAATGAATATTAATTATTTTTATAGTAACAGTACTGCCATTTAAAAAAATTCTACATAGTTACTGTATTCTTATTTGTTACTCGATTATCAATGGGTTAAAGGTGCAAAGCCACCTTTAAAATGTTCACTAATGTATCTTCTTTATGCTTAGGTTAATAATGCAACAGCACGGGTTATGACAAATAAAAAGACAGTCAATCCTTATGCAAATGGTAAGTTATAGATATGTTTGTCCAGTCAGATATTTCAACTTTGAATGACTTTATTCTCTTGATGACTTTTGAAAGTAGTTCGAAATGATTGTAACCAAAGTATTACCTACCGATTTTTAACTTGGCAACACTTTCTACGAACATTCTCTGCTTAATGCATTGCAAAATATTAATAAGGCATCTTTCAAAAGTGGGATTAGGAGCTTAAATTTTTTAAAAGAATGTTGGCAGCCTTTGTTGATGTGTGAAAAAGTATTTGCCCAAGTAGTTAAAATTTAATTTTATAGGCTCGTGTCCATACGGCACCTGTTCTGATACCTTTCTGACAAGCATAAAAAATACATGGAATAAGCACCTGTTTATATGAGACTCCCAAACAATAACACTCTGTAATATGTACTCCAGATGGAATGTATTCTCAAACATAAGGATATATAGGATGTATGGCGGTATGCACCCTGTAGAGGGCACCAGTTTATGATCCTCACGTATAACCTTGCTCAGGAATATTTTGAGATGTTAATTCAGCTGAAGGGTGTGATTGTGGGAGCAAACCACACAAAGGTGGCACACAAAGAAGATACGCTCTATACCCATGTTGCTATAGAATATATACAAACCCTAAACTCTGGAAATGTGAGACTAGCTGTTGACCTTATGTGCTACTTCTTCGAAACTTAAAAAACGTCCTTGTAATGGGCACCATATATTGTTGACCTAAGCTGTAAAAATTATGATTGAAACCCGTAATTACTCTAAAAACAGATAAAATGGAAAACAGCAACATTATTTATTTCTAAATAATAATCCTTTCATTTGCTCCAAGTATATACTGCAGTGTCTGTACTGCAAATTAGGTTACAATTTACTGCACTTCTTAGTGTTGCATCTGTAACATTGCATAAGAATGGGTCATTTAGTACCAACATTTAGCATAAATTATACTCCAAATAATTTTTGCGCATTTCATGCTGCTCCAAAATTACATTTTTTAATTAGTACGGCTAAAAATGGTATAACGTTAAAATGAAATGGAGAACTTTTTATATTTTTCTTACTTCTATTTTTAGATAACTTGATAATGATTAGACAGCTTCAGTTTGGTGTAATTGCATTCTAATGTGAAAATGTGAAAACAAATTTAATGAATTCTGCTTTCTCATGCATTTCTTTGAATTTCAGTGAGCAAAAACCAGCCTGGGCAATGATTAGCCATGGTATATGAACGTTTCTGCCGAGCTCTCATGAATAAACAGCAGTGTGGGTTTTAAAGCCTCATTTCTCCCATCACCATCATAAAACGAGAATCCATGGTTGTATAGGTGTTGTCATGGCAGCAGAGAAAGGATTCGTAATTATTGCCTCATTAAGTTTTGTTAACTGCAGAAAACCAAGGTTTGGTCCTATAAAAGCTGACAATCATGTAATTTTCTCCTTTGTTGTCTAAACTTAATTTGTGATTACTCACCTTGATTCATTTCTAAAATTATTACAGCTGTAGTGCTTAAATTCCTTTTTTTATTTGGTTATCTTCATAATCGCAGATCTTGCAGTATTTGTAAAATATTGAAAGAGCTTTTGGTAACCAAATATCTGGCATATAAGCAGATGTTATAAACAGTCACAGTCTGCCATCACATCTTCGTTCTTCCGATGGCTTATGCTTAGAGGTACACTCAGTATATTTGCAAACCTTTGAATGCAATTAGTTTTGCACACATCATTATAGCTCAAAAATTACAGTACCACCACCTTTTGAATATTCACTGCTAATAAATGTTCTTCATTTATCAGGCAGTGTGTTTACTAAATAAAACATAAAAACACTACAGGCAGTCCCCAGGTTAAGAAGGTCCAAGTTACGGACAACTCATACTTATGAATGGACTGCCATAAAGCCTGCCATATAAAAAATCTGACTTAAATACAGTGTGTCGTAATAAAAGCATAAGTGAGAACACTATGTCTGTACTTAAGTCTGGACTCAAATTTGTAGGTTTGGTGGTGCAATAATAATACAGTGCATAATAATAATAATTAGTAACGGCATACATTACTGTACTGTACCTCAAGCCAACAAAATGCTCAAGTCAATGAGTATCTAAACCTCAAGAGTGGCTCAAAGTAGTGTATGTGTTTCTTTATGAACCATTGTATTTGATGCTAATTTTTAATAATAACACAGTGCATAACAACATTGACAGCACCAACAACAACAATAATAATAATAATAACTACATACAGTACTGTGCTGTACCTTGAGCCAAAAAAATTCTGGAGTCAATTGCTTCAGGGACTGGCTAACCCTGCTTTCTAAAAACAAATGTACATCAGTTTGGAAAATAGTGTCTGCTAAATTAGTATAGTGTATGTATGTATAAATGTACAGGAACATATTCTGGGAAATCCATTCACAATAATTAAAGCTATTATCAGCTGCATTAATGTGAATGACAGGTACAAGTGTACTCCTGTTGAATGATCCAAAAGTATAAGCTCACTGCAACACTCACTGCAACTGTTAACTCTATGATCTATTATGTGACCCCACTGTTTATTTGTTTATGCATTTATTTTTCTAGTTGACATATAAGACAAGGAGATAAAAGCATCTTCTTGTACAGGTGGACATCTCAGATATGGGGCTTATTATTGCAGAGCAGCATAAGCGTGTATGGACACTGAATTGAAATTAGACGAAACTGTTTGTTGTACATCAAGTTGAATGTGTGCTATATTTTATGAGCATTGATGGATTAATGAAGGCTGGACAGGGAGTTAAATAATCTTGTGGATGATCAAAGGCTCCTCCAAGAGGTGGGACTTTTTCAGTTGCCCCCGATCTGTGGTCTTGCTCTTGGGTTCCTGAGACAGCAGTGAGGCAGCCCCCCCTTACACATGATTAACCCACACAGTTATAGGCTAACGCACAGCTCACAGGCCAGACAAAGTAAAGTTTAATTGCTGTTATTTCCATGATAAATGGGGGTTTGGGATTCAGCAGCCTGGAGAAAGGTAGGCGGATGTGGCCATCGGAAAAGAAGCACAGTAGGACTGAGGATGAAAAATGAGACAAACTTTCAGCCGTGAGCATCGACCGTCATCGCCTTGGATTTCTCATGGACAAATTGAGAAGTCATTAGTAGAAATTAAAGTATAAGAAGAATTTGTTTGATTCACTGGCTTCACCAACCCCCATCTACCCCCAATTGCTATGCATTAATGTGTATTACAATGACAGAGGTGGTATCTGACTTTCTGTAAGCTGTTTTTTATAGCTGATGCTAGAGCTAAGTTTCATTTGTGTAATTATATAATATGCAATTTCTGTTTGTCTTTAGGCTGGAAGTTGAATCCAGTGGTGGGTGCAGTCTACAGCCCAGAATTCTATGCAGGTATGTTAGAAAACTATCAGCCAAGCATCCTGATTCTGTGTCCTTTTTCTGTGTCTGTGTTTTCCCCAAATGCACCCCTTTCTGAAGCGTAATCCTCTGATGATGATGTACTTTTAGTCCGACCTACATGGAGACTAGTCTAGTTTTATATTTGAGCTAACCATAGAAATGCAACATGCTATAGATAAGCAAAACAGCTATATATCACGTGTCTTTCTATTCAATGACTTTTTTTATGAAAAATTAAATACAGTAATATAAATAAATCAAATAACAAACATGAAATACTTTATTGTTTTGTGTCTTCGCTGTTAACATTTTGCTAAATTTGTTGTTTTGATGTTGATAAATCTGACAAATTTACACACACACACAAGTGGCCAAAATTGTGGAAACACCTACCATTTTTGGCATGATACTTTAAAAATTGCTACACAATTATTGTTACAGATATCATTCATTGGATGATTAAATAAGTGACTAAAACATCACTTGAATAAAATTCTGCTAACTCAAAAAGTGCCACTAGTGTATGTACATGTGAGTGTGTGTGTGTGTAAATGAATATTATTTGATCAGCAATGTTGCCATTATTCATTACATATATGGCCAGAAATTTTCTTGACTACAAGGTAATGAAAAGACATTGCATTTTTACATGTTTGGGGCAGATGCAAAAGAGATTTTTGTACCAAAAGTTCAAAATTTCAACACACTGAACCCTAAAATAAGCCTCACTTCCTTTCTTTTCTTTGTGATCTCTATTAATATCCAAATCCACCCAGCTGACCCCATAAAACCCTAACAGTCAATTATTCTAATTAGGGCCAGCTGGGCTTCATTAACAGGGTTACCTGTATGAGCAGGGTGGTGATAAATCACCATGTTAATGTATAAGATCACTTGTACCATTGTGTACCCCCTGCTGGCTCATACAAATTATCTGAAGATGATCTAAGAGAGAAGTGCCGATTTAAAAAATCATAAATCTTAATAAAGACAGAAGCCAGATTTTAGAAAGCTGTCAGAATCTTCTGATTAATGGGAATTTCGCCAGTTTTTGATTGCCAATGAAGATACTCGTAGTTCTGCTGGAGTACATTCGTACATCATGTCTGCCAGCTCAGATTTATGATTAAATAGTCCGTGAGAGCAGGGTATAACCCAGAAAGCTTTACGAAATTCATATGATGCACCACTTGAATTTACATAACTCACTTTCTCCTACTATGGAATTTTATCAGGGCTTAGGAGAGTTGATGGAAATTAGAGTTCAACAGAAGTACTCTGAAGAAAAAAATAATAAATCAAAAAGGAATGAGATACCCCCTAGCTGAAATATTGCTGGTCAAAACCAGGGGAATATTATTTAAAACAATTTTCAGCAAGCACCACCTGATCAGCATGGTATTGAAACTGAAATCTGAGTGTTTTACATCTGATAGGGACACCCATCTTTGTCTACATATGATTTATATGTTTCGCTACTGTATATGATGCCTTTAGTTGTCTATTTCAGTTAACCTGCCTTAACTCTGCATACCATGTAATCATGTTATTATTTTCTACAGTATGACATAAAGGACACACTGGTGATGTCACTTAATGACCAGTAGCATGTTTTTATGTGATATCAAAGAGACAACATAAAAGAAAGAAAACAAGACCACTTTATGATGTAGCATATAACAGTTTTAGATGTTAAAAAAATAAAAAATGAGTTTGGTTAGGCCCTTATTTCATTATTTTTATAGAACAGAATATGCTTTGTTTTATTCTCATTTTAACGTGAGCATATTACTTAAAACCAGGAAAATAAATATATCGATAGAATTATGTAAATATATCGATAGCATTATGCTTATCAATTTCATTCTTGATAATAATTTTTATTTTACACAGTGCTACTACAGCTCAATAAATAAACTGTACCATTGACCTAATCAAATGGTAAAGCTATTAAAAACCTTTCGTAGTTTAGTTTATAAACTATATTCATTTTTTTATAAAAACTCTTTTTAATGCAGGAAAATACTTCAGTATGTTTAAAAAACACTTATTTAGCATTTAGCTTAAACAGTCAGTGGTAAAATATAAAAAAATATTGACAACCAGAGATAACTTGTGACAAACAAAAGTTACAGATCTGTCAGTAAGAGAAACTGCTATTGAAATGAGAAAAAGATATATTTTATATGCTTATTAATTACCTTACGTATTTTATTCATTGCATATTCCTCTGATAAAACTTCCATCAACTTCTTTAATTAAAGTAATAGCTAAAATAAGGTTCCAGACCAGCAGTTATTAATCCTGGCACCTTGAGTGTCATTAATTAACCATGGAAAAAAGCAAACACTTGAAAGTAATGGCACTGCTTTTGTGAAATGGTAAGTCAATGCATTGCAAATGCCTCACATTTAATGTGAGTACAGAAAAACACCCACACGTTGAAGTTATTACATTTGCACAGTAGCTAATATTTAGTACTACTTAATGTTTGTCTCTGCTTTAATTTAACAGCATAAATCAACTCACTTAAATGTATGATAGTAGTAACAAGTACACTGACACCACAATTAACTATAGGTTTGCTATTTTAGTCAAAGTGAGTTATTAATAGGGATAAGCATGTAAAATATGAGCAGTGAGTAAATAGTTTTTTTAGGTTTGGTTAATGGGAAAAAAATAGAAAGAAAGAAAAAAGGAAAATGTCCTGGGATATAAATGTGCACAAAAATAGCTTTGTTATTTATCATTGATGGTTGTTGGTGCAGCTATTGCAGTAGTGGTAATAGTGTGCAAACAATCATTTTCTAAAAATGTGTATCTAGATGGCTTATTTTAATAGTGTTTTCATCTTCAACTGGACATGTTTAGAGTTAAACCACAAATTGAAAATTCATGAAACAGGTTAGATATAAAGCTATATATAAAGTAAGTGAAGTATAAATGAATTGTAATACCTATATGGGCATAAATTATGTGGTGGGGGGGGTGGCCCCCCAATAATCAAAACCAGTCAATACACCGCCTGGACACCTCAACCCCATCAATGTTCAACCCAAAGTAATACCTTATAATGTCAGACTTTCCTGTCACACTGTGAAGTGTAACAATAACATTTTTATATACATTTTGCACCTTTCAAATGGCACAACCTGGCATAATTTGCTGCAAAATGCAACAGGCACTGGACATTACAGCAGCAACATGACCGTGAAAATAATGTCTATTTCTGAAGGCAAGGTCAATCCTGAGAAAGACATGCTTAAAGTTACATTTTCATGGTGTATTATTATCAAAAACAAATAATTGAAAAGGGATTGACAGCACCAAAGTAGCCAGTCCAGCTAGGCATTTCTTATATTTATATACATTTTTATATACTTTTTTAGGCTAACCGTCAGCAGTTACTGTCAATCTTTTACTTTTGCTAGTAAAAAAAGAACTGCAAATGCCATATTTATTCAGAATATCTTGGAAAAATATGAATGCTTTAAAATGCTAGTGGTATGAAGTGGTTACTGCTGTGCCAAGTTTATATTTATATAATGGTGAATTCCCCAGTCAGCAATTTCATTTTAAATGCAATAATCTTGAAGTAAAATCATGGCTTAGTGTGCAGCATTGCGTTGTCCTGCCACATGGCCTCTGTTTCCTGGAATGAGGTTTCACGTCATCATGACCCGGAATTGGATAAGGGGCTGTGAAAGATGGATGGCTACAAAAATTTTGGGTGGCTTTGTGGCCTCTTCCTTCAGGGCTCTGCTTTTGATGCCTGCTTCGGACAGGGCAAATAGCCAAAAACAGGATTTCCAACAGTTTTCAGAGACGTTATGCTGTCACCTGCAGTGGTCGAACTCAGAAAAGAACATACCTTAGACAAATATTGAGTTGGAGTGTTACATGTCATGGGTGATTTAGTGCAGAAGAAAGCAATGGTACGGAGTCACGGATGCAACGTGAAGCTGTTATTGAGGGTGACAGCATGGTTCTTTGTGATAGCTGATGACATTTTACAGCCTGCTGGTGAGTTTTCGATGGCCGGCGATGCAGTCAAGCATGAGGTTTATGTTTGCTTTGGACAGGTCGCCGTGCAGATGATGATCAGCCATCCAGGTGGAACTATCACTAAACAAGAACTGGTGTAAGAGGAGTCTTGTGGGGAAGGTGCATAGAATTGACAAGGCGATAACTGAGCTCAGTCGTCTGTTCTGTTAGGAAAACAGGTGAGACTCACCAGAAATAATATTACGGGAACTCTCTAGATAATGCAGCAAGAGTGCCCTTCCTGCTCACCTTGTGAGACCTACGGACGTGGAGAAATTACACTATAGGGTACAGTCTGTTTATTGTAAGACAGTCTGTTTATTGTAAAAATGTATTCATAAAGAATGTGCAGAGTGTGATTTGACAGTAGATTTGAAAAAGCTGAAATTGGGCCTGACTTTTGGATTTACATTCTCCGGTGTGATTCCGTTAGCACGGAGTGAATTTCTGAGCTACAGTGGAAGATCACACTGTACCTGAAGTCAAAGAACATGGGTATTGAAGGCAGGAGAACAGTATTGATGGTGAAGCAATGGTGAAAGATGGCAGAAAAAAAAAGCGTTTGGGAAAGATTTGAGATTTAGGGTAGGAGAAAAGTGTGAAACACAGAGTGAAACTGTGTTAAATGGTGACGATGACCATGTGTGTGGGACACATGGGGAGGTCAGATAAATGCGGCAAGTGGAAAAACAAAGCTTTGTAAAGTGTCCCGTTTGATGAGGAAATCACCCAGCAGAATCAGTGGCATGAAGTGGCCTAGGAATACACTCCAAATTCAGCGGGAGCTGGAGTTTTCTTTCTTTTTTTTTTTACTTTTTTTTCATGTTCATCCTTACTGAAACAGCAATAAAATCATGTGCGGATAATTTTTAAAAAGTGTTTTTTTATGAATTATGATATATATTGTATATTTAAAATATTGTTTAAATTTTTTCGATCATTAAATCTTTTTTATTTGATTATTAATGTATAATCAGTGCAATAGTGGCATGTTTTATTGGTTATAACCATCTATGTAGCTCCATAAACACATGATTTATTGATTATTATTGTATATTTAACTTGATAACAACATGTTTTCTTAACTGGCATGATTTTATTAATTATGAGTATGATAAACCAATAATATAAGAGATTTTGCTTTACCAACTGAAGCAGTAGCTATAAACACTATACTGCTGAACAGTTATATATGGAGAATTATTGTTCTAAAGTTATAACCGTTAGTATGAATATGAAGGGTATGCACATTTAATTGGAGCCCCCTCTCAGTACATTCTTCACAGTGAGCCATAGTGCTTCTAGTAGGGCAATATAATTTGCTGCCTATTGAAGAGTTGCAGCTGTTGTTTAAGCTATGGTACAGTATATGAAAAAGTGATACTGTACAGGAAATTAAAACCAGCATACCAGATGAACCACCCAGCACTTACACATACATAGGCACACACACACAGTTATGTGTTGCTTAAGTAGATGGTATGGCCTACTACACATCCTGATCATATGGTATAGCCTAAAAAAACAGTATATATAGTATAGTAAATATATAAACCAGTGACATAGTTAATTATCATTATCAAGAATTATGTACTACGTATAATTGTGTGTGCTATACTTTTATAAGACTGGAGGCACAGTAGGTTTGTTAACACCAGCACAACACCATACTGTATATCACTCGAACATATGAGTGATTCGTTGTGGTACGACATCACGTTATGGGACCACCATCGTATATGCGGTCCGTCGTTGACCTGAACTTCAGCACTCACGCACTGAAGGCTTGTCGAGTTTATAGCATCTGTATATCTGTCCTTTAGCGGAAAGTACTGGCCTTCTCACTAGGCCTCAGTCAGAGTACAGCTGCCTGTTCTTTTAAAGAAAGGTCTTTGCTAAAACGTTGTTCAGGGATATATGAAGCATTTTACATTTTCTGAAGTGATGGAGCTGCGAGGATATGTTATAGGTGGACTGGGTTTAATGCCAGACAGTGGCAGCTTGGTTTTGTCAATACAGAGGTAGTGCTGAAATGTGCATAAGTGCCTCCCACCGACTTGCAAGCTGCCTACAGTGAGAAATGCACAGTTTGTCCAGCTGGCACTGGCTTTCCTGCGTGATGCCATGTGAATTGTAATGCGATAAAGAAATTGACTTGGCAGGGAGTATATTGCAAAAGTGCACATGTTAACTTTGTATCATCCAATCGTGGTTGTAGGACTCTGCAGACGCTAACACAGAATTTGAAACATCCTCACTCAGTTTAAACATGTTGAAGCATCTAAACATACTAATACACCTACATTTTCTTAATTTAAACATTGTTATGAATCTGCACATGTCCCACCACCAAGCATATTAATATATGCATATATTGATTAATGATTGATTGTATGTATGTATCTATATGTGAGTTTGGTTTAACAAACTAGGCAAAAATATGCAATTAAATATTCAAAGAAGCTTGCTCCAGAATAGCAGGTTTGTTGGTCACATAAACTTTAAAAATCCTTATTTTATGTGTTTCATTTGAAGCGTGTCAAAAGTCACAACTGCATATTACAGAATGCATCAACGAAGAGGAACACTTAACAGGACAGTTATATATCACAACCTCAAAAATGACCACGGAATTGAATCAGCATCTCTGTAAGCCCCTTTTTAACACCTTGACAAAGCTGGTATTTATGGCAGGATTTCCATTTCGAAAATGCATGTATCCAAGGCCAACTCATGACAATGCATAACATGGCATAAAGAGCATGAAACCAGGACCCCAGAGCAATTGAAAAAAAGGTAATATGCTCTGGAGACTCATCTTTCACCATTTTTCCTGGACAGGTTTCATTTGGCGCAAGTGTCTGCTGGTATGGGCCGCCATCTTGGGGGAGTCATTAAGGCTGGTGATTGCTCTGCATTGTATAACAGCTCAGTAATATGCCACCGTACAGGACCACGTTCACCTTTTGGAGCAGACACTTATTCCGAGATGACATAGGCCTCAAATTCACTGCAAAAAGGCTTTTCGTGATCAGCAGGGTAAAGTCAGATGCATTCACCAGATCCAAACATCACAGAAACTCTATATGAGACTATAAAGCAAAGAAGTGATATAGATTTCTGCCACTTACATCCTCCTTCTGCAGTGTCCCACTACACATGGTTTGGGACTGAAAGAAGCTGTTCTGACAGCAAAGGGTAGCCCAACTTATTATTTGTTCCTCAATATGAATATATTTGTTTATTTTTATTTTTTAATTTACTTTATGTATTTTTATTTTTCACTTTGAACACCTTTTATCTAATGTATGATTTTCATATTAATGGTAATAATTGTTGTTGTTGTTCATTTAGACCCTGACCAAATTAATAGGTGGATTAATGTGAATATCTTGTTATTCTGATACCTAGTGTTATTGCATTCTAAATGTGAAATTCTTATGAAGTGGAACACGTACTGTAATGCATTTAACACATTTTAAGCCTCAGAGCAATTATCTTATTTACCTTAAAGGGGAAGTGCAAAAGGATTCAATTACCACGAATTATGTTTAGCAGGGGACTACCTCACATAAAAAAGTTAATTAATCAGAGCTATGTCAATTTCCCTAAGCCATGCCGTTTTGCAGGGAGGTAATTAATCACAAATTTCCCAACACACAGCATGCACTAAGAACTCCAGGAATCATTTATTGACGCTCATTTTTCAGATCGGTAGATGAGAGGTGAAGTGCTGAAACTGCACAAGGGTATAGATTGCCAGCATATTTGTGTGAGTTTGTACATTAAAATTAAATAAAATTAAACAGATAAAATAGCAATAGTACAAGAACAATCACTATGACACCAAAACAACAACAACAATACTAATAACAATAACAATAATTATTATTTTTATTTAAGATCTGTAAAATTACAAAGAAGAGAACACTAGAGCCAGCAACTCTTTCTGGACTGAACTTAATTTATACCATTGCAATAAAAGAAATATTTGTCCCCACTGGCCAATTAAGAAGCCACATCCTCTTCTTATGGTAACCATCCACAGAGTGCTCATGACCACGGGGGTATTCCACAAAGCAGAATTTCTCACTTCTGGATAACTTAAGTCAGACATAAAAGCTGTCCAATAGGAGGGGAAATAAGCCACATTCCTATTAGACAATCCTTACATTTGGCTTTAGTCTTCTGGATAATGAAAAATTCTGACTTTGTGCAGTAACCCCCCAGCTCAGAAAGTGTCTTTTGTCAGTGTGCCTGGCCAGATGGACCTCTGTAAAAGTCCAGCCATTCTCACTTCATACCTGCTTCTATTCTTTGATGTGTTGTCTTGTCATAGTATAATTGTCAGACAGTGCATGGTCATGAGGTGGTATGATTATATGAATATTCCCCTTGCATGGATGACCAAACAGAGGGAGGGAGGGAGGAAGGAAGGAATTAACCTATAATTTCATCCAAACATAGTCATGTTTTCATCCATAAAATCATCCAGAGATGATTATGTAACTTTTCCCATGATGGTCAGACGATGGATGGATGGATGGATGGATGGATGGGTGATGCATCTTACATCTTCCAAGTAACAAGCATTTTAGTAATTAGTATTAAAACAGTAATGGAATCTATAATTTATTATAATTTCTGTTAATTGTGAAAATGGTTTGCAATGCAGCCAGTTGGCCTTGGACCCCTACAGATTTCTATAGTTATTATTTTTGTTGCATATAACTAAATAAAATAAAAAATTCATTATATTGAATAAAATTGAATGTAATAAACATCAAATGTAAACATCAAATAAGTGAGCATGCTTTAAAAAGATAAAACAATTCACAGGGAGGGTACACAGGTCAAGACTATCATAGCCAGAATGTGTTATGTTGTTAAAATGTACAATTATGTAAAATTAGCTTTTCACATTTCTCACTGCTATGATTTTCAGTTAATACTCGCATCACCCAGGTGGGTGGGTTTATATGATTGAAGAGAACAATGTAAATTACTGGTAATAGAATTGTGGTACTTTTTTCATCTCTGTGGGGAAATTAAGGAATATCCTCCAGAGTTTAGGGTTGGAGTCCAGGGTCAGCCAGTGTCCAGGGCACTTGGGGAATTTGGGGTTAAGAGCCATCCAGGGTTCAGGCCATTCAAACTCATGACCTGCAAACCGAAAGTGATCCCTAGGCCATTGAGTGACCACCTCCAACTCTGGATAGAAAGAGTTAAGAGTTCAGCCAGTTATTCATCATTTTTACCACCTGCTCAGCCTGCCTAATCAACAATGGTAGGCAACCGATGTGTTGATGGTGAAAATGCAGAGGGGTAATGTTTCACTATTCTTTTCCCTCCTGCAGCTAACCAAGTGTCTGTATTCAGGGGTATGGTTGCTTGGTCTTGCTCCTTGTCACATGTATCTCCTTTCCTCAGTTCCAGGCTTTCCCTATCCAGCTGCAACAGCAGCAGCTGCGTACAGAGGGGCACATTTGAGGGGCCGAGGGCGGACCGTCTACAACGCTTTCCGAGCTGCCGCCCCGCCCCCCCCCATCCCTGCCTATGGAGGGTGAGAGTCCCAGCCTTTGCATTTACACCTTAAAATCTGTCACAGAATTGTAGTTTCATGACGTTCCTATCTGCTTGGTCATCCATGTGTCCAGAAAGTCTACAAGTCAAGTCTGCAAGTCTTCATCATTTCTGCACTTGTAAATAATTTACTGAACTTGGTAAACAACGTAGAGTGCATTTTCCCAGCACTCAATATGTTCCCTATTGTTGGTCAACTCTGGGAAGCTGGGTTTCACTGTTTTCTCTTTTAAACATGCACTAACATTTTTTTATTATCATTTTTGTGTATATTTTCAGTGTTGTGTACCAGGATGGGTTTTATGGTGCAGATATTTATGTAAGTACTCATTGATTAACTTTTTTATGTACTGTATCACTTTGCTTCCTTCAAAATGTTCGATTAATCTTGGGGCAGGCAAGTGGTGTAGTGGTTTGGGACGCAACCGCGTAAGTACTGCTGAGGTACCCTGAGCAAGGTACCGTCCCCAAGCACTGCTCCTCGGGCGCTCTCGTAGCTGCCCCCTGCTGTGTCACGATGTCACATGGGTTAAAAGCAGAGGACATATTTCGTTGTTGCGTGCTGTGGTGCGTCAACAATGATGATTAATCACTTCACTAATTTAAAATTATGGTTCTATTATAGGAAATGAGTGTTTCTCAAAGTATACTGTGGATTTGGCTTCAGCCAGAGCTCTGAATGGAGTTCATACAGTATGTTCCTCCAATATTCTTTATGCCTGCTGGAATTAATGATTTTTCAAATTAGATGGATGACTCTTGAAAATGTAATCTTTCTCCCAGCTTAGTTACATAAATGCCAAGCAATTTTTGGAAGAATTTATTTATGTGTGCATACATCTACAAAAGAAAAAAAAATCTGCAAAATTGACTTTTATACATGTATTAGTCAGTAGAGGAGAATAATGCTGTAAATAAAAAAACTCACTCACTCAGCCACTGGAATTTCTAACTTAAAATATAGCTACGTAATTTGATGCATCTAACTAGCTAAATAATTTATATCGATCAACATATTTTATGCAGTTACCTAAAATCGACCTTCAGAGGAGACCTTCTAAATGGGCAAGTAATTTAGCATAAGAAAAGAGTAGCTTCGCAAATAGAGATGACAGTGTTTAATGTAAATTTTGTTCTTTTTACCCTTTAGCTCAACACTTGTATGTTTGTATGTGAGGCCAGGGATTCTCTCCCTTGAGAGACGTCGATTCTTCCAAGTGACGCATATGAGTGTTACTACCCAATATGAAATTTTGTTAGACATCCCTTTCTCTTTTAGTGTAATCTGACATTTTTTTCAGTTATGCTTTGTGATTAAAATGGATATTCAGTACAATATGAAAAGCATGAAAATGACGGGGTGGTGAAAACCTGATCCACACAGTTTTCTCTTCTCAGTTATCATTAGAAGAGTGCAGTTTTGTCCGAGATTGATTGCTGCAAATTTATATGGACATAAAATATTCATTAGACAGTATTAGGAAACATATTTATTGCAAGCCATTCCGTATGGACTGTTTGAGTATATTTTATACATTTTTGATGAGAGAGAGGAAATTAAGCTGTGGAAGTGTAAAAGAGAAGAATGTACATTTAAAACCTCAAAGGCACTAGGGAAATTGTTGAACTGACAAGCAATCTCATATTTGATACCTACATATTATAGTACACTTGACTGAACAAAAGATGAATAATTATCCAGATGATGTAACTAAAACAGTATAATATATTATTATTTCTGTGTATCAAATGGCACTGTGGTTAGCACAGTGGCCTCGCATCTCCGGGGATGTGGGTCGGCTTTCTGACCCCATTCAGTGTGTCTGAATCCTGTATGCACTCCACTTATTTCCTTTGGATACTCCAGTTTCCTATCGCAGTCCAAAAACATGAGGTTAGGTGGATTGGTGGCTCTAAATTACCCATGGTGTCTGTGAGTGTGAGCTTTGGGATGGACTGGCAGCCCTCTGCTTCTTGGGATAGGCTCCAGGCTCACTGTAACCCTGTACTGGATGTGAGATCTTGTGTCAGATGTCTGGCCAACGAATCAGCTGTTGGTCCCGCCTCTTCTATTTTCTTATTGGTTATCTCTCCGAACCAGTTATTTTTCTTTCTGCCCTCAGAACATGTTCGTTTAAATAAAGCTTCCACAAGCAACTATTAACCTTTGTTCTCCCATTGCCCCAGTGCATTGTTTATTTAACAGTTATTTAGTTAGGGGGTTTTCCATCGCACAAAGTTTGTTACTTTCTGTACTTCCTTTGTGTTGTTTTTCCACTGGCTGGTACCAGTGCCAAATACATCATGAGTAACCACCCATGAATGACACCACCAGTTCGGTACTTCTTTTGCGTTGATTTTCCACTGCCGTAAAAACTGTTACCTGCGCTGAATAAAAGCACAACGTGAAGCGGGGCATTTTGTACTGAATTTGAAAAATGATGATGTTGGATATTAAATCTAACATCGCATGTTATGCACATGCAGTTCGTACATCACTACTGAGTTACATTAAGATCATAGTTTTTCTTACTTTCATTTTTATACAGACATTATGGATGGCGATCGCATTATGTTTCAGAATCGGGCTATTTGCATAACCAATCAACAGGGAAAGCGCTGCAAGTTACGCATCTAAGTACCGAAGTACCCCAACTGGTTTGGCACTTTGGTACTTGACTTCTTGGTACTGATACTCGACCAGAAGTCAATGGAAAAGTGAATCATATAGTGGAACATCATGCACTAAGAAATTTCTTCTGGAGTACGTTGTAGAATCCTGACATCTTGGGGGAGTTCAAAGCTTTGCAACAGGCTTTGCAACATTATAGTCATGGTGAGAGAGTGTGGCTCTTTGGGTTGAGACTCTGCACCCGTGTTCGAAAGGGCACTGTCACATATCCCATGATCGGCAGAAAAATTTCAACCTTGATCACGGCCCTTCACTCCATTCACTCCAGGGACTGGCTGACTTTGCTTTCTCAGCTGTACGTCACTTTGTATAAAAGCGTCAGCCGAACAAATAAATACAAAATATGAGATGTGCCATCAATAAATATCTCCGCACATAGAAACGTTTAATTTCTGTTGCATTTTCCAGGGTGGTTATACTGCCTACAGATATGCCCAGCCTGCCACTGCCACAGCCACGGCCTACAGCGATAGGTAAGACACTACCGCAACGCGCCGTTCACTTCCAGGATCAGCCCCGCGGCTTAAACGATACCACCAAACACACAACTTTAATTAAACAGCTATTTACAGTCGTGTCTACTTTACTCATGTGGATCTTGGGTCAGTTCCCTCTTTCCATTTTCAATAAGCATCAAGCACAAAAGGGCAGGATTGTTTATTAAAATTCCATTTTCCAATTTAGACAGGGCCTATTGTGATGCACAGTGCAGTAATTGGCAAATAAGATCAATTGAGATGTCACTGTAAATGTAATTGGCAAATTAGCAGTGGTGCCTTAGTGCACCAGCAGTAACTACCTAATTAAACGGGGCAGAATTGACAGTTTTATGAATAACCTAATTGTTCAGCAGAAGAAAATGCATGAAAGTATACTTAAAAAAAAACCTATATGCATTATTTGCTGCTCTTATTTCCATACTTTTTGTTATTATCAATTTATCTTTTTTATTAGCCAACACATTCACAATTCATGGTGCACATACATCAGCAGCAGAGCAGAAAATAGGTTTTGCATAAGGGTAGCCTTTAAGTTGAACTTGTAATCATTTTTGTGTTGTTTAAATGGTGTCAATGTCATCACTTTGGAGGAGTGGTTCGAACACGCATATACACTTGTGTATGAGGGGCCAGCACTGCTGTAAGTCAGATAAGCCTTGCATGCAGGAGTTTGCAGCCAATGAAATCTTAGGGTTTGATACAATCTTGCATGAGAGTAAAGCTAGCCAATCTTGGGAGCTTTATAAACCACATCCTTTATAACACTGCAGCTGCACACATCCTAAGATGGAGCGTGCAGAGGAGCTGCAGTATTGCGGTATTATCAGCTTAAATCCTTGATTAATCCGTATCCATCAGATCTTGTCATTGCTAAATATGGCTAAATATTAACAATGAAAGGGGGCAATATGACAAAATTATAACATGATATCAGGGCATCGAGCAATATAATATATTTGTTTATTTTTCCACTAATTTATGCAATATGGATCTATTAGTGATTTTCTTCTGCTACCAATCTATAAAATCTATTTAAAAAAAAAATACAGTTTGATATTTTTAGGTATTGATAGTGAATGTTAAATTGGAGCGTGAGTAAGTCTCCCTAAAATCAGTTTCATCTTTGATCTAGCACTTTTACCTGTAATTGAAAGCTTAAGGAGAGTTTTGCTGGAAAAAACAAGGTTATCTGCCTTGGTTAAGACTAATATAGCAAAAGCCCTTTCGGGTGTTGAACCTGCATCCTTTGGATCTCACATTTATGTCAATGGCCACTAAGTTACCTGCTGGCCACTGCTTAGCAGCGCTCGCACCCTTATCCAGCCCTAACCTTAGCTATAGGCAGCCAAACAAAATACACAATTTCTTTAGCTTGTGGATTGTTACAAAATTGATTCTCCCCTTATGGGGCCTGAAAAAATTCCCCACAAAAAATGTCCCCACAAGATCAAAATAGCAGGCTTTTATCACATTGTGGTGAAATCTGATCCCCAACAATGTAATAAGTAAATGACCGCACGCGCACACACACATTAGTATTCCTTAGTGAGGACTGTCCATTCATTTATATGGGAATAAACCTAATCCATATCACAGCACCCTTAACCCCTACCAGGGCTGGATTAAGACAAAATTGGGCCTGATGCTGCAGTGCAAAAAAGGCCTATTTTTTCTCGGCGCTGGTGCATGTGCATTCGACACTCACCGTACATCTGGGCCTGTTTCGGGAATGGGCCTAATGCTGCGCCATCAATAGCACCCACCTTAATCTGGTCCTGACCCCTACCCAGCCCTAACCTTAACCTTAAATAACTAAACAAAATATATTTTTTACTTTTTTCTTTGCATTCACAGATTTGAATGAAATGAAGTCTGAAGTACTGAGGACTAAAAAAAGGACCTCATTAGTTACATTTTTCTGAGGATTTGTCATACTTGTGTGGTCCCTTTGTCCTCACAAGTATAGCAAAAGTTGTACACACCATAAGTAACCAAACGAAATGCAAGACTTTATTCATAGATTTAAAAATCTATGAATCTCCTTTCATAGAGGTCAAAATAACTTTCTTTTTTTTGTGGGTCTCCACAATGTAATATATACATGACCATGTGCGCACACACATACACACATAGCCACTAAATGCAGTATAGAGGAACCAGTGGTTATTCTTACCCATCCATCTATGGAAGCACACTTCCTCAACTTGAATATGATGAACAAAGAAGTTATGGAACAAAGGGTTATGAAATTAGAATGTCCCCAAAAAATGGGTAACCTGAATAAAAATATCTGCTTTCAAATAATTGTCATGTTGCCCATCCTATATAGTATGTATATTTTCAGTGATCATTGTTATATTTTTTTATTTTGATGCTTAAAAACAGCATCTACAATTTTAACTTTAAACTTCAAATGTGTGTTCATAAATATTCAATGTGTTTGGTCCGTTTCTACAGATTGTTGATTATAATATGTTTCTACACATTTGTTGCGCTGTTCGTAATGTAGGAGACACGACCAGAAAGCCTGAAGATTGGCTTGCATGCAAGATTTACAAAGTTCCCATGTTGCATGCAAGAGTGAATGTTCTGGTGGTTGTTTTAATCTTGCATGATTAGCTGCTGTTATCATACATATATATTTATGCATATGTGTGTGCGTTCGTGTGTGTATATATACTGTATATGTTACATTACGAAGACAATACGCTACATTGCTTGGTTTTTGATTATTTTAAGTTTTATTGTTCCTTGCTTGTAAGACTGTAATAGATCCTTGGATTTCATTGGCTGTAATCTTGCATGGTGTGTAATTATCTTGCATGCAAGTTTTTCAGGAATTTTGGAAGTGTTAGTAAGCAGTTGTATATGATCCACCTAAGAGACATTGTGGATGTGTTCTGCATCTGCCATCAGGAGGTCTTCAGTTCAAGCAAGTGCTTGATTTAAGTACTTGTCATCACCACAGTGGAGCATTTATTTTTTATTTTTAGAATGCTACAGTTTGGTCTAAATCTACACGTGATCCTTGCAATAGTATATTATACGATGACTATAAATGCTATTGTGCAGCAAATTTTGGATACTCTTATTCTGTTGGACAAATACCGTAGAGGTTGTCGTGTGTGAGTGTGTATGTCTGTGTGTCTGACAATTTATTACAACCACTGTGTAGTTAGCCCACACGCAGTATCGCTGTTCATTTTCCTGGAAAGGTCTGGCTTTCATAATTTACTCAGAGTGTTCTCAGAGTAAATTCCCTATGTTCTCAATGCATTCAAGCAAACACCCAGGACTGAATCATTATCCATGATATGGATCAGTCATATTCTTCTATAATGCATAGCATGGAACCCTGATTCCTCTAGAAGCTCGGAAAGTGCATAATGACACAGGGATCATTTCAGTCAGCCCCTGATCTGCTGTATTAGTTGCAACATTATTTATCTGTCACTTGTAAAAGATTACTGTAACTCCTTTGAGCTATTTTAATCTTCCAAAGCATTTCAATTTTAATTTAATAATTTGACTTTTATTTTTTCTTATTGTTTAATTTTTGTCTTTGACTTAGTGTCCATTTTTTTTAAACACGTATATTCTATATATATTTTTTTTCCTTTCTTTTTGATTAATTCAAATTTTGACTTTTTGGGTAGTGTTCAGGCTCTCTAGCTGTTAAGAAGCAGTGTGTAAGGTTCAGGTTAGCAAAACATTTGATTAACAAAACTGGATAAGAACCACAACAATATGTATCTTACTGTATGGACTTTGGTTTTCGGATGGGACAGTTAATATGCAAAAAAAAAGAAAAAAAAAGCTTTTTTCCATCAATTTTCCTCAAAGGATGAAATGATATGACAAGGTCTTTTTAAAAAAAAAAAGATTATTTTTGACCATAAGCTAATCAGTTATTCTGACACATATTCATATAACCAATCATCCGGTGGGGGTAGGGGTGTGGGCTAGAGCCTATCACAGGGTACTGTTCAGCGGTGTGCCCTGGACAGGATACCCGTACATTGCAAGGCACACACACTCATATTCCTTATGATCAATACAGACAGTTACCCACATATAGCGATATTTTGTCAAATTAAGTAAAGTAACAGAGAATGTGCCATTGCTTGTATGTGTCTTCTTAAAGGAAAAAATATGAAAACATTATATCAAATTGACTGGTGGAATTAAAAACATGTAGTTGGATATGAGAAATGTGCACACTGCAAGGAGGGAGGTTTTGTGTAATGGGGCAGCACTGTGCCAACATTAAAAGAGTCTTTAGATTTGTGTTTAAATTCTATCCCATCAGTCATAGTTTGAGAAAGAATTACACAACAGTTCTGGCATAAATAGGGACACATGGTTGTTAGTATCTAGAATAAACACGCCAAAGTTATATAATACCCTACATCAGTTCAGAATTTGAATCCGTAGCACCTATATAAGCAAAATCCATGGATATACAGCATGCATGCTTCTTATAAAGGGAATGTTAAGGGAAGCTGTTTAATGAAAAGCATGGCGTGGAATCTATGATTTTATGACAAAACATATTCAAACATATGTGGCATGAAAGTAATTGTGTATTTACATGCCTTAAAAAACGTTTATATATAAATTAATGTAATTCGATATATCATGGCTTTTCAGCCATCACTGAGAAACAACATGCAGTGAAACTTGCAGTATTATTCTGATAATCAAAGGAAAAGAAGAGGCAGCCTCTATCAGAATTTCAGATGAGAGCAACAATATCACAGTAAACCTTTGGTCCCCAACATTTTATTTCTGAAAGTTGTTGAAATTAGCATGCATTCTCTATGATGCATGGATTTTTATGCACACAACATCTTAATAGTCTGTGCTTAAAGATGCATGCTTGCATTAAGCAGTCTTTTGAAATGTTCTATAGACGTGTATTGATAGAGTCCTGTGATGTCAATTTGAAGAATGTATATCAGACCTGCAAACTACAGTTATAAATAACCATCAAGACATAGGAATAATGGTATGTACTATGCATACATATTTGTGTTTTTATTTTATTCCTTTAGTTTTTTTTCTCCGCCATATAAACGAACCCAGCATGCTTGTGCTCCATAACTCCTTGTGGCCTCCTAACGTAAGGGGCGACACTCCAACCCCACTTGCTTGTGAGCTGAAATCCATTTACTGCCAGCACTCTGGCCCTCCCCATCTCCAGCCATCAGCTCAGCTCGACAGACAGCACATTGCCCAGTCAGCAAGCGGTATTGTGAATTTTATCTTCTCTTGCAGAAATCAATTCGTCTTCGTTGCAGCAGATGAAATTTCTTGTAACACCTCCTCAGGTAAAATATAAATAAATAAATCACTGACACTTTCTTGATGCATCCGGGAGGGACCCAAAATATCTATTTTTTTTTTTTTGCTTAATGCACCTGACAGCAAGGCCTTTTTAAGGCTTGTCTGTAGACAGCTGTGTTATTATTTATGGCCCTTAGCAAGTAAACTTTGTTTTTTTCCTTTCTGTTTTTTTTTTTTTTTTGTTTTTTGTTTTTGTTTCAAACCAAACAAGGTTGTTTGGCGCTTGCATGGAGAGACCTGGCAGGTAGTGAACCTACCAATAGTGTTTTCTTTAATCCACTGTGTGGCTTCAGTGGGGCATGCAATGTCTGACAAGGAGATGTACAAGAAAAAAATAGCCAGGCAAAAGCTTGAAAGTTTAATTCATGTTAGTTTCATTTAATCTTTTTATGGCTTGTTTTTATGGTTTTCTCTAATTTCTTTTGCTAATGCCTTTAGAAGCAATTCTTTTTAACAGGTTTTTTTTAAAGCTACTTATTTAAGGTTACATTCAGATTATGCAGTAACTGTAACAGTTTCAGAGTGGTGGCTTCAGGGAATAACAGCAAACAGCCAGACCTCCCCTTGCATTCATTCATTTCTCATATGCAGTTCATTAAAAATGCGATAACTGCATTGCAGTTGTACTTTACACATTAATTGTGCATTAATCCTGGAAGCATGAGCCCAAATCCAAATGAGTTTAGCATTTTTGTTTATTGAAGTATTTTTCTTTTGTAACTTGTCCAGACAATAACCTTAACAAATAATTTAAGTAGTTTATCCTCGAAATGCATAAAGTGTTATTAATCTATACATACTGTATGTGAATGCATAGCCAGAATTTTCACAGTACTGCCAACAGTATTTTCATCAAATTTCTTTAGATATTTTTCTTTAAAACTGGAGTAACTTTTCATGAGTAACCTTTTTTGGCAAAGGTTGAGACAAATGAGGTCTATCTTATTAAATAGTTATTTGTGGTACTGCAGTTTTCATTATTCTTATCTGTGGGATTCTTACAAAAATGAGTATTATTATTGTTATTATTATTATTATTATTTTATTGTTGAACTGGATGTGTGTATTCGTCTTTGAATCCTGTCCTGTATTATTAAGACAACTATATGGAAAATACAATGCATTGATAATACTATTATATTTCAGTCTTTAAATTTGAGCCATTTTAGTGAGATATACAAATTGAGAAGGTCCGTATTAGTGTTACATTCTATCACTTGAATTGCAATCACTTGAGTTTTTTTTTCAGTAAACATTTTTATTTGCATTTGATTAAACTTTACGTTTTTACTTGCTCTTTAGAGTTTCATGTGAAACTTATTCAATGAGAAATATTCTCAGAGTCAAGGCAAACTAATGCATTTGGACCTGGAAATATAAAGGAAGAAGTTCAAACAGTGAGGATTCTGGCTGGGTAATGTAATATATAGACAGGGAGATTCTACAGTGAATAACAACACCATATATAACCTACTGTGGATTAGCTATGTAATCACACAAAGCAAGTAATATCTAAATGGATGGCCATAGCCATCAAGTTCTTATTGGGCCTTAACTGCATCCAAACCCTTTGTGGGATCTATCAGGCTCAAAGGCACCATTAACCTTGGCCCTTACTTTTTAACATTTGAAATCTTCCACTCTCACCCTCTTAATAAACTCATGAAAAATTTAAGTAAACCAAAATTCACTTAGGTGTGCTCAATGAAACTGAAATTCCTTCCTAATGACCATAATAACATGTAATACATGTGAAGTATACACCAGGACAATGTGTACAGTTATACCAAAATAATCAATGACAACTTGGTGTGATGCTCCAACCAAGTTGGAGTTGATTATTTTCATTTAACTGCACACCTCTTAGTAATTTATCCAGCTTAAACCAAGGCTAATAAATGAAAAATAATAATACAATTTTTGAACTAGCAATGGTTAATTTTTCAGAATAAAACTGTTTCGATAAATTTTTAATAATGTTCTAATATGTGCATAAAAATGTTGTCCCTGTAAGGATAGAAAGCCTGGTCAGGCTACTTACTGGAAGGGGCAAGTCCCTTAACCTTTATGTACTTATCTCGGATTGCTGTTCCCATAGTATGCCACAGTACAAATTTTTCATCTACAATACTTCACTAACAAATTTGGTAACATTTTACTTGAGGCGAGAGAAATAATATAGGATGCTGTTACTTATGTATTAATTAAACACAAATTAAAGTATTAGTTACAAAATTATCTCATGTTTGTTCATCAATAATGAATTGCCAGACATCTTTTTTATCAAGCAAGTACTATATTTGGTACTTCATCTGTTAATAATGGAAACCTTTGTGAACTACTGAAGGAAATACTGAAGAAAGTACTGTATGAAGAAATAATGAATAACAAGTAAAATACTGAGCTCACATTTGTTCATCATTAATTAATCATGATGCATCTTTCATATTAAGTAGTGACTATATTTGTTCATGATTTGTACTTCAGTAGTAACTGAGTTACTACTGAGTATTTTTGTCGCCTTGAGTAAAATGTTACCGAAATATGTTGATTTAAGGGGAGCCTAGACATCATATCTGTCTTCCACTGTCTTCCTCAAAACGCAAGACTTCACTGCATCGCCTGGTCTTCATAGTCTGCATTTTGCTCCATATTCCCTTTCAAAGACAAATATTGAAACGTTATGCACCTAGAAGCAGTTGCTTAGTTATCCTCTGCGGAAATCTGTAGCCATCTGGACAGCACAAAAATCACACAGCGT
>JAODKL010000095.1:24101367-24136952 GCA_026780765.1 Petrocephalus schoutedeni | reverse complement strand
CGCGCGCTGCGTGGATCCCATCCTGTCCCTCCCACTCGGTGGCACTGAAAGGCTCTGTCACCTTACATGAGTGTGGTTTCTGAAGTGTCACAACACCCTTTCATCTTAAGTGTCACATCTTTCATCTTAAGTAGCAACTATATTTGTTCATGATTTGCTCATGACTTGTACTTCAGTAGTAACTGAGTTACTACTAAAAGTGTTACCAAAAATTTATAATAAAATAGCATAAATATATTTTTATGGTTATTTATTTTAATGTACCGGATCAATAGCGACTGAAACGTGGTAAGGTGTTGGTATGTCTTAGAAAACCAAGAAAATGATGCTGTTAAGAATAGCTATTCATTTATGAGTATTGTTGGTGGAATGTTGAGTGAAATTAATGCGCATTAATATAAAAATATAAAACAGTTATTATTAGTAAATGGTAAGTTAACTATTTAATAATAACCTAGATTCAAAATGCTGTTAAAAAAGAACACTGATGTTAAAATAAGAATTTACCACATTCCTGATGAGAACTGTAGTTCGAATAAAATTGGGATATGAACTAGATCTTTATGACAGTCCAACAAGTCCTTCAACATCAGTACTCTCATGGGCATCTGGCAACCGCTTTTGGTGCTCTCTGATGACCGGCATAATGAATTGTTTGTTCTTAGGTCTCCGAGAGGAGTCCATTGTACTCTTGTATAAGCACTACGCCCCTCACAGCCATGTCATTGGTCACAGTCATGCTGTTGGTGATCTCTTCCACAACGGCGTAGGTTGCGTTGCGTTGCTTGCCCAGTCCAGACAGACATTGAAAATAACAAAGAAGTTGCTTAAGTCCTTCGTTCCGATGTTTAGCAGGTCCGCGTGCACCCTTTCCTCTGGCTTCTTGTCCCCTTCATCTCCAGGGCAGCAACCATTGCTGCCACATTCTCCACTGTGACAGCTTGAACGAACAGGGCCAATGCAATCAGCTCTTTGCTTAGATATCAGAGGTGGCTGACCGACTTTTTCAGGGCACTCTTTGCTGCTGTCATCCACAACAGCCAATGACTTTTAGGTGCAGCTGTCAGGAGGTGGGAGCAGAACCAAGACCTTACGTAGTGTTTCACCCCAAAGACACAAAATGCATCACTCCTTTCAATTCATGTGGAGCAAGTGTGAAGACATCCCGGAATGACGAAATCTTCAGAGCATACATAAGTCGTACAATGAAGTGAGCCCAATGCCTTGCCCCTGGCTTGGCACAAAAAAACTCGTCTGGGTGGAATGCCCACAAGGAAGATGATGGTGACCTCCAACAGCTCACAGTAGTCATCTCGAGCCAGACCTACCTCAAACTGCTGGAAACATGACTGAAGGATGCAGTTTGCCACAATCTGCAACATTATTGTACATTCAGGGCTTATATTCATCCATAGCCATTTGGGTCCATTTTGTATCTCTTGAAGAGGCCAATGTCTGGACTGGTCTGGCCCATGGTAATGAGAATGACCTCCTCCAGCATGATTTCAGAGAGTTTATCAGTGAAAGAAACCTGTCACCAATTAGATCTTGGAGTACCTTTTGATGAAAACATTTGTGCCTTGAGCATCACCTAAATGACAACCTCTAAGGTTGATATTTTGCATACATTAATTACTACCAGTGTAGAAACAAATGAGGGGGGAGAGGTTGACATTGCCCCTAAAAAACATTCAATCCGCTAATAAGGGCCTTATAACGCAACGTTTAAGAGACACTTATAATAGAATCTTTTCCAGGAAATTTCCCAGCTATGTGGATTTCAAAAGATATAATCTGAATTTACCTCTTAGTATTCCTTGGGCTGTCAGAGCAATTGTGCAGTGGTGAGAAGCATCATATTTATAATTTATAAAGCTGACTGTTTTCACCTCAGTTCATATTCAGTTCCCAATATAATTAACTGTAATGACTAAATTCACAGTCGAGTCGATTCTCCAAAAGGCACGTAGCTGCACGTTTTCTTTCTCTTAAGTATGTTTTCCCATCGACTTAAGTTTGGGGTTTATGCGCACTTAGAATAGATATATGTCAGGCAGAGAAATGCCAAAATATGGGCGTCGCAAGTAAATGACCCTTACATATATCCTGCCTCTGACTTTTAATTACATTTTTCAGATCAAATCAAATCACTTTTATTGTCACATCACTTGTCACCAGTACACAGGTACAGTACATGTGACTGAATTGCTTGTGTGCAGAGCCTCTCAGAGCAGCAGTAGTAACACATGGATAACATGTAGTAGAAATATAAGTATAAATATAAACATATAACATTTAGCAAATCTATGTATGTGCAAAAATTTAGATAATAATGTGAGATAAATTAGTAACTAATAATGTGTGTTCTGGAGGGCTGTTTTGAGTCATGTGCCTGTACATGGCCCAGTGCAATATTGCAGTGTTCCGGAAGCCGAACATGTAGCAGAATTCTACATTACTTATTTAGAAGTAAACGTTATAATCCAAAATGAATTTGAATGATTCATATAATTATAATATTCAAGTGACTTCTGCTTTGTCAACACATCTAGGCGGCATATTAAGTCGATTAAAAAAATAATTCTTTTAGTTAAACTAAGTAAAAAAAATAGGTTCCAAGGAAGTAGTGTTCCCTCTCAATCCTAGGCGCAGTGCATGTACTTGGGCTTCTGTGAGAGTGCGGCAGACAGATATGCCCTCTTCTTGATGTACTTCAACTCAATCTGCAAGATTCTATCCCTTCCGCAGAAGATTGTTATATTTTGTCCCATTTCAAACCACATCATCCAAGTCTCATCCTGCTCCCCCTTGCAAAAGAAACAAATTTTTTTTGGACTGTTATTTTTAGGTGAAGGATAAAGAAAAACCTGTAGTCTTAACAAATTAGCTACATTCAATGTTTAACAGTTAAAACTGGCTATGTTTTTCACATAATAGTAAGCTAGTCATACACATAGGCATATTTTGCCTGCAATAACATATGCAATAATAGGTCATAGATCTGCACATGCAAAATCTATACATTTCTCTGTTTTATTTTTTTTTTTACTACAATTGTCACTTTTGAGTTATCAGTTGTCAGTGAAGTCTGCCCCTGTAACTGAACACGTGGTGTTCTAGCCCTTTAGTGCCATGCTTATGCCCAGAGTATTTGTTGCAATAGGCAAAAGGCAAGGGGTTCCCGTTGTGGTCGCTTATAATGGAGAAGGACTGCCAAATATCTGATTTCCCTTACTCAGTTTGACAGTTTTATATTCACCTTTCCTTAATTAAGCAGGCACTTACATCCTCAGGCGTTAAAGATTTTCATGCTGGCTCTGCAATCATTAACCAGCCGCTCACGAGAGTGATGAGGGAATTTCAAAATGCTAACGTCCTTCCAAAACTTGTAGGATAAGCTGGCTGTGTAAAAAAACAAATTAGGCATAGTAGCCTATTATTCTCTTATTACATGAAATTTTTTACGTAACTTTCTGCTCACTCACGGACATGACTAACACTTTGATAATATAACAAAAAAATAATTAAATTTTGCGGGAAAGTCTCGTTTCTATTCTTCAGCCCCGACTAATATATCAGTCACTTTCCAGCCACTCCGGCACTCACAAATGAAAATTTGCAACTTTGTATGTTTCCAGGAGAATCAGTAAAAGAATCGAGACAATACGGGACGTAATTTACACATACACATACCTGTACAATACATGCACTTCATACACTAGTTCTGGGGTCCCTAAATAAAATTCCTGACCAGGACACTCACCTAAATAGTAGTCATAACCATTCTATGCTTAATGGGGTGGATGTGTGGGTTTTTAGTGGCTGACATTTCGTTTGTACTATGCAGTGTATATAGTTGTTTTATTATTTTGTCAACAATTATTCTAAACTTTGTCTGTGCTACTAATAATACTAATATTTACCCCAAATCTAATTGTTAGGCATATTTGCATGTTTATGGAATTGTTATGAATAAAGAGGGGGAAAAAGATTAATTATATGGATCTGTTTTTAAACACAATACGGGTGATTGTTACAAGCCTATTACCGTGACAAATCAGTTTTGTATTATTTTTAAAATTTGTTTGATGATAAACTCATATTATATTATGATCTAAAATGTTGATTTTGCCTCTGTGATGGTTGTAAAGTAAAACAATTGACACTATGAAACAATTGATGAAATGAACATACATCTTATTATAGTAATTGATTGTCGATTGTTTGTAAAACCTGACATAGTTCAGTGTGTCCTCCCTGACACAGATTATTTGGTCACCTTAACTTTAGCGCCTGATGTGAGAAAAGGCCCAAGAATCATTGTGGTGTTTGTTACATTGTGTTACAAACTCACAAGTTCTTGGCAGGTGCCTTCTGTTGTTCTCCTTCAATACTGTTAGAGATGAAATGTTCATGCTTAAAGCTTTGTGAACTAGGCACATATAAAAATCCTTTACATCAGGTATGGCCAACAACAAAGAAATTTTAAAATTCGTATTTTAGTCACACTAGAGAAGAAATAAGTCCAAGAAATAAGATGATTCCTTCCTATTCATATATTGGAGTTTTACATATGAACAAGCCAAAAGTTTGCATCGATAATATAAATTTGAAGACAAATATATCAAATATATGTCCAAGGCAAAAATGTATGCCTATGGCACCAACTTGGATGGTGGCCACACTAAATTTGTTTTTGTGTTTGTTCTAGTATTGTGAATGCACATTATTTACCTACAAAAACGTACTACTAATACAATCTGCTATTATATTTTCTGGTTCTCTTGGTTGGCTGCCCAAATGTCACTAATGCTTATCATGTTCACTGAAAATATATACAGATTGCAGGAAGAACCTAACCCTAACAAACCAAGAATTTGCTCAGTCACATTGTGGAAAAGTTGAGTTATCTCTGTTTCCCATCAATTAATGGGTAGCTCCCATTTTGAAGGCAGTAAGAATGATGTTTTACTATGGTGATTTTTTTGCAATGACAGATGGAAGTGCAGGTCAGTGACTTATAAAGTAACATGGCTGCAAATCTTATGTCCATAAATGGCTGCCAGCTTAGTTAATATTAAGAAGAATGTTAGATATAGATTAACTTGTTGGAATAAACATGGCCTGTCCGTTTGTGAAATAACAGCTGATTGAGTGTCTCAGGCCACCGTGGAGGGCACCCTGGATGGAATGTCAGTTCATTACATTATGTAATTTATTCTTTGTTTTCTCCTTTGTAAATAATCTTTGTTTATTGCCATTTTTCCATACTAAAGAGGTTGTTATTCCATCCCAAGATATTGGCTATAGGACACATATGCAAGCACATGCTCTACAGGCAGTTTAGAAATACCAGTTAGCTTAACGGCATGTCTTTGGGATGTGGGAGAAAACCTACTGTAAACAGGGAGATGGAGCAAATTTTACACACGCAGAGCAGATTCGAGACACAAACCCCAACTGTACAGAGTGAGGCAGCAGTGTGACTCATGGAGCCACCGTGCTGCTCCTAAATATGACGTGTACGTGCCACATTGCGTTTGCTACCTTTACTATAATATAAGTGTCAGGTGTTGAGCTTCAAGCAAGTACCGACTCATACAGTATGCAGACTGTTGCTTCCTCTGGGATGCAGTATGCTAAATAATATGTTTTTACCCATAACATCCAGCCCCTCCCACAAGTAAATTAAGTAGTACTGTAACATCTGAGTTCTGCTGAAGAAAAAAAAAATGCATGCATTAATATGTTTATGAATTTTTGCAGCCATAAAAAATACAGCTGGGATTGATTTATATCTATTTTAGCTGCGTTATTCACCTTATAGTAAAATGCCTCCAGTAGGAATGCTCCTTACCTAATTTCTTATTGGACAATCATGACTTCTAGCTTTGCTCCTTATCTGATAATCAGATTTGGGTTAAGATCTGCTGAAAAAAACTGTTGACAGTTTACAGGTCTTTACAGGTTAAATGCTAGAATTGTATTGCATTTTTTAGATTGAACTAAAGCGTTTATAAATGCTGGTCTTTATTCAGTTATTCAGTTTAGTGGATATTTTGCATTTATTCTTATATTCTTATGTGAAATAATGTCACTCAGTGACAGTTGTAGTTTTTTGTCGATTTATCAACTTGCATTTGTTTGTCAGAAATTGTATGACGCAGTAAGGACCCTTTTAAAGTTAAGAAAGTACAGGTTAGTTCAGGAAACTGGTGACTCTGAGTTGTCCTTAATGAGTGAGTCTCTGCGTGAATGTGAATGAATGAGCTTCCATGTATCTGGCACTGCATCTGTGGTAGATGCTTAATTGCCCCAAAAATATTTTGAGTGCACAGATGTGATGGCTACATTCTCCTTCTGCTGTTACATTTTTCTTGCAGTATTTGGTATATCTGTCCATCCATCCAGCCCTCAATCCATCCTTCACCCAAATGCTTATCCATGTTCATTTTCTATTTGTATATGAGCTGAATATATGTGTGTGTGTGTGTACTGTGTGTCGTTGTGAATTTATTAGATATATAAATTAATTATATAGCTTAGCCTGACAAGCATCAATTGATAAGTAGGATCGAATATGCTGCTTTTAATTGACAGTTTATATATTAGACAAATTATTTGAGGATTCATTGAGAAAATAAATATGGATGATTATTGTGAACTTGGACACTGTAAAGATGACAAAAATGTAAGCATAGCTGGACTGAAGCCTTTGTGCATGTACTGTCTATTAATGGCAAATTTTGTATCAGTTATAAAAAAGGATAATCTAGGAAGGGCCAGAAGGTTAAAGGGATATACCTGATATTATTCAGTTGGTCATGAGAATTACCTCTGAATACATTCAAAAACAAATTCCATATATATATTCACTTGGTAGGTTTTTTTGCACCATGACTGCTGTAAATAGAACTGCATTGCATGTTGTACCTAGATTAGTAATAATAGTAATGTAAAAAAATGTACAATATATAGCAAGTATACATTGATACTAATAATCGTTAAACTAAATGTCCACCCAAGGTAACAAAAGGGGTTTGTTCCGTTTTTAGATTTTTTTTTTTGAGTTTGAGTTTTACAGCTGCTCAGGGTATAATACCTTGAAAGTTAAAAACTACTTTTTTGATGTATAGAGCTAAGGCTCCTTACATTGTGGTATGTATTAATTAAATTACTGCTTAATTGTGGTAATAATTATGGTTTAAATTTGGTGTACAGTTTAAAATTTATATTCAATCACATGAAAGGTGGTGATTAGAAGCATTTCTTTGTGCCGGTTGCTGGTAGGAAGATTAAGTTTGTATCACTTAATGAAAAATAATTTTAAATCAAATATGTTTTTCTTTTTGTCAGTAACTTGGCCTTCCTCAGTTCTCTCTCACTACGACTGAGCTGCAGCATCTCCTGATGTTTAACACGTTTCATATAACAGATACTGATATGTTTTCTCAGCTTTGTTCATTGGTATTTCTAGAGTTTTATGTTTATTATATTAATAATTCATGCATGTGAAGTCCTTCAGTGATTTTTCAGCATATGTTCAGCATCCATTCCAAGCCACTTTGTGAGGATTCTTAAAATAAAAACACAGTTTAAATATTTATTATTACACGTGAACCTTACTTGTTACTAATATGTTCATGTATAAATATACGTTTTATTTATATTTATTTGAATGACATCCATTCATAAAGATGAATATGTACTTAAATATATATTTTACTGAAATATTTGGGATATTTGGGATTAAGTACCACAAAATGAACCTTTTGTAATGTACACCACGTCCACCAAAGAACCAAATGTGTCCGTAGCCCGTATTTTTTATCAAAGCATAGGATAAACAGTTATTTGGGTTATGTCCTTACTAGTACCCTTCATGCTATACTGGTAAAGTTACAGTACAGAATATATTTGCTGTCAAATAACCCAGCTGCTGTTACCGAAAAATTAACCATGAATGACAAATAACCTTTTCAGTTCAGCATGTTGTGATGCCATAGCTAGCACCTCATAAGTCATCAGTCCTGAAAAGAAAAGGCATTTCTTTTGATCAGACTCACAGTTGCATGCCAACAGAGTCTACATTTTATTCAATTATTACATCATTTATTGTTTTTTCTTCTCTCCTTTGAATTGTTGCCAGTTGGGTCTTCTGATTGTGTGCTAATTTCTATGGTATTTGCTATGTGACGTATTCTTTTCGTTGTTGTTGTTTTTGCACTGCACTGCCTTTCACAGAAAAGTCGGCTGCGTTTTATGTAAGCTTTCCTGTTTTCGTGATGGTAGCGTGGCAGGAAGTGTAAATGTTTAGGGCGTGGTCATGTGCTTCTCTCCTCTCCCTAGTTACGGACGAGTTTATGCTGCCGACCCCTACCACCACGCACTTGCTCCAGCAGCCACATACAGCATTGGTGCCATGGTAAGCACACAGCATGATCTGCGCTCGCTGCCCACTCCTGCCGCTTTCTCACTCTCGGCGTTTTCAAACTATTTCTCGCTCCATTTTTGCCTTGTTTCGCCTTCCGCCAGCCTGCCAGTCACGTGGATTATATCATAGCTGCCATCTCCTCACTTTAGCTTAATTGAATTTCTTTCTTCAGCAGCTAAAATGCCGCATTGATCCTTCCAGTAAACTTGATAAATGTCTTAATTTCTTGGCAGTGTGCTGCATTTAAGTTATTATATTCCCAATATATTTCCAATTTTGTATCACCTAAATGAACGCCACCCTTAATGGGATAATTACTCAATTTCATAATTCAATCTATCATCTAAGTGAAGTGTCAAGATTTGAAATGTATGAAATTATGAAAAATAAAGGTTGAAATCTCGGCTATGCTTATAATGAAATCCAGTGTATAGCCACTTTGCACTGAAGTGTGAGTGGAGCTCTCAAGAATTTCTGCATCATTTCACTGTTCAAACTTTGCTGGCTGCTTATTTAAACCTACCAAACTATTGGTTCTTGTTTGAAAAAATTGTGACACTGACTTGGATCTCAGCATTATATCATAATAAACATAATTTTTTCATCAAATCTTCAGTGAGCCTAATGACGGGAACCACAGTCAACCAATGGGGAGTATTACATGTTTCAGGACTACGATTAGGGGCCCTTTTGGCATGGACGATACTGATGTTTTTATCGTAAACAATGACTGGCATGAATGTGCTGAGATCCAAGCGGTCAATGCCTTATTCTTATTTGCTTGCATCAGCTTTTTTATTTTCCATTTCCCAGGCTTAGGGAAGCCATGTGATCACATGTGTATCCATGCCGATGTACCGTAGACTCAGTGTAGGTAAACACCACCGGCCAAAGATGATTGTATTAAAAGCCTCTACGTGCATCACTTTGTTTCAGAATGCTTTTGCACCCTTGACTGATGCCAAGACTAGGAGCCATGCTGATGATATCGGTCTCGTTCTTTCTTCATTACAGGCTAGTATATACCGAGGGGGATACAGCCGTTTTGCTCCATACTAAATGACAAAAACCATAATAAAACCTTCCAGTGGGGACAAAAAAAGAGAAGCTTTCCGAGGCCTGGGTATTGCAATACATGCAGTAGTGCACCATTTTAGCATCTCTAAAAAGAGAGGGGGAAAAGGAAGCATTTTTTTATCTTATACCTCAGATATTTTGTTCTGTGTATTTTAATGTGGGTCTTTCATTTTTAAAGAATACATAAACTGTTGGTTGTAGAGATTTCTGTGGTGATCTAGAAAGCTGCTAGATATAAATCAAGTGAGGGGAAAAAAAGTATTAAAGCCACACTCCAGAGTGCTTTATCATGTAAATTATATTATATATGATAAATATTACGCTGTCTGGGGTTATCATATTTTGTAAAAGTGTAAGTGACTATAGTAGTCATTTTGTTTTCTGCATTTTTACATGGCATTTTGTTTTTAATTTGACTATATGTTTGATTTGATATCGAGAGATGAATGGGGGGCAGGTTTTGTGGCCGGGGGGGGGGGTGGGTGAGGTGTGGTCAGGTTGACGATCACTAGTATAACCCGTGTAGTTTATAAGGGAGGTACTAATCCTATTAGCTGTCTTATATCATTCACTTTTCAAAGCCAAAGGTTATGTTCCTGGAACGTAAGCAGACGCTTGTACATACTAATGTTATGTAGAGGCTGCCTGACGAAACTCCAAAACATGTTCATCAAGGCAGCGTTTAACTGTTTAACCAAGTATCTAGCCAGTACTTACTAGTTAAGACCATTTTAAAAAGAAACATTGTTTTTATATTACTTCCAGTATATAAATTATTGATACCATTGCTGACTTTTGTATTATGGGAGGATAAACATAAAAAGAATATTAAGGTGATAAAAAACACTCTTTCTATTTTTCTTTTTGTTTTCCAGAAAGAAATAAATAAACTAGAGCCGTTTGTACCAATTAAAAAGAGAAAAGATGACAATGTATAATATTTAAACTGTGCAGTGGAAAAGGTCTGTTATAGGCATTATGGGAGTATGATGTTTTAGATTTAGTCAAGTAGATCAGCTGTTAGACAGAAGGTGTATCATTTTTATGGAATCACAAAAAACATTCGAATTTCTATGAACATTTTACAGATATTGCAGTCATTAGGTAGAGATAATCATGGAATTTTGTCATCTTGGTACTATTTCGGTCTTATTATACAGCGCACACAATCTGCAATTTTTCGTTTATTCTGTTTATAATGCATAGCTCTTTTTATTTTTATGTTTTTATACAAATATCCTATTATTTTATGACAAGGTAAATGTATAATGCTCAGATGCATAATATATAACAGATCATTTAATAAGATAAGATGATTATACCTAAGAGAAATGATAAGTAATAATATAATAATTCTTCCCAGCCATTTCCAAATGCCACACAAGAATGCTGTTTAGAAGGCTCCTTCTAAGCGTACTTGAAGAATTGCAGCTTGTCTGTACATATGCTAAGACTGTTCATAAATCATGTTTACAAAAGTCTTAATTTGAGGTGTTTGTCAGTTTCTGTTTTGTATTTATTAACAAAAAAATGTTGGGGGGAAGCTAAAACTCTTGCTGCAGACTTAAGTTATATCCTCATGTGTACTATGTGCGTCTAATCGCACAACTCAGTGAAATATCTTATCCACTGCTGTGATTCTACTATGAAATTATGCTTTTAAACAAGTGTTGTGACCAGGCATTCTCCTTGTCATCGTATGTGCATGCAGTATATGATCCACTGAACAATAACCATCAATAAAGTTTCACACGATAAGGGGAAATTGTGGTGGTCTTTTTTTAATGGCTCATTGGGATATGTGAGGATATTTGTTTATTTGCTGTTATTGCTTTGTTATTTCAAATACTTGTCAGTTCAAATGTTGAAATAAAAAATGAACGTTATACAACTATTTTTATTTTGCTTGAATTGTTCTTTCATTTTAGAAATGATAAAACAATGTATAAAACTGTGACTTTTAAGGTGCTATGAAAAACTAAAACTTGAGAATACTGTTCTGTATCACACTGAATCGCTACATTCTGAAGTGAATTTCTCACAAAGATGTTCAAAAATGTAATTTGTGTTTTATATACCACATCGGGATTACTCAAGGGAAACAAAAATTCACAAAAAAACAAAATATTTGATGGAAATCTGCATGAATGTATGTATTTTTCTTCTATGATGATAAGTGCAGAATCAATATTAAATATTTCCTGCTGCTAAAAATTTTTCTCCACAGAATAAGTAATATTTTGAAACAGTGCATTTATCTTTAATAAACTCCAGCAAAATAAGGTCATATATCACGTTATATGAAGTCATATAATATGTTAAATGTCTTTCAGTTGATTACACTCGACTGCATAACATCGCGCACCTCCCACAGAGTACTGCATTCACTGCGTATAAAGAACACGGGGGGGGGGGGGGGGGGGGGGGCGGAACAGTGCAAACACAACTGCCACCTCGCACCATCTGTGCCTCTCCAAATCTGAGCAGTAAAGCACTGCATTTGTGGCACTCTCACTTGGACAGACAATCTAAGCGGAGGCCTAGAAATGCGATACATTGTTGAGGGATCAGGGAGCTTGGGGGCGAGAACATGGCACTGTAAGTGATTTAAAACTAGCACTGTGTGCTCTATTACCAATTCCCTGGACTCCCGCATAACAACCATCCAGGCAATTTAGAATACGCTTCCACTGCAACCACAGGGGACCAAGAGCGGTGTCCATGCACTTTGAGTAGGCCATGTTATATGTAGGCTGTCTCGTGGAAAGCAAAGCAAAAGAATTTTCACTGTTGTGGTATAATGGGGATATGAAAGTAATCATATTTCAGCACTTTAAACCAGAACGATGAAGAATCCAGACTCTGCAGCTGACAGCATTCAAGGATCTGACCCTTAGTAAGCATCCTGTATATAGGTGCTTGTATTTAGGCTTCACAGAACCTAAACCATTGTTTTTCTGTGCAATTGAGTGGTATTGTGGTATTGGTAGTTTCTTTTTTTTTAAATAAGAGTCGTACAGTACCCAAATCCATTCAGGTGCCTCTGCATCTGGCTCCCAGTCTGCCTGGGAAGGTATGACATTGTGCCAGAGGGCAAATGGAGTTCGAGCCATGCTAAACACTACAGAACCAGATGGGCCCGTGACCCTGGGCTGAGACATTACTGCATCCTCTGACAAGCCCAAATCCGCAATGCGAGCCATAGGTCAAACACAGGAACATGAACGGGGGGTGTACATGCAGCCATGTCCACACCCCTTGGAACAGCCTGTGCGGTCGAACAAAGTCTCCTCAACAAAGATTTTCTCAATGATTTCCAATTTCCAAGTGATTTCCAAGCACGATAATGTCTTTGGTATGGAAAAAAGAACATTCCTCCATTGGACATTTCTAATCAACGCCCCATCCAAAGCACAACATGAATACTCCCAGACATCGGGGAAATTAAGTATTAAGGAGGAGAAGGAGAAGAATGGGGGGACACATATTGCATTGTGTCATCAGTCCATGGGTATGTGAGATGTACGCTTACCAACGTTATCTAATATTTACGCGACTGAAATATAACAGCTTGAAAAGAGATTCTTTAGAAGAGATTCTTAATTATTGCATGTATTTTTATCTAACAGCTGTCCTTTGTCAGTGTACCACTTTAAACTAGTTAATCATTTTACTGTAATCTACTTCACTTTTTTTAAGTGCAGGATATAATTAGTATCCCAGAATAAAATTTTTCTGTATTTCGTCTGCGACAGTATCAAGAGTATCATGCAGTTTATAATTAAATACATCAACCAAATTATCAACTGATCCCTATTTTAATGAAGCAGGGATTTAGGGAGTTCATAAATAAAGTTCTGAGCTGTATTATACTAAAGAGTGCAGCTACTGTATGAAGGAATTTCATCAAATATTTCTATTTCAAATGTAATCAGGAAATTATCATAGGGTAGAATGTCTTTTACATAAATATATTCCGTATGATACATTTATTTCAAAAGTAAGATTACATGTAGAGTTTCGTAATTTTTAGAAGGATAACTAATGATGGTTGGACAAAAAGATTTTTCATGTGATATAGTCATTGCAAACTCCACAGTCAAAGAGCAAACTTTCAAACAGGAACGGGTTTGTAATATTTGAGTTTTCCAGTGATGGAACTAATATGAAGATTATCCTAAAACAAGCTTTTTTTTGATGATTTTCTTAAATTGTGTATTTGTAAACAAACACATACAGTATACATTATCAGAAACATTACCATTATCAGCCTTCTCAATATCTTAATCCTGTAATATCATAATATCACTGTAGCTACATTAAATAGATTTTAGAGCAATTACAGAGTTTTGGAGCAAAACAATTACACTTAGTTGGGTTATAATAGGTATTAGAGTGTTTAATGTTTAAATATTTTTAATGTTGCTTGGCTAGATGCACATTTAGCCAGCATGGACAGATGTACATACATTTAACAATTAGCTAGTTTGCTGTGATTAATGTTGCATGTTGCTATTTGAGGCATTTCTGTGTTTCTGGGGTTGCCTTCAGGTTTAATGCAACTTCAGTATTTTCTTCAGTTTATAAAAGTGAAAAGAACTATACAAAAGATAGTATATATATATATATATATATAGATAGATAGATAGATAGATAGATAGATATTTGTACCATTATCTAGTTTATGAAGTCCTAATGTTAATTAAAAGTGTAATCAGAAAAAGTATTTATTAAAGATTTGTGTGATGGTGATTTCATCATAATTAGAATATTATTTACTGAATGATTCATTATTTTTAACCACTGCATCTGGAAACATAATCTATATGGTTTCTTAAAAATCAATGAATACACAGATATATACATAAAGAGACAAGTGTATGTGTGAGATAAGTGGACCTCTTTCAAATTAATATTGCTATTTTACCAATATATCTAGCTAGCAGATAGCATTATTAAAGAAGAATTTAAGATCTATATCCTTATCCATCAGAGGAAGACGCAAATATAGGTACCACAGCCAATAACTTATGCGATTTAATAAGTCTTTATAATTATGTAGTGCAATTAAAAAGACATATTGCATCTATCAGGTTGTGTTGTAACTGCAAATGCATTTCTCATGGTGATAACCTTGATTAAGTAGCAATTTGCAAAAGAGATACACAAACAGCTCATAAACTCAAACTAACTTGGTACATTACTAGGCAATAATCAGCACAGCTAAGCAAACCCTGTGTTTTTAGAGTGACAAAGGCTGGGTCATGATTTAGACATAGCAGAATACCCCTCCGTTTTTTTTTTTAAGCATTCCCTTCACTCAAGTGCTAGTCCTTAATTTTTTTTATCTAGTTACCTAGTTGTGGACTTCCTTTTAGGCAACATTTTATTTGAGGATGAAGACTGCTGTGTGGTGTGTTGGAAGTCTTGGTACTGTCATTATTTAATATATTAATTACAACTTGTCTATTAAGTTACTGCATTAGCTCATACCTGGCTGCTTGACTTTTGGCCCCCTCTGGTGGTTGTGTTTTGTCATGGCAGCTGTCACAATCTGGTGAATGGCTGATTTCCTCTTCCATCAACGTCATGTTAGGGGAGAATGGAGGGGTGATAGTGTGGACGAGGATAAGCCCCTTTTATACTTATGAATTACCATAATCAATGTTGCAACAAATTACTTTGACAATTGTATATTTTAGTCATCATTTTGGCCGAAGTTTTTATGCTATAGACAGAAGTTTTCAGATCTGTAATCTTTTTCAAGAGGATTTTGGCTTGAGTCCATAAAATATTATTTCAGCATTTATGTTATTCATTTGCCTGTTGTGTCTTACTCCAGCAGTACATGTAACACTGGGCCACAATGTCCTGATCTGGAATAAAGCAAAGAAATGCATATCTTGTTAAACTGAGTTATGTTATGAATACTCAGATATGTTTCATGGCACCTTCATAAAGAACAATATTTCAGCTTTTAAATTCTCCTGTTGTGCTAAAATGTGTTCAGAACAATTGTTTTTGTGGTTTTTGTCCTGCTACTTTGAAATTATCCCTCCACTCTAATATGGAAATTTTGGCTTATATGTGCAATTGCTTATACTGTATCTGCTTGTGTCTGAGAACCAATGTCATAATGAGGGGAGTCTGTGTACACCTGTACCTGTGTACACCTGCACCTGTGTACACCTGCACTTGTGTTCACCTGCACCTGTGTGCTGGCCTACAAATTAGCATTGATTGAGTGTGTTTATTGAGAATGTAAACAAATAGTACCAAACCCTCCACATTTACTCATATAATTACTGTCATGTATGAAATATACTTTTTCCAGCTTGTTCATTAACATGTGCTAAAGTAACAATTTGCGGTTTCAATTTTTGTTATGATGCTGAGTGTAAGCATATCAAAAGTTGAATACAACTACCAAATAGCAGCCTAATATTGAATCACTGCTGACCGTTACATTGAACAAAACTGATTTGTGAAATACAGTTGTAATAATGAAATAATTTTAATATAGTATCAAATACTGTAATATACTCATGGTCATTTACCATTAATTATGTAATTCAGTATCCTTAATTTCTGCATCTACTCCCTGTTGACCATGCTCTCCTGTCTGTGTTCTCGAACTGACACTTTTAAACATATGGTTCTTTCCAGCTATCAAGAAGCATAATATAATGCCAGTCATAGCTTGCACACACAGAGAAAGGCACGCATGAATGGAAACCCAATATGTCAAAGAAACTTTTATTATTTTCTAAATTCATATATTATATCACAGTTTGCACGTTCTCCCTGTGTCGTACTGTTTCCTCTGCGTACTCCCGTTTCTCCACACAGTCCAAAAACATGCTGAGGCTAATTGCCCAAAAGTGTGCATGTGTGAGTGTGCTCTGTGATGGGCTGGCACCCTGTCCTGGGTTGTTCCCTACCTTGCACCTATAGCCTCTGGGACATCCAGCTACCCTGAATAGGACAAACAATTTCAGAAAATGGAAGGACTGATATATTATTTATATAATTTATATATTTTTTTCCTAATGAATGGCTATACTGTAAAAACAATTTTCAGAGACTAAAACCGTGAGATACTATTGAACAGGGAAATCTCTTTTGGTACACACATTTATTTTTTTTGTTATATACATGTACCAGCCAAAGCCTTTATGTCATATGAACATCTGTCACAGCAAGAGCCACATTGTGACAGGCACAATGATATATGGGAGGTTTATACCTAGCTATATTTCATCCATCCATTTTCAATAACCACTTACTCTAATGGATTCATGGTGGTTTAGATGTCTTAAACATTTAGCATATAGCAAGGTACACCTTAGATATAATGGTAGCATATCACACACTTTCATATTGACTACAGTAGCACGTAGGTAAATATTCCAATAATATATGAATTAAATGCTCGTACATATACAAATTTTAAAGTCATCCAAATATGTTCATTTAAGTTTAAATTATGTATGAAAACTCACTAAAAAGATTACACATTCAGTTTAATTAGGGAATATTACAAATTATTGCATGCATATTAACACTAGGGGATTTATTTTGACGCTGTAACACAAAGCGTAAAGTGCGAGGTGGAGCTAACATTTATGGGCAGGTCCTAAATCGATTTTGCCATTTTAACGGCGGGAAAAGGAGACTTCGCACCAGCACAAGGGGCAAAGTGGTTGTCCTTAATTATTCCTCGGTGTGTTTTGGGCATAACATGCAATAAGGCAATCAGAATGGCACGTCACCTCACCTTTAAATGGCAGGGGCGCATGCGCTATGGCGGATTGTTATTATAATGCCGTGTTTACTTGGCAAACCAGACAGATTTTTGGCTGAGGAAACATCCTGAGTGCCTCTGTAAATAAAATTATGCAACGAGCATCATGCACACAAAAGTTTCTAAAATGCACTGATTAAATATCATTTAATGTGCCACTGACTTTAGATTTATTTTTGTCAGTGAAACGCGAAACCCAGCAAACAGAAGGACATCCTTAGGACGTCCTCTTTTGGTCCGGAATTCGTCCTCAAAGGGTGAGTTCTAGACATCCTGATCGAACATTAATAAAAAGAAGTACTTAAGATAAAATTATATATTTAAAATGCTGTTCCTGGAAGCTGTCGTAACAACTTGATTTTGAAGGATTTCTTTATTCTTCATACTAACACGGACATCCTCAAAAAGGGGACGAGTTGTGGACCATCCTAAGGACGTCCCTTGTTTCCTGTGAATGTCATTTCGGCCAACAACGCTCCCAGCCGCACCTCAGCTATAAAAGGCCTCTCCTACTGGCGGGAAACTAGTAATTTATTCTGAAAACGTGCCTACCTGTAACGTGTAAATGAGCAATGCGCTGGTCTGAAACTAGCAAAACCACTTTGCATCGCACTTTCCGCCGGTGCAAAATAGGTCCATAAAACGTGCTTATTTTAGTTAAGTGCTTCTTAGTTAAGTGCTTACAAACAGTATTTGGAGGTTCAGCCAGTACTGCAGGTTCAGGCATGAAGAGAAAAAAAGCAGAAGTTAGCAAATAGACAACGACTCTCTCAGCCAATTTAAAATTTTAATTTGATTCCAAACCTTTGTATGTATCTGGCTTAAAAAAATGACACGTGTCATCCACATTGCACAGCATCTGAGAGGAAAGTTGACTGAAGTCAGATTACAGAAAAAAAGAGGTTTTTAATATCCTGATAAAGGCTGGTGGTACAATGATCAGATCTGATTTACAAAGCAAATGCTTAGTCTGACAGTCCACATGCCATCAAGCTCTGCTAGCTGGCATAAATTATATGTCAAATTATTGCTAGGTTTAACTCAATAATAACAATCTATATGTGTGATTATTTTAATAATCCCTCCATTTTCCTGAACCACTTTTCCAAAGTGAGGTCACAGTGAGTTCACGGAAAGCATCACATATATGAGCACACATTATAGACAAAATGCACATGAATCCACATAAACCGCTTGTCTTTTGACTGTGAGAGAAGATCAGGGTGCCAAGGGCAAACCTGTGCAAACACGCAATCATGTAAACTTCACACTCACAGCTCCAGGGAGAGCAAATCTACATCACTGCCCACTGAGCCACCAAGTACCTGTATTTTAACGCAGGATTCTAACACAGAGAATAATTTGTGCAGATTTACCTTCTCTGGTTTCTCTTCTCCAGATAATAGTCTTGTTTCATCAGAGATTGTGTTGCCTGCTAAATACTGCATCAATAAGGTATTCATGTCATTTACAATCCTTTGATCTCATACCGCAAAAGGGAAAACATCATTCAGTATTCTGGCAATTATATTTTCATTTGAAGAAAGTAATTAATCCTTTAGTGAAGAGTAGTGGTGCTTTGTGTAAAACTCTTTTTTATTTGGCTACAGTCAAGAGGAGGATGCTGACTGGCAGTTCCAGTGTTTGATGTGGTATAACAATAGTAACCAGAAGCATGTAAACATATGCAGATATGCAATGGGGTTATATAAATTAATGGAAGCTCGATGTGAGATATTGAACTTTACCTTTGAAGTAACTAAATCTAGTACAAACACACCAACAAAGATGAGTCATATTACACTGAATCCCAATTGCTGGCATACAAGCTGTATGTTGTAGTCATAAAACAGGTCTTACAATCAGTACTTTGATACAGTATGTGAGTTTTCAAAGTAATAAAAGGCAACTAACAGAGTCATAAAGAGGCCAGACTGTTTGTGCCCGAATGGCATTTGTACCAGTCACAAAAACCACATCGTCGAAGAGGAACACTGGTCGCCATTTGAAGCTGATATTTACATATAACCATGATAGCAAGTTTCTCCAAACTTATCATGACCACCAGAGATATGGGTAGCAGAAGCACTGAATAAATGGAGAGATATTCTAAATATGAAGCAAGGACTTTTTAAAGTTAAAGAGTACCATTATTATTCTTATTGATCTTGAGACTCTTCGCTGTAGACTGACACCACAATTTGTCAGCTGTCTGTGTTTACTCCAGAGATACAGCAGCATTGAATTAGCAGTCACTCCTCCAAATCATGTCCTGGCAAATCGTGGGCATCCCACTGATGTACAAGACATTGAAACTATGTTTTAGTAATTCTTAGTAATGCAATTGTATTATTTCTGTTACCTATGCTCTTGATCCATCTGCTAGTGCTGGGGATGTAATTCATAGTTCTAATCTGTAATTTTGACTCCAAATTATCACCCTTGAAGGTTGCGAAGAATGAAGATATTTTTGCTTGTCCCTCAGAGGAACCTGATGCAGTGCAAAGCATTTCTATGAAGGTCCCATATATTATGCACTATAGATACCTTCAGAATGCATTAAAATGGCCAATATAAGCATTAACGATGCTTTATACTACATTACACATGTAAAGGTATCTATAGTGCAATATAGATTCATAGAGAATTCATAATGCATAATGTATAACTATTATGTGTTATACCTTTTTTTATAAATAGTTATAACCATGTTTGTAATACTTCATGAATGTGTTACAATGAATTATAAGAACAGATTTAAGCTTTATAGAAAGTTATCTAACTATCTTATAATGGTCCATTTAGGTGACTGACTGGCTTAAATTAATCTGTTCATCGTGTACGCTTGGATAGCATGTACTTCAAAGGAAAAAGAGGGATGGAAGGGGTGACAGGATTATCAAAAGTGAAAGCTGTCATTTTTCATGTTATATATGTATATATGTATACAGTATATACACACACACACACACATACATACACAAGCCTCCTGATAGTGATTATGCAAATTATGGTCTGAGTGCATGACAAATTCTTACCCTCCTTCTACAACAAATATCTTAAAGAGCAAAGATTTGCAGTTCGGAGCTTCAGTTGGCTGCTCCGCGGCACGACAATCCACAGAGGCCGTGACAGGAGCCGCGTGGCAGGGCCCGGCTTATGGCACCATAAACCCCCAGCCCGTAACTTCAGCCCCGGCCGAGCCTGTCGCTCCCAGCAGTGCTGCACCTTTCATTACCGCACAGCCTCAGAAGTCGGGCTCCATCATGTCTCCCCCGCGCCGCTGCTTTGTTTCGCTCTCCTCTGGACCTCTAATTGCCTTCTTTGCGGCTCCGAGCGCAAACCTTCTTGTCACAGCCATCACTTGCCGGTGACATGCCCCTCTTTCATCTCCCTGATGTGAGGTCTCTCTTCCAGTTCTTCCCTCCCCCCTCCTCTCTCCCACTCTCTCCTGAAGCCCCGTGCTCCCCATATGCTCCTGTTTAATATTTAATCAGCTCCACCTTGTCTGCAGCATTGCCGGCTTCATTAGCTAATTAATGGTTCTCTGCATCTCATTTGCCTCAGTTGATGCATCTGCAGCCAGTAATTAGGGTGGGAGTTTATTAGCTACTGTGTGGCTTTGTTTATTTGCAAAGTACCCCCCTCGATGGAGGCCAGCAGGGACTGCATGTTAGGACAGCCTGGTGGCCTGATAATAGTGCTGTTTTGTTTGCAGTCCTACTACTAATTTTCCAATGTTGCTCATCCTGGCAGTCTCGGGAACAGTTGGCGGTGCATATTTGACTTTTACAGTTTTGTAAATAATTAGGTAATTCACAGAAATAATGCTCCGCCAGAACAGTCGTACAGCTTTGGCAGAGTCTGGAAGGCCCTTTTATATGCTGGCATAGGATGGATGCACTGAGAAGTGTAGTCTAATAATCCCTTTTCTGTGGGGATATACTGGATATACTGCCTTGAGGCTGGACTGTTTTCTACAAACTTCTTAAACCAAAAGTGCAGCTGATGCAGCAAAGCAAGCAGTTTAATACTGTAGGTCCACCCCAATTATTTGCTCTGCAGCTTTACTTTGTGCCCAGAAAACAAAACAATAAAAAAACGGCATATTTCTGGCCAAGCCAGAATTAGTTACCCAGACAATTCTTGGCCGTACTGTATGTGTCGGGCCTTTAGGACGGAAAATTCTGGCATAAATATACCCAGTAACCCAAGTTTTTTGCAGCTGGCTAATGGGTGCATATTAGAGTGCAGGATCAAATCGTTGACGTCTCTGCAAGTCAGGGTGAGGTCGACGTTAGCAGCTAACAGAAACGCGTCATTGTGACAGCAAAGAGCAAAGCAGGATGTCTTCTGGTGGTTTTACTCTTGAGAGGCAAACAAGAAAAACAGTATTTTTCTCCCCATTTATCTTCTATAAACACTTATCCAATCCAGGGTCACGGTGTTAGCCTGGAGCTTATCCCAGGCAGCACAGAGCACAAGGCTGGCGACACACTGGATGGAATTCCACTCCATTGCAGGGAACAGGCTCACACTGGACTGTTTAGAGAGACAGATTCATCTTCGTACCTTCTTGGCCTCTGTGAGGAAACCTGAGCACATGGATGAAAAACATGCAAATTCTACAACAGAGAGCCGGAGGTGGGATTCCAGCCATCAGCTATGGAGGTATGGGACCACAGTGCTAGCCACTGAGCCACTGTGCTGCCCTGACACATTTTATTTAACGGAATTTACAATAGTGTGTAAAATGTACAGCCTGTGGGAAACCCTGCATCCCAGTTTGGAGGCAAAAATGTTCACATTTGGAAATTGGGTGAATCTGGAGACATCATCTGAGTCCCCCAATCTCCAGTTCTATAATTAAATGTACTGATATTGGCAATTGGGCTATACGTAAGGACAGCAATTAACAAACAGTGGCTAACCAGCATTAGCACTTAGATTGGAACCAGGTGCAAAGGTCAAGGGAGATGAGAATAGATATTGGCCATGCAGAATGGTGATAAGTTTTGTGCCAATAAAAAGAGGGCAGCACAAAACGGATCATCCGGTTGGTATATTTTAATCACGTTTCTTTTGATTGGGTGTGATTAGGATGATTAGGAAAGATTTCATAATAATATGTGATTTTTTTTTCTGCAGCACAGTATGTTTGAAGAAGATGAGAGGTAATGGGCCCCATTGGTTATTTAACGTGATCTCTTTAAGAGAAGGACGAGCAAAGCAGGTCTTGCAATCTACAGGGATATACTCATTTTTCCCCTATAGGTCTCCTCTATACTAGAACATGGGGGTCAACAAAGTTGGTACTGGATATAGTCCAAATGGCAAAAAGTTTCAAGTAAGTGGATGAGACTATTCATCATGATCTGTACCTAAGAATAGGGCAGCATATCTGATCAGCAATTCTAGTATGAAAAAGTAGTCTGAGAACCTTGTTTTTCATTCTTAGTTGCTAATCCCTTGAGAGATTTTGAAATCTCTCTCGGGTTCAAACTCTATGCTTAGCCAGGATTTTTAGAACACATTAAAAAATTACATGCTACACAATATCATGTGCATAGTAAACATTCCAATAGTGGACACAACACATATTTCAGAAATTCACAAATACTTAATGATATAATGATATATATATTTTTTCTGCAACAATTTAAAGTTAAAAATTTGTAAAAAGAAAAAAAAGTTTTGTTTTAGTCCTGCACACAAAGAATGCAAACTACCTTATCATCTAGGTTCATCCTTGAAGTGCCTGCAAAAGTAAGTAAGTCAAAGGTAAATACCTCACTTTGAACACCTCACATTTTACTAGTTGTCATGAAATACTGTAAGGGTTTCCAGTGATGTGCTAAACTAAATATGTTATTCTTTTTGCCTTAAATTTACAAAAAATAGCATCTGATATATTGTGAAGTTAGAAAATTACATCCATTTTCTTTGCCCGCTTGTCCTATGCAGGGGGCACAAGGCAGGGAACGTCCCAGGATGGGGTGCCTCCCCCTCGTGGGGCATGCACACCATTCACAACTAGGGACTAGGGACATGGGGAGGACATGCAAACTCCAGAAACACATACTGTAGCCAGGCATATCAGGAGTTTCAAACCCTGGTTCTATGTGCCACCCCAGGAATGTAAGATCAACTTATAACGATAAGATTTATAAAACCTAAAACTATATTTCCCATATACTTTTTGAGCAGTGATCACTACCCTAGAATGTTAAATGATTTCAACACATTTATTACCAGGCTGCTGTAAATATGTAAACACAAGCAATGGCTTTTCTAGGATTCTGAAGAATCAAATTAATTAAACATTCATTTATATTTACTTTTCATTTATGTAGGCTAATTTTAATTTTAAATTAGGTGCTGTGTCATTTACTAATTAGAACAGTCAGTTTTTCAATTACGGGACCCACTGCTATACTTTTAAGGCAGCACTGTCGCATCACACAGCGTCTTTAACCTTTTCAGAGCATCACAGCTCTGCTCAGGAGCCAGGCACGACTAATAATAAACGTACAAGTATTTTAAAACAGGCCATGGACCTGTGCCAGCGTTCCCATGAGAACGTTAGCAGTTTCATAACCTGAGCTAACTGGATTAGATAACAGCACTGAGAGAAGCTTTATTTAGCTTGCCATTTATTCACTACATCACCACTTACCAGTGTATTTTCTAGCGTCTGAATCATGTAATTCCTCATTCTTGTTCAAATTGCTCTTTGAACTAAATATCCAGAATATCCAGTACCCTAATCTTGACCTTGAAGTATTACTCCGGGGATGTATGCCAGAGAATCTGCAGCTTTGAGGTGTTATCCGACATTCAAAATGGTGGGATGGTCTGGTTTTTTAATATCTCTGTTGCTCTCGAGTTAACTGGTCTTTTTACACTGCTTTGGTGAGCATTCTTGCTACTGTTATATGTCAACTTGTAGAGAAATGTTGAGGCATACCAGTATTACAAACACAGCTACACAGTATTACAAACATGGCTTTAAATATTTATAAAAAGGCATAAAACATATATATGTTTCATAAATACTTTATGAAACTCTCATCTATAATACACAATAGATACCTTCAAAATGCAGTACAAAGCATCCTTAATTCTTATACCAAATATTATAATGCATTATGAAGTTATCTATAATGAATTATAGATGAGAGCTTCATTGGAGCTTCTGATGTATTATAATCAACACTATAATGACTTATGACTGTCAACTGAAGGTGCAGTAATGCCTTATACATTTTTATACTGACTATTATAATGCCTTATGAAGGTATCGATAATGCATTATATTGTAGGTGACAGCTTCAAGTAAAGTGTTACCAAAATATCTTCAATTGAGACCCAAGAGAAACTACTTTTTTGAGATAGAGGGGTCGGAACTTTGTAGCTGAAGGAATGTTGTTACCCAGATAAAAAGGTCCCAAATGCAGGCCTCTGGTCTTTAGTTACTGATTCACTCCGAATAACCATTCTGAAATGGATAGTGACTACCCCTGTTCTTTCTTATAAAAATCAACTGCTGTTCTACCTGCCATGCAGGGTAAAAAGAGAAAGAACTGTGTTACCTCTTTGAATCATGTTAGGCAGGTCATTTCTGATCCACCAAACAACACATTTTCCTTGTGGGACACTTGGCCCCAGTCTGTAACAGATTTTACCAAGTCTGCCCAAATATATGTCACCTAACTAAAAACACCTCACTGGTCTAGTAAACTTTATTGTGGGAACTTTGCAGAGACCAAATACTGACTATAATGATACAAAAGTTTCCATCACAAACTAAGTCATAATCAAAGTGATTACAAACTGGACCGTCTGATTTGTTTAGTCAGTTACAGCAAATAGGTTGGTTAGCAGAACTTGGAAAGCTAGGGAAAAACCCTACTTAGGTCCAACGCAACATAGAAGCAATCTACTTTTAAAAGGCTATGATTCATGCGAGGAAAATATAAAAAGTAAAGATGCAAGCTATAATTTTTACTTTTATTGTTGAGAATATTTTTCGGTGTACATTTTTGTTTTTATGGTAGTAAAAGGATTTTCATTAACAATAATATCTTTGGTCGGCCCCGTAATTTTTCCATCAATTATTACAGAAAAGTTGTGATTTTGATATAACTCTGCTTGCAATTTCTATGATAATTGAAGTAAACAATCAGTGAGGTATTTCATTCTGTCCTCATTTATCACAACATGTCGACATCCATCTGGAAAGTAAGGGGTCACCCTGACAGGTACATTTTAATAGGTTTGATAGATATTTTTTTATTTCCATCATTCTACACTTCGCTTTGCCAGGAAATTATAGATCACAGATAAAATTTAAACAAGCTGATATTGATGCAGAGCTATACTTTTACAGATCTATGCTCATATTTGTTTGCTGTTAATACTAACTGACTCGTTGTGTGTATTACAAACTTTTCAGGTTGTTACTTTTTTCTCGTTATATACTCCAGAATGAAGCCAAGAAACTGTAACGCTAAGAACGAAGGTTTCTGTCCTACAGTGTTTCTATTTAACCCTATGAACAAAGTGTTCTGTCCCACCGTGTTTCTATTATTCCGAACACTTATAGTATGGCTGATGTTTTGTAGTTTCAAAGACCTCCAGCTGTCACTGCTCTCCAAGTCCATTCCTTGGTTTTGTCTGTGGTCTCTGTCTCATTTTTCTCAGCTACAGTGGTTCCCTTACAAAAATGAACCATGGTTTTACTACATGGTTTTTGGGTAACCATAAAAATGACTATGGTTTTATCATGGTTTCACTACAGTTACCATGCAGTGGTACTGTATAAGTAAACCATAGTAGTACCACAGTTACCATAAAGTGCTAGTAAACCATGGTAATACTATGGGTAGGAGCTTAAGTAATCATAATTACCATGAGGTACCATAGTAAAACCATGGTTACTGTAAAAACCCATACCTAAAACCCAAAAAACCACAGGGAACCAGTCACTCAGGAAACTCAGTCTCCTTCTTCATTCCTTTTCATTGGATATGGCTTTATTCACCTTCTGTGGCTTCTCTCACATTCTCTAATTAGTAAAATTATAGGTAGGTCGGTAAAAGTTCAGAAGTATTAATGTATTTGGTGTGAAGTGTTTCTGGTTTGTCTCAGTATGGAGTACTGTCACGTCTTGGCACGGAGAGGGAAAATGCGCACACAGGACTTGCGGGAATCTCCTGGTCAGGCACCTTATTTCAGAGCAGAGTAACAGATAACGTAAACACAAGACTTCAATGACAGGACTAACGAGACAACACCAACAGGGCACATATAAACACACAACTAACGAGACGCAGACTGAAAGCAGCAGGGAGACATCGGGATTCCACACGAGGGCAGCGAGGGGGTGTGGCATACAGAAGGATCGAACGGGAGGGACATGACAAGTACAATATGTATGCAGTAGTGTCTCTATAGCAGCTTCCATAAGATGCTTAATAATACGCAAACAAACCTCTGTGAGAATTCAGCAAGTAATAAATAGTAATAATCTTATAAACGATTTCCAGTTCTACGTCACCGTTTTTAGAGACGTGAACTTCAGTAAATTCTGAACATGGTCTTAGTTATCCTGCCAAGAACTGCCACTGGATTGGTAAAAAGGCTGTATATTCGATTCGAAACATTACAATAGATTTGGATGTGCAACAGGATTAAATAGATTTGGAAAAAAAAAACCCAGAATAACGTAGGATAACCTTTTTGGTTTTCTGCTTCTTCCACCCCTATTTCTAGCTTACAACTTTTTGTCGTCAAATTTGGCAAAAGTTCAGCATTATACAGTACTATGAAAAAGTCAAAGAAACAGTCAAAGAAAATGTTTAAAGTTATCTGAGTAGAAAGTGCAAGTGCGTAGGTTTGGTTTTGACACTCGTAGGGCACCAAATCAGCACTGAACTCCCCGCCCCCCTAGACACACACTTGGGCACTCCCAAGATATCGGTAGGAACATGTCCCAATCCATACCCAAATTTATGCCTTTGAGTATATTTGCTCAGAATACAGAATACAATTTATCAGAACAATGATATTCAAATGAACAATAACACAATAAAAATAACAAGAATTTCTCTGGTTCTCCAAAAAGTCACTGATATTTAGTAGGATGGCTAGATAAACACCACTTTGGTTCCCAGACCTCTTCTCAGGGATGCCTCAGCCATTCCATGTATTTGTTACATTTCAGAACCAATTCACTTGATTTATTAACATAATTTGTTAAACAATTTTATAAGCTATTGATTAGCAGAACATGGTATGCTAGTGGCTGAGTTAATAACACATTGGTATATTGGATGGTTATTGCAAATACTGGGGTGATTTTAGGAGAGGGTTTGAAATGGAAAGCCGGCACACTTTAAAACATAATATTATAGTTTGACACCAACATAAGTATCATTTAGCTTAGAGAGGCCTACAGTATTTCCTTAATACACTCATCGTGATTGCTTGCAATGGATGTCTCATTCATTAGCATTAACCTGAATTAGCTAGCTCAATTCAAATGTAAGATACAGGCTAATGTCTTAGGTTTTGGGAAAGTCATGAAAATCTTCATGCTTTTATTATTTTCAATAACCTTTCTGGCCTCAGAAAATGTCATTTAAAATTCCATGACATTTCCAGGTTTTCCAGAACCATATGAACCCTGGCTCCCTGAACTGAATTCTAACTACAGCAGAACCTAACTCCCTGCGGCTTTGGGGGAAGCCTGAGGGTATTTAGGGGCCAGGTTCTATTGGGAAATAAGAAGAACGCTAAGATCTGGAGCAACCACTTTATTTCCCGTCCCTATTTTAAACCAGGGGAAACATTTCTCTATACTAGCCTCATGGCCTTAAATTACCCTGTTCCTTTTCTGTACTGGTTGACTAATTTAAAAAATGTTACAGGCAAGTTTAAAATGGATTTTTTTTTTCCGCTGAGTTTGGCTTTCTGTTTGCTTAAATCAAACAAAGATTAATGATATTAACACCACCTGGAAAATTGCTTTCCATAAAAATAAACTCAAATTCAAAAATTAATTGTATTTTTGGAATTTGGCAATATAAAATGTGCCTTTGTTGTTTTGTATTTATTTATATTGTAGCATGCTTTGAGCAACACAATATGGTTTATGTATTTTCCTTCCTCTGGCACTACTGGTATCTCTCATAAAGGGAAATGAACACTGTTTCAGATGTAACTTTGAGAGATATTCTGTTTCTTTGTTAGCAATTGTGCTGTGTATTTGAACTTGACAACCATCTGCTCTTTGTTAAATCTTTGTGAGTCAATCCATGTGAAATATTTTTTTCTGTTTTCTCCTCCCCCTTTTACCATTTTCCCCCCCAAAAGCCTGTAGACATTCAGTTTCAGGCAATGTGTATGAAAGGCAAGTGAGTAAAGCACTTACTAAGGACCGCAGAATCCCAGCCATATCTAGGCTTGTGTTCTACAAACAAATGGATAGTGAGAGGTTTCATTTGTGAGTGTTAATCAGCAGAAAGGCCATCTGTGTTCCGGATCACAAACACCACAGGGAGATGACAAAGAATTAATTAGTGAAAATACTGTATGCAAGCCTTTAATGAAGCATTGCAATGCTTTGATGCTGATTCAAAAAGCAGGAAGCCTGTGATAGTTTTCATGTATCAGTCTCTGACCCATTATAAGGCAGAGGAAGTATTTTTCCATGAACGTTCTAGTTTTTTTTTTGCTCAACACAATGTTTTTTTAATGGCTTAAGTTGTTATGTTACAATTAAGCTTAAGAGTATTAAATGTATTTGTGGGATTTTTCTTCAGTAATAACATCAGTTATAATATTGGTTGCCATAAAATAATAAAAACAATTAGTTGTCTTGAATGTTTAGTCAGATTTATTGTTTGGTAATAAACTATGTTAGAAAATGGCCGAATGAATGAATGAATTAATACCCAGAATTCAAAATATGTAGACATAGCAGAAGACTTGGGACTGAGTGATGGATGTATTGCATAGACTGTTCAGTTACTGGAAAGAAATCTGCTTTGCAAACTTGGTTTGGTTGTGATTTATGCCTGGGTGTTGGCTCCTGGTTCATGTAGTGATACCCTCTGGCCTGCTTGACCCAGTCACAATAACATATTCACAAAATAATTCCCTGACTGATAATTATTATTTATTTATTCAGTGTTGTGCTATTTTGAACTGTGCGTTGATGGAACCTTCACTCCCACAGTTACAAGGACTCATAACCCAGCACAGTGAACCAATCTGCAATTCACCATACACTATAATCAAGATTCATAACATTATGGTTGTCATTTCAAGTCCTGTAGATATGACTTATGCAACTATTTCTGCACCATCCTTATTTTCTCTACAGAACAGAGCACCTTTTTGGTAGGTGTGTTTTATGTAAAATATTTCATGTATTTATGTTATATAACAAATGTAGGTCTTTACATGTCTTCATTATGTCCATTCATTCTTCATAACATTTGCTAATTATCTGTCAGATAATATAAGTCAAATGTGGATTGATATGACTATAGTTTTATAATTGAAAAAAGGTAAAAGTTGGGCTGTTTCCCTGGGATCAAAGTGTAAGCTAACAAGGTTCAGCAATGCTAATATTTCATTCAGAGCTGCTTGTTGCCATAACTGCATGATTATGGAGATTCAACACACTTTTACAACAAACCTTGCACCGAGCAATGCCAAAACCAGGAAGACGCATTGTTTAATTTGCTTATGCGCTCTGCTCTTTCCATTGTGGCAAATAATGCATTTATTGACTACCCCATACACTGTCAAATACAGTGCTATGATTTTCGCTATAAAAATGATTGAAATGATTGTAATTCTGATTGTAATTCTCCTTGGGAGTATTACATGCTGTGTAAAAGTGAAGGGTACGAGAGTGCCTAACTCCGTCATTGCGGGTTTCAGCACAAGTGTTATCCCTCACTGTGCTTAGCTGTTACCAGATGACACGCTCAAGCCAGGGTGTGCAAAGGGTTTCTTTTTCCTATCACCCTGTCTGGGCATGTCGAAAAATGATCTTTTTGTGACAGACCTGTTACAGTCCAGCTCAGTTTGGATTTTGTCTTAGCTATTAATGATTCGTGCCATGACCTATACAATAAGACTCCAATGAATCAATTGCACTACATTATTTTGAATTGCCATGAACTTTATTGTAGGTTTTCATTACAGCCATTTATAACTTTGCACAGTTTTTAAGATTAATTTACCAATGTAAACATATTGGTAGAACGACATAAAGTTCTATTCTCCAAAATCTGTGTCAAGTGATTATGTTTACAGATTTTTCTATATAAGAAAGTCCAGAAAATGTCTGAATTTCTTATCAGCTTCATGGAAACCACAGTATCATTTATCTTTAAATTTTAAAGCTTTAAATTTTTAAGATTTCACTATGATTTTTAATTTCCATACACAAGGTTTACTTGTAAACGATGTTCAGTTATGTGTGACAAGAATCTCTTGACATCGATATTTAAAATATGAATATATGAAATTATTTAATATCAATTTTGTGTTGTATTGACTCAATATTTACTCATTAAATATACAATTTGTTAGTATAAATGAACCGGAAAACCCATAATTAGTTTCACTCGTGAATACTTGTTAATTGCTTTTGATCTTAGCTTTAAATTTGTAGTTGTCTTTCGAATAGTAAAGTTCATTCTTGGACTTTCCAAAGGTCCAAAAAAGCTGATGGTAAAATGAATTTCTAAAAGGAAATGTGAGAACTCATTTGCAAGAGTAAGAAAGAGTCAGGAAACACCCACACATCAGTTTTGCTAACATATTTGATAAAATAATTGGCAATAAATTCTTTAACGCAATGCATAGTTCTCCATTGGCCTATATGAAGATGGTCATGATTTTATATGATGCATAACATTTAATATAAGGGCACAATAAATTTACTCAACCAATGTATTTAATTTAATTACCCAATGAACCCTTATCAATGTCTACTGAGATTGTATTTTTAAGATTTTTTTTTTTGTGTGGTCATTATTAAACTTTAAGAGCACTGAAGTTGACTGTTTTTATGCTCCAGGGTTTTTGTTGAAATTCATCACAGCTGTCAGGTTCACAAGAAACAGCTTTAGCCAGCATAAGTCTAGTGTGGATAAACTGTTATTTTTCTTTAGCAGGTGCATTATATCCACCTAAAGTTTTACTCTTAACCCAGTGAAAGCTGGGAGAGTGGATTTTAATGACAATACATTTTATCCAAGACATTATGGAGTCTCTAAAATGACTTGAATGTTGTATGATTGAGCAAGGTACATGACCTATATTAAATCTATAAAAAAAGCTATATAAACCACTCACTTTTATCTGCTTTATACCCCCTGCCCTTTTTTTTTTCTTTTTAGCAGGGGTAGATTTACCATAAGGCAAGGGTAGGCAGCTGCCTAGGGCCCAAGAAGATAGAATTTCCAGAAGTTACATTTAAGGATATAGCAAAATATGATCACGTAAATGATAGCAACATGTATGTTATCTGCATTTTTACCGACAATTTTCAGGATAGACAAAGTTACCCCCATCCCAGCCATAATGGACTATTCTGCTTTGAGGCGTCACGCTACCCAGCTCTCTTTCACTACTGGTGTCTACCGGATGTTCCGAAATGGCACAGCATAATGGCACAAAGTAACAAGAAGAAGACAGCACAAGGCTACAAGACTAACCTTACATCTCCCTAGTCTTTGATACTATCCCACTAGAGTGGTAGACAACTTGTGAACAGATGTGGAGAGAACCTAAACAAACATATACAAAAAATCAAGACTAACCTTAGCAAAAGAGGGAATGGATAAACTTCTTCAATTTGACCATTGGATCCTCTGGTGCGATTTCCCCCTCCCCCCATCAGCAAATTTTACCGACAGCATTCCCGCCCCCACCCTGATTGGTGAGTTTTACCGCTGGCATAATGCGCTTTGATTAGAATATTATTGGTGTTCTATTGTTTATAATTTCCTCTCGTTTCACATTCGATCAAAAAATATCACTAAATGGCCCACCATCTACGTCAGCCTAGGGCCCCCAGAGAAGTTAGTTCGCCCCTGCTTTCTAGAATATTTCATTTTCTTCCCCCTATACAAACAAAACAACATTATCCCATTTAGTGATTCCTATGTGTTTGTAATAATAGGATAGACTGTCAAAGCTACTGTTTTCAGAATAGTACAATGATATATTTATTCAATGGAAATAAATAAACCAAATATAACTAAAATTGCCTGATAGTATTGCTTGACCTAACACTTCAAGATAGCTACAGTTTTTGGTAGCCTAGTAACAGTTTTTGATTCATTTCTGATTCACACTTATTATGCGTGAAATGATTAGGTAGCGCTAACACTTTCGACCCTATCCCCCCAATCCCCCCATCTTACCCACGTCACATCGGTAGAGTGGAAGCTTCTGTTTACTGTTCTGTCTCAGCAGTTTGTTCTCACTTGTCTTCAGTCACCCTTGCATGCCACCATGTTTTTTCATTGCTACCTTGTCAGGAAGACCCTCTCAGCTACATCTATCAAGAGAATTATTGAAGGCTTAATGCATGGACTGTGGCTCCCTCACATTCTTCATTACCCCATAATTTATTAATATCCTCCTCTTGGACGTAGCATTTATCTTGATAAAGGCTTTGAATGTGGGAGCTGCCGTGTAAAGTTACCCTGTGGTGCTGGATACATTCTATCTTGCTTCACTAATGATGTTCAACATGGATTTCTGTTTCATCCTTTTAAACCCAAGCCCCAAATTTCCTGTCCCTTGGGCAACCGGATTTTTCACTGCAGTAACTCAACGTATACTCATATTGGTGCAAAAGAAGGCATATTTTGATTATTTGAGCGGAGCATTGGGTGGCTTTCCAACAGGCATTCCATCACATCCATTAAAATGGCCATCACCTATCAAGCTTAAGTTGTTGGTAAATACTAAGCTTGTAGGTAAATACTATTTTGACTTTATGGGCACCTATACATGAACATATATACTAATAGACAATAATAATAATGGTGTATCAATTTTTGGAGTATTAATTATTAATCTACTTATTAAAGTTGTATCAATTATTCATCTATCCATCTTATAACCACTTATCTGGATGCGGGTCAGGGTGAACTGGGGTCAGGTGGGTGGGGACACCCTGAAAGGGGTTGCCTGTTCATCAAAGAGCACATGCATGCATACTGTACACCCACACACTATAGGCAATTGAGAGACAACCATTAGCCTTTGGACTGCAGGAAGAAACCCAGACCACAGGCACAGTTTGTGCATACAAAGCAGAGGTGAGATTCAAACCCCCTTCTTTGGCTCCGTGTGTAGCACTGTTGCCCCACTCTGCCATTGTTGGGAATTTGAGCCAGTCTGTCTGTGTGCATATGACCAAAGTTAGCGAACTGGCAGTTCTAAATGGCCAACAGTGCATGCGTGTCCCCTGCGATGGTATCCAATACAGGGTGTCCTCTGTAACATTATGATGGGTTCCAGGCCTCTAATCATCTTGTAATGGATAAGCAGTTGTAAATTATGGAATAAATAGAGGCAGTGGGTCTTGCAGTAGATTTCTTCTTATTCATTTTCATAGAAGTAATTTATATATAGTATATAAGCATAATCATATTCTAGATTGTACTTGCAAAGACCAGCCATATTCTTTAGTCTTTTATGCACATTATTCATAGGATATGCAGAATAAATCATACATTGTTAATATTTAGAGCTCCACTGTGGAAGTTAGATACTATACACAGCATTTGGAAATTTCTCTGCAAGAAGAATCCGTGGAGGCACAATATATTCAATTTTGACGTTTACATCTGACTTACAACTGATAAATTGTGAGGCTGCCAGAGGGGGTTGTAATATTTTAAGTGAAACCAAATGTGTTTAAATCCGAACTCATACATTTCTTTTAAAAACCATGTTTACATAAGGGACACTCAGACAAATTACAACTGTTTTTCATAAAAAGCTATTTCCATTTAATAACACTGAACTGTATCTTCCCAAGATTGATTCCCTCCCATCACATGAATGACATTTCATTCTCTGCAGCTTGTCTTTGTGAAAAACATTCAAAAACACCCATAAGCCATCTGGTCCTCCATCCATTGTTTCCAGTGAAATTAAAGCACAGTGGATTCCCCCATACTGACTTTTGGCAAATGGCTCCCACGGTGGACATAAGAAAAAGATTGTGCTGGTATTCATGAGTGGCATCTGTGCTGGAGGAATCTTCAGTAATGCACTGCAACTAATTCCATTAATTGTGTGTCATGCCTCATTTCATGAGATTACATGGCTAGATAAAGCATGTATTGTCTGTTCCTCTGCACCAAATGGAAATGTGAATTTGACATAATTGTCTGTATTTTGTCATTTTTAAATTATCTTCAGTCGTCATCCCGTGAAAATAAAAACTTCCTTTATAATGTCAGTCAATAACAACTGAGAAAATTAGATCAATCAAAGATCATAAAATATTATTTTGAGATTTTGTTTTGCTCTAAATTTCATTTTAATACATAAACATTGTTAAAGAAATGCATTATGGCAGGTAGGGGAAATATTGCATTTTGTGTATTATGCTGAATTTGTGTAATTTCTTGTGGATTGAAAGAAAAATATTAAAAAGAGCCATCATGCTGTTTCTATATGGATCAGGTTGTGTTTCCACATTTTGTTTCACACTTTACCCAATGGAGTCATATTACTACCTCCACTGAAAACTGAGAGGCTGATTCCATTCTCCCGAAAGCACAATTTAACCTATAAAGAGTAAACAAATCAGCAATTAAAGCTTTGGCACAAATTAAATCCTTTAATCATTTTGTAGTGGAGGAGAAAAGTCAGAAATTGTTAAATGTGGCCTGTTGTGGATACCACCATTCTTCAATCACTTTATTCTCCAATATATTTTTCACTTAATTAATTGCAAGCAGAAGGTTTTTTTCAACCTTATTTGAATGCAGGAGAGCATGCATTTGTTTTTAAAGGTAGCTTTGTTCTGCACCACAGTGCTCATTGTCTGCCTTTATTACAGCACTGTTAGTAGTATATCAAATAGTATATCAAATCAGTGCTGGTGGTGTAAATTCTGTACATATGACTCAAACTTCATATATAATAAGTTTTATTTGGTCCTTTGGCTAAGATGACAAGCCCCCCCCCCCCCCCCCCCCCCCCCCCCCCCCCCGC
>JAODKL010000095.1:24082729-24099783 GCA_026780765.1 Petrocephalus schoutedeni | reverse complement strand
CCCCCCCCCCCCCCCCCCCCCCCGCCCCCGAAGCCGAGTCTGCCTGAAACTATGATGCATTAACAGTTTTAGGCTCTGTGCCTAATCAAGCTCAGTGTTCATTAGCTCCTGTTCAAACTCCAAAACAAATGCTCTGGTTATGATCTAACCCAAAATGACTGTAAAACAGTGAAACAGACCAGCTGCACATACCAGCTGCTATCTTGTCATTTGGCTTCTCATATTCAAAGTAAAATCAGTACCATTATTAATATTCTTATAACTCCTTCTAAACTTTAAACTTCCAAGCAATTATTTAAATAACTGTAACCCTTAAAACTCCAAGAAAATGTGATCTGAAGTATTTTTATTTTATTTATTTATTGTAGCTTCCATCGTGTTATTACATTGATGGGAATTCTTACACATATGCAATGATTTGTATGGTCACACTTGGTTAAAACGGGGAATCACACACAATCTGGAGGCCAAAATGACAGAAAAGAATATACAGCCAGTCCTTACTTACAAATTCGAATTAAAGACAGATTTCGGGAATGGATCTGGATCGTAAGCTGTGGACTGACCATATAATAAATGACTATCTCTTTAAGAAATGAAGCTTGTAATGTAAGCGATGTGTTTATGTGAAACATGATAAATCAGTGTGTCCTGTCAGATTATTAGATTAAGCATTGCACATCACAAATGCCAGCAACGGGTTCATGTGGATTATTTGGGGATGACAGAAGATATTTTCTAGGATGATTAAACATTAGCTTAGTGTTTCATGACAGAACAAATTCTCTGTGAAATCATCACCTTACAATAGTTTTAAAGCTTAACTGGGTTAATGTAGGAAATGAGTTTTGAAAGTGCAGATCATGTATTAACACAGAGAGTTACGAGGGTCACATCACATGTACTTTAACTCAAACCCTTAACTGTTCCATGGCACAGCCTTACGCAGTAGTGATTGACAATTGTATTTAAATGCACAGTATTAATGCACACCTTATGCACAAGTATTTATTTTAAGGATATTCAGTAATAAAGAATTGCAAATTACAGGAATCCATTAAGTATTTTAAGGGCATAAAGAAATATGTTAGAATGTTAGAAACAAGTTTAAAATTACCACACAAAAGGTCTGACTTCTAACTTCTCAAAACTACTTCTTGCCATATCGAATTCCGGTGTAATATTGCATCTAAATGCTTTAAAGCTTAATGATGTCTTATCAATGAGTTAGCAAGCCAGGCCATCAGCTTTTTCACCCGGTTAGTTAAAAATATATTTATCTGTTAAGCAGTGTTCTCCAAACTAGTAAATTTGAAGGTGCTTTTATTTTTTTGGTAAGTCTATCATTTGTCCACGAAAATGTTCATAGTTCAAAGTCCTTTTGTACTGGGATAGTACAACAAACTTTAATGATACTTTTGCTACTGTACTTTCACTTCAGTTTATTAAGTAAATGCTTTCTTGTGGGGCCTTTTGAAACCTTACATTTATCTAAATTAAGCTTGAGATCTGGCAATGATCATTCTTAAGTTAGGCCTGTTGGCAAATGGAAATGAAAATGCAATGTTTACATCTAATACAATGTCTAAATCTGGGTCTGTTACAGTGAATTTACAGAGTAATTTAACATGACCAAGCTAAAAACTGAAAATGGTGAATAACTGATATATATTATTAAATCAGATATATTTCAGCCCCCGTGTATTCCTCACCACTGCATGCTTGAGTCTTTCAGGCCCTGCCAAGCGATCTCAGTGTTAATCCTCGCACACCATTCTAGCTTTCTAATGGGCTGTCTCCTTACCCTTAAGCCTCTAGAGATAATACTAATCAATGCTGTCTTTTAAACATCTGCTCATGGCTTACCATTCATTTGAAAGGATTACTCCCCATATGCTGGTTTTTGCTCCAGCTACTATCCTTAATTATCCAATTAGCACAACCAATTAGATGTTTGAGATTTTCTTCTCCATACATGCGATGATCACAACTCCCCACAGTGCCTAATATGCATTGCATCTGACCTTAGTGAATTCTGAGTACGAGGAACAAATGTAAATGCATATACATGATATAAATAGTAAGTATGAATACATACTAAGTGGACCACGTAGGGAAGACAAATGGGTAGGATGGAAAACCTGAATATACAAGTACCTCTGTGGACTGAGTTTGAGACCCTTGCCCTATGCCATCATTCACCCTCTTCCATGGGTGCTTGCCATCTGCCTGTCCCACATCTCTCTCATTCCATTAAAAAGGGGGCTTGTCAATTGCAAAGGCCCACTCTCATTCGAGGAGAGCTATATTAACACCCAAAACATATTCCATACATTGGGGATTCGAGATCTCAGAATTTGAGAGAATTGACAGGAGAGTAATTAAGCCATTTCTCATTCTGTCTCCGAGGAACTTTTAACATATGCTTTAAGCGTTTTTTTGTATGCATCATTAATCCTGGCACTCAAAAGTGGATTTCTGCACACAAAAATGTGGATGCTCGCTGAATGTCTCACAGAGACTGAAATGAAATTCAAATATTATATAAGATATTCAGAGGTCCTACAAGTTAAGAGTGGAGTGTGCATCTGGTAAAAGTGAGAAACAGGAGTTTGCTTCAGCTAATGGGGATATAAATTTCACCCCATTTTTTCAAAATAGTTGACCTGTTAATGTTTTGATATCCTCCACAAACGCAAAATTCAGCAGTCACACTGCGTGATTCAACTGAAAATAATATGTGTGTCGGAAGGTTGCTCGTTCAAATCCCATGGCAGAGTAATCGTATCATATAGTTGGGATGGCCCTTAGCCCCAAAACAACTTCTCAAAGGGTGCCAGAAACATGTCTGCCCCCGCCCTTGGACTCTCACTTGTATATAGGTCTCATGTATCTCACAGGAGAGCATGGTGTACGTGAGAAGTTAACTGCATTTCACTCACATCCAATAAAAGGGCAGAGAATTTGTACTGGCAAAGAAGAACATCTCCTTGCGTTAATTGTTTAAAGTGTACTTCTATGAAAATAATCCATTTCACAAACATAAATCAGATTTTATGTCAGATTTACCTTCTCATATGATTCAAGACACCATATAACAAAAAACACATAAGCCAACAATCTATTGATAATACATACTGAAAAACGGATTTACTTGAGCCAGTTTTGCATAAGTTGAGAGCCAGCAAATTAATTCTGTCCTGACGTTAATATTTTATATAAAAATAAACACAATTTAAGTAGGAATATAGGTTTGTTCAAATATGTTTGCTAGATCCTATGTTTTATGCAGGAAATTCTATTTCGGAATCCTATGTCTTATGCAGGGAATCATCAAAGTGTGGAAGATGGGAGTACAGTATCAAAATGGAGGGCTGCGGCCGCCTGAAGGACTAAGCTGCAGCTCCTTCTTCCCTGTCGGTTTAGCAGGGGGCTGTGGGGAGGCAGATGTATGTCAGCGAACACGACAGTCAGCAGCGGTAAGCTGCTGCCTCAGCACATGCTGGCTGCGGCGTGGCCCCTCGCCGCAGCGCTGCGGCTCGTCTGGCGAATTGGGAAAACTTGCGAGAAGCAAGAGGCACGGGCATGATGGAGCAGGGGAAGGAGCAGAGCGCGCTGCATAGTAAAGTACCGCCATCTGTTTGCCCTACTCAGGTTTAATTTCCTGCTGTACGGTTTTATTATTGGAGACGAAAAGATGGCGCTCTCAGGTGAATTCCTGTGTGGGTTGGTTCTGTGGGCTTTGGGGCTGCAGGGCTCGGAGGCAATCTGTACAAATATCCCCGCGGGTCACAGTTTCATCACGGCTGGTGCGTTTGAGACATTTCTTAAAACTCTGATGACTCCTATTCGGAAGATTATTCTCAAACCTCAGCTTTATACTGAACAAAATCTGGAACAGTAAAATACATAAGAGCATTAAAAAAAAAAAATCACATCTTATCAAAAGGCAGTTGAAACATTATGCTTGCTTTTTAAATACCATGGCCGAGGAGGCCGTGCTGGACTTTTACTGACGGAAAGCTGACCCAATGTGATAGCTTCTCAAAACATGGCCGCTGTTTATGCCAAGCGTTCATGAGCAACCTATTAGGGAGATGGGTTGAGAAGGAATATGGCAGTCAGTCAGACTGTAAATTGCAGAGCATTACCTAGAAAGGAAGAAATGATTTAACACGGCCTTACCATAGTCAGCATAAATGTTACCTCATAAAACTGCAAATTGGAAAGGTACAGTATGATACGGTTGGAAGAATTCTAACCTGCTTGACAGTCAGAGCTAATCTGAAGCAGACAGGTTATTTTCTTCCTAGCATATAATATATTTTATATAGACTAAGAATTTATAGTATGCAAAGGATAAAGCTCTGACCACAATTAATTATGGAAAAAAATAACCAAAATCAAAGCTATCCAACAAATAGTGCTGCAGGGTCTTTTAAAGGTTAAATGAAAATGCAATGTGTTTAGATTCTGTATTCTTTAAATTCAATAGTTTTATCAAAACTAATTGTCAGGTGACAGTTTGATTAATGCCAAATTATAGGATCAGTTTTTTCTTTGCTCTCATATTATTTATTAAAATTGGTTACTCTAATTGAGTTGCACACACATTATTTGTTTTCTGCATTTTTTCACACCCTTTTCTGTGTGTTTTTGCCTTCGCCCAAGCGTGTCCATTCCTACTTACTTTCACCATTCAGTCATGTGACAGCCTTACCCCAATCATATATGTTTAAAATTTACTCACTAGTAGTTTGGCCCACTAACATAAAGCAGGAAATCCGTGTTATCCAGAAATTGTCCCCGTCTTCATAGATTTGGTAGTGATTGTTTAATATCTACTAAGAGGCTTATAAACCTTTCTCTTCCTGAGATGCTTTAAGAAAGCCATTGTAACATGGTGCTGGATAACAAAGTGAAAGGCTTTAGGCAGATTCACTGAGATAGCTATGTTTCTCTTTCTTAATCATTTACCAGGCACGTTACACCACTGATTTTGGGCCCATGAATCTGTATTATACTGGGCCCCCAACCCTGATCACTCCAATTAGGCTCCAAATATTTTAGGGCCCCGATTGCTCAGGGCCACAGGGAATCATTCTAACTTTGCTCCACTCCACTCAATCATTACGACGTTCCTAACTGTATTATCCACAAACTCACACCTATAAACACTGCACACTTATCATTAAATACGCTAAAGTACATTGTTAAAATTCATTTGAATCATTGACATGTTTATCTTCTTAACATACCCTGAGGGGGTCACTGGCATTTACTTTGACAAAAGACAACAGTGCACTATCAAAGTACTGTTAACAGAATGAATAGCAAGGTTTTAACATTTATTTCCTTGGGCTTTCCAGTTTTCTTTTTTTTAAACCTGTTGACTGACATTTGACACAGATTTAATGAATTAGGCAATGCATTCTTGGAAGTTAAAATGAAGGATTTTGTCACAGTTTTACCTTGAATGGTTGGAAACCCCCTGTCACAGGCCAAATACCCAGGCTTACTGAATGTAGCTAGGAACCTATGTACATAAAGCTACCTGAGGAAGGCAGAGCAAAAAATAATATGCATACCTGTGCTCCATATTTAAGAAAATTATTTATCCAAATATAGATATCATTGGAATTTACTGACACTGAACCCTGATAATGTGTAGCTAATTACGATGTGAACTTGGAATGCCTGAGGAATTGGAACTGGAAGTTTTAAATGAGCCCCCCCGCCCCCATTAGAACACCCGCAGGTTTACTTAAAATATTAGCTGTTCTGTTTTTAGGGTGACTGGTTACTCGAGCAAAATCAAGACCTTTTACTTTCTGTTCTGTTTTTCCAGATCTGCTTGTTCTCATCCTAGTATCCGTACACAATGTATAATTTGAGGCGGCACTTGAGGCACCCATAATAAATCGCAGTGAGGCTTCTCAAGTCCCTTCTATGCACTCAGATTGGTTGTCCAGTAATACGGCTCAATCGACAATCACTTCACCATCTACACCTACATTTTCATGTTTTGTCTATAAATCCTTTCAAAAATCATCTACATTTTCACAGCCAGTGGGGCAGGTGCAGAAACGCTTCATCAAATTTGGAAAAGTATGCAATGCCTGTCACAGGATTTATAATAAATGTAGCGGCTGTGCCACTGCGTAAAACAATCTGCCCATTTCCCATTCAGAATCTCATGAAGTTTCACCACCAACACATCACAGTCTAGAGGCAAAGAACCATGCAAGAAATGCAGGTAAAATAAGGAGAGCAATCAAACATGCAAAAAGTGAACCTTTGGCATAAGTTAGAATCACACTATACAGTAGCAGCTTCCATCAGAATGTGGCAAAACATTCAGATTCATTTGGATTATAAGGTATAACCTAATGCCATTCTGTCAATAGGCATCCCTCTACAAGACAAGAGCTCTCTCTACAAAGAACCTCCTGTGTGCACCACACCAGCACTTCACAGCATTCAACACATTTATTCCCTCAAAACTGGTTAACAAGCTTCTTGCTCTGGAAGCTGGAACCGCCCTTTGTTACTGGGCCTTGGAACTGCCAGAGTTCTGTCATCAGCAAGTCCATGGAGTTGATTTCATCCTCAGGAAGATTTACATGGAGACAAGAACCCACTGACACCTTAACTTCCTAAAATGGCTGAGGAAAATTGAAATGTCACCGTCAAACTTTCCCCAGGTTCTAAAGGTCCACAGTGGCTTTTATTCTCACTGGCTCTGTAATTGCTTGGTATAGCAACTGCCCTGTACAGGATGGCAGAGCAGTGCAGAATGTGGGGAAGACAGCTCCGGTCATCAATAAAACACAGCTCCCATCAAGACAGATTCACTGCACGCTGCCTCAGAACTGCCGACAGCATAATTAAAGGCCCCAATCACCCGGCCCGAGCACTTTCCCCCATCTCCCCTCTGGCACAGGGTACAGTAACATCAGCACTCACGCCACAAGATTCAAAGACAGAGAGATCCTTCACTCTCGCGCTGTAAGGCTAGTAAATGTCCGTAAAACTTTAGTCATGAAGTACATATGGATGATACATACATGTACTAAGCCGCCTCTACAAACGATTAATATTTAATGTGTGCCTGATTGTCAGTGTGTTTGTGCATATGTGAGGATATACACAGTGTGGACATGTGACAGCATCAGCTCTATGTTTGTGCGCAGTGTCTGTGTAGAGGAACACTGCTATTATTTATTTTTTATGTTCCTCCATCCCTTCATCTTCCAACCATTTACCCAATACAAATTTGCAGGGATTTAATACATTTCTTGCATTAAAAAAAAAATGTTATAAGCAGCATGTAAGTAAGCATTTTGTTGTACAGGGTACGTGAATAAAAGACCAGAAACTTGAAGGGTAAGGATGGAAGACAGTCCTGTGTCCTCTGTTGACTCTATTTTCTGTTTTAAAATGGATCATTGCTTTTAACCTCCATCAGAGATGTAGGTCATCCAGAAAATTCTATCACTCTAACTTTGCTATCAATGGTTTTGAATTCTTTATTGTTTGAGGTTCCAATTATTACAGGTGTTAAGCAATAAGCCAGTACGGTGAAATAGTTCAGTGTTTTTCTTTAATTATGGCACCATAATCTGTTTTAATGTGTATGCTTTATGACTGGAATAATAGGAACACCCAAGACTGTGAGGTGTTGAAGTTCCAATGCAATGGAGGGGCTCTGAAAAAAAGGTTAGCATGCAAAATAATTCCACTTTTAAGTGGCTGGTTTTAAAAAGCCATGTATATGTCGAGCTGATATTGGTATGAGTCAATGAGAGTTCACATTGCAGGCTAATCTGTTTCCTGATTACAATCTGAGCTACCACTTGCTTGGGCTGACATTAACGATAGGGACACCCTTCGTAAAGTAAAGTGACAGTATCCTTCAAAAAGCAATAATGACCAAGGATAAAAACAAAATTAGTTAACATATTAGTGTAATTGATATGGTATATAATTAAATTCATGGTGAGTTACTGGAGCATTTTTATTAAGAATAACACTAGTGAGAAAATACACCTAAAGGTATATAACTGATTATAGTTCAATTAAATTACAAGTTTACACAGCAGAGCCGTTTGACGAAAAGATGACACATAAGGAGGCATTCCAGACACAAAGTTTAACATTTTATCGTACACAAAACTCACACTTACTACTTTATATTTTATTCTACTAATGCAGTATAAAACTACTTTTGGAACCAATGTATTGAATAATTCCTTCATGTTTTCTTTGAGCTAAATTTTGCTGTGATCTGCCTGCTCTTCCTTTAGAAGTCACCCCATTATCTGAGAATGAACTAGCTGAATGCTGAAAGATCATGATCATTGAGGTCTTAAAGTGTTACTTTCAATATTATACACAGGTTTTATAGTTATTGTTTAATTAGTGTGTTCCTCCCTTGTGGATATAAGGGTACGAACTGTCTTGTCTGCCATGACTACAAAGAAGAGAAGTCTTTAATTGCCCTCTATTTTCTGTGGTTTCAGTTTAATTATATATTTTTAAGAAATCAGAACGTGTCAAGATCTATGAAGTCTTTTAATTATTTTTTAATGTCACATATTTTACAGTGAATGTTATACTGTATTTTTTCCTATTGAGAGCTGACCTCACAATTAAAAGTTGTCAGATAATTAGTTTCTTGAAACTCTTTGTATAGTAATTGTGTTTTGTAATTTTTACTACATTTTATTTTGGATGGGTGCTAAATTGCAGTTTCTGTGTTTTCGAAATTAAGAGGTATATTTATAACCGGAATATGACATTTGTACTGTAGAACTATACAGATGAGAAACTTCACATTGCTTCACTGTGTCTATATATTAATCATAATCTTATACTCATCATAATCTTACACTCGATATTCTGCCCAGTTTTCCATTCAGACTAAAGGGGTTTATACTGAAGACAGCAAGCCAGTCACCTGCATTTCTGAAGTTCTAGCTGTGACTTTAATTGTAATAGCTCAGGGAGAGTAGTGCACATAAAAACAAGACGAAAGGCTCGTAACACTTCTCTTTAATTTCAGTATGGAGAATCCATATTTCTACCCTATTTGTTTCCATTTGTTACTATTCATTTTAATTCATTACCAATTTAATTTGTTAACACCATTGTCAAAATCGTGCATTTTCCCTAGAAGCTCTGGGAGCCTCTCTGTTAGATTTACTCCGAGATAACTGTGTGGCAAGCAGTAAATCTGTGCTTAGACAGGAAGGTGCTGGACCCCTGCCATAAGTATTGCATACTGTAGGTTAAAGTTAGGGTTAACTTTAGCTGGTGGTTCTTTGAATGTCTTCATCATGACATTAATACTCATCTACTTCACATAACTGCAGTTCTGGCTATTTTTGTTACTTGGCATTTGTTTTGTGGGTTTTAATATAGGTGGCTCAGTGGGTAACAGATTTGGAGTGTCGAATCCCACCTCAGGTCTATCTGTGTGGAATCTGCACAGTGTGGGTTTTCCTTCTGGTGTCCAAAGACATGCAGTTAGGGTGTTATTGTGTACTGGACCTGTACTAGGTCACTGGTATGGGAGTACTTTCAAATTCACAAATAAGTCAGATGTTTATTGAGAAAGAGGAAAACTGATTAGCCTCACTTTATTTATATAAGCTAAATCAAATGTTCAGTAAATGACATATCAACACTCAGAATGCTACTGCACTGCTTTGCTTCTGTTTCTCTGCTCCTGTCTTGATTGCTTCTTAGTTTAAGTAATAGAAATATGATTCATTTTTCTAATTAACATTTTGGTGATTTAGTTCTGCCCAGATTAAGTAGTATTAGAAATCTAATTTTCAATCTTACGGGAGATAAATTATGGGAATAATGCAAGGAAAAAAATGTTGAGATAATCATAGTCATTACTTAAGACAGTGGGGGCACATTAACATTGCACCTCGTAATGAGAATACATTATTTTTGCATGTGGGAATGTGCAGTTTTTTTTGTAATACCATTGTGAAATTGACCTTAGAGCATACATTTTTCATTTGGAGTTCATTATTTCACTTGTTGTATTATATTATCTAAAAAAAAAAACTTTTATAATATGAAATATATACTGGACTTCACTAAACTTAGAAGAAGATTATTTTAAAAGAAATGGTAGCAGGAATTATAGAAAACTGATTTTTATGGCAAATATTACACCATCAGGAAACAAATTAATTTGGCGAGCAAAATATTATAATGGAATAAATCACACACACTGAATTAACACATAGTATCTTAGTTTTAGTTCCATATTTAAATATGCATCCATCCTCTAACCACTTATCCTGGTCAGAGATGCCTGGAGCCTATTTCATTTTCAAAGGGATGCCACTCCCTGGCAGGATCCATGCACACACACTGAATATATCATGTATTTTTTCATTCATAAACCAATCAGATCTGCTGTTGTGTACAGTGACAACATTATTGCACATATATACTATATTCATATATATTCATCTGAAATGAACCACAACTACAGAAACAACAGTGTTTGGAGGCCTAAAAGCCTTACATTACAGACAACTTTGCATCATCCACATACAAGCCAACATGACTGATGTTGAACAAAGCTTTTTTCAGTGTGATTTGGATGATGGCACTTATAAGACATGTTCGCCCTTGTGAATTTGCTGACATGAAAAAGAGCCAAGGCCAATAAACAAAAGAAAGCCACACCAGGATAAACTTAAGCCACCTTTTGGAGACACTGCATTGTCTTTGAAGATTTTTCTTGTGTTTCTGTCTTTCCCCTCATGCTTCCCTCTCAGGACCTGCTACTGGGAAATAACTCAGCTTTTAATGCTGCAATCCCAGAGCAAACACAATGTGGCCAAACTACACTGATGCTCAGCAGCTTCTAAGACAGTGTTTCCCAGCCCAGTCCTCGGGGACCCCCAAACAGCCCACATTTTTGCAAGGGCTGGGAGGGAGCAAAAATGTGGACCGTTTGAGGGTCCCTGAGGACCGGGCTGGGAAGCACTGTTCTAAGAGGTGTGTGTGGGACACTGACCCCCATGCCGACATCCCACAAGACCGATATGCATCACAAATGATATTCCGCTTACCTGCAGTCTTAGTTTCTGCAGTTAAGGTACATTATAACTTTTGGTTTTTTTTCTGAGTTGATGCACTGTCAGAATTTTTTGGCTGATACGTACTTTATACCTGCTGGGAAATGATGAAAAGCACACAGTGAACATCTCACAGCAGTGATAGGGGTGGGAACAGACAAAAACTGAATAAAGACAACCGCACAAAGACTGTGAAGCTTTAACGCCTGGAACAGGGGTGAAAAGAGGACACAGAGGAGAGTCAAAGTAAATGCTACTTTGCAGAATGCCACAACCCAAAAAAAGACAACAATACAAAGAACAAATTATTATAGAAATGTAAGGAACCACATACTGGCCCAACAACAGAATCCATTTGGTGGGCCAAAGGCTCTGAGAGAGTGCATGTCTTTCTGTGTCCTCCTGGTACCAATGTTACCAAAGAGAAACTCATAAGGTGGAACACAGAGCACAGTGAGTACAGAACACCTCTGGGGAAAATAATACGAGGAAAAGAAAAAAGACGCAAACGATCACTATACATATGACTCGGTGTAAACAAGTCTGAAAACGAGGCAGGTTTCCAAAAGATGAAAAACATGAAAATCCGGAAGTGACCTAAACCTGTTCGGCTGTGACTTGAGCCGTGGAAACTGCAGCCAACGCTGGAGTGACGTGAACACAGAAACAAAGGCAGAAGGGAAGTAGCTTCTCCCAAGTCAGCAAAGTTTATAATCATTATAGTCATAGACTAATGAAACTTTATCTACAATGATGATTCATTTAGAACAACTGAGTGACTAGAGCTTTTCACCCCTCACTTCTTGCAAATGCAGGTTTAGTCACAATTTTAGCCAATCATCCTAAACTAAAATGGTGGTGTAATGCTTAGATCATTCCATTTGCATGTTCCCTTACTATGTCATAATGGCCCCGAATCTCCCATCGTGCTTCCTATTCCGCTCTCTGTTGTCATATGCTTCCCCCACTTATTATTTCCACTGTCCCCTATTTCTGTGTCATTGTCGAATGGCATCACACTCTCCAGATTTGGATTGCTTTTAATATCAAATCAAGCTAAGTCAGTTATTTTCCTGACTATTGATTTACTCTTATTTCCTCAGCTATGAGGTGGAAACTGTCAAAAGGTTTGATTTCGCTGAATAGAGACAGAGATATTGCAAGGTCTTACTGACTGAATAAAAGGCCAAAGGCTGAACTGATTAGGAGAGAAGCATGACGTGGAACAGCAAAAATGAACTGGAAAGTGCAAAACAATGATAAAACGGCTTCCCTCGTCAATTTCATTTTCAAAAGCAAGAGGTGTAACCCTGGAATTATAAACCTGTTAGTTATCACATCTGTGTTGTGGCTTGGAAGTAATGGGAAGCGATACATTGGTCTGACACTGAAACAAGTTAAAACCTTGCCTTTAAATGGGTCAGATGGTTTTTTATTGTTCTCTTTATTATTCTCACATTTCTGTGATGCTTATTGAAAAGTATCACATCTTTATTTTGTAGGATCAATATAGTTATAAACAGTGTTTCAGTGCTGAAACAGTAACTTGCAATGTTTAAACTTAATTTAGCTCTAACTGGTGGCATCACGAAACCCATAATACAGTGAGGCAATGATTTAAAAATCTTTTCTGATTTATCATACCCTTCTTAATTATTCCAGAAGTGGATGCTCTGGTTTACCCCGACCCTGGGCTTGTGAAGTAATTAGCACAATAGTGCAAATCAGCCATTTCGAAGCTTCTAATTTAGCCTGCGTGCAGGTTCTCAGCGGGGCCCCTCATTAATCAAAGCAGGCCGTGAACATCAAAGTGCTCCTTTGCTACTATGGTAGCATCCATCACGGCATCGCCATGCTCGATAAATATAATACCTTTGATATGCTGCTAACTTTGGACATTGGCATCTGAGCAAAGAGCTCCCCAGCCACGATACTCTGGGGAACAGAAATGACAAAAATAGTAAGGGGCTCCTCGGCTGCAACACCGGTACTGAACTAGATTACATCAGTTCAGCAGGAACTCACCGTTTGCTTCACTGCAGCCGGATAGATTAAATAACAATTGTTAAATTATTGCATAGTGGTCATGCAAATTAGCAAATGATATGTTTTGAACTGAAAAGAATTAATTGATAACTGGGCTTTTTTGTATTTACATTTTTTATCGTATTTATTTTAGCATTATATTTTGAATCTGTGTAGCTATGTTCAGAACACCGAGTGTTATTTAGATAAAGTGCTGTTGCACCTTTCGCCCGGTTCCACCTATAATAGTTACTCAAGTCCAGCAATCAGATGAAAGAAATTGGTAAACGGATCTACTGGGCAAATCACTGCTTTAATTTGTGCTTCAATGTGTATCCTTTGTCTGCATGCATTTACTCATATATCCTCATGACATACCGATGATTTGGGTAAATTTAGAGACTGGATCTAATAGGTTAACAGGAAAAATGAAACCGTATAGAAGGGTATAACGAAATGGTGGAAAACAAAGGGTTCTTCTTGCCAAGTTTGCGTCATGGCCTGTAAATTTATTACACGACACCAGGCTTACTGTACAGCCTGACACATTTTTCACTCACCTCTGTCCATTCCCTGCTTTCCTCCTACTACTCAAGAGTTATGATGCAATGAACAGGCTTAACCATCTGCCTAGGCTTACACACTATGTGGACACAATAGAACGTGTATTGGATCATTCTGACAGGCAGCTTTATCATTTAAGGCCATGGTCTAGCAATGTGCATTAGCCGAGTGTATGCCCAGGGATATCAGGGGAAATTTGTCGCTCTGAATGGAATATGATAAAAGAACTGTACAGTAGGCTGCTGTTGTTGATTCAGCATAGCAACAATTGTTCTGAAAATTATCTGCCCCACTTTCAAATAGGAGCTCACAAGTTGGTGCATTACAAACATATGAATAATTTATATATCACGTGCATTGATATTGCAGTAGACAAGACAGATGTGCATTTAGACAATGATTTTTAAAATCATTTGAAATATTTACCTTGTAGTCTGAGATTTTCTCAGTATCCTACAACTCATTGTGCATCTGGAGAAGAAAGTTTCAAATGGACCTTTGTAAGATAATACATTTAGCACTTAAGACACTGGCACCAATAACACATTATTGTGACAGTGAACAATGGCCTTTAAGATCGCCTGGCCTTAACCATAAGCAAGCAAACAAAACACGAGACTTTTGGCTTTTTTAGTTTTTTGATTGCATTCGTGGATCTTTGTGGGGACCTGAAAAATGCCCCCCACAATGTCAAAATATCAGATTTTTATCACAATAATATAAACGTAATCCACACTCATACCAACAAACACACATACACTCATTAGATCCATGAGCCCTTTTAGATAAAGGTAACTTTTATTCCTTAAATGTATCCCTCTGGCTCCGATACTCTATGTACATGCATTTGTATTGTTCTAGTAAAGAATGATTTTATCTGAATTCTGCAACCACTGCAGTACTCACTATACACCTCTTTGGTTATTATTGTTGGTGTGCGGCGGAGAATGCCGTTAATCCCATTATTTAACGCATGCTTCATTCTGGTGCTTGGCTCCAATGATCCGTTAAAGCCACATATTGGAATAACAGGAACTGGAGCCTGAAAGTCTAACATAGCTATTTTATGAGCCAGCTGTGATGATTAATGGAGGCATCTTGTGTACTCCTACTGATTTTACTGGTACATACACCATTAATTTTTTCCATTATAAATTGTTGCATGGCTCCTTCCAAAACAAGGATAAAACATTTCATGAAGATATTTTCTTACATGATGGCTTGAATCTATAATTTAAATATAAGAAGATTATCCTTACACCTTACTGAAACAGAAATTATTATATATTGCACTGGTAGCTGGCAAAGCAATTTGGCAATGATAATTTGTATTTTTTTTTTCTGGCAAAACAAATATCTCTGATTTGGCAATTAATTCACTTCTTGACTCCTTAGAAACTCCGTTAATATTTTCACAGCAAACCCACACAAAATACTGATGAAAAAATTTGTGACATTCAGCATGCAGTAACTTGCTAATTTCAAGTTATTTACCTAAACTGCTGAAAAAAGTTGTATAAAGAATGCTGATAAATTAGTCAACATTGTATTTTCAGACACAATATTAATTAATATTTCATAGCATATAATACACCGAGTTATTGGTCAAACTGACTCAATTTGTATAAATGCTCTGTTAGAGAGAAAAACAGTCCTCAAAAAAAATAAACTATAGCATTACAGGAGCACTAGCTAATGCCTACTGACCCAACTACGCCCCAAATTCAGATAGAATGCTTATATTCTTCACAGTTATTATAGACCATAAAATCGAATTTACATGGATTCCTGTTCCTTTTTCTGACTCTCAGAGTGAGAACACCCAAAAGTAACCCCCCTATATCCCAAAGCATTGTCCCCAAGTCTCCCAGCCCTCCAGCTCCAAACCACAGAAAAAGTGCAAACTCAAAGTGAATTTCTATAATACAGCACACAGGAATAAGGGATACAAAGAATAGCAGATGTTATATAGGAATCAGCACAGTAGAACAAAAGAGTGCATACACTATCTGGGCAATGTCAGTAGGTCCCAGGAGAACACTGTAGACTCTGATTATGGACTTACTTGCACCTATAAAACAAAAAGAATAGTAATAAACCTCTAATTAAATAGATCTTTGTGAACAACCCCTCCCCATTCACAATGGCAGCTCCACCTATTATTCATCTTGATATGTATGGGTGGGCTGCACCTATATTGACCGCTGTGGCCACCTGAGACCTGAGTCTTCAGCTTTTCTACATTACCTGAGCCAGATAATAAAGGGCTTGATAATTAGGTGACTTACAGAGGACACACGGTAGTTGAGATCTTGGATAGGGAATATGAGCTGAATGTGGACTGGCCCTTAGATGTGGGTTAAGAACCACATCAACACATCTGCAGAATACAGACCGGCTCTTTAGAGTAGGCAAGCCACTAATAATTAATGGCAAGAAACTCCAACTACCCCTTTAGCATTCTCAATAATAAATGATTAATGTATGTACGTGCACTAATCACGGTTACAACGGAATTTAATTTCATGTTTTCTTTCAGTCTGCCAATAAATAGACCAAATAATGCAAACTACAAATACAATGCTACAAAAATAAATGATGAACATAAGTGTAAAATTCACTCCTGTAATGAACAGAGATGTTGCCTTTTTTCCAGTGCCTGCTTAGTAATCATTTGTTACTCTAGCACTTGTTGAAGATGGGATTCAGCGAGATCCATCTGAGTGCAGGACCCCACACTTGGTCCTCTTTCCGGGTTGCTGAGGCTGTTCTTCTCCACTTTTGGACTCCAGTTTTGTCTTTTGCAACCATCTTCTTCCAGAGTTCCAGATGTTAGTCTGGTGAAGCCATATTTTTAACTTTGTAGTGTTCCTGGTTTTGGTAACCTGAGAGGGTACAAATACTTCTTTAGTAGTTTAGTAGTTTAGTAGTAGGTCCTTAGTAGTTCCTTCAGTAGTGCTCAAAGGGTTACAAAATTAAGTAGCAAATGTAGTAACTGCTTGAGATACAATATGGTGTAACGATTCATTAATGATGAACGAACATGAGATCAGTACATAACTAAGACGAAGTTTGTGGTTAATTACTGTAATACATAAGTCATAGTATAATACTACAGTATATTATTTGTAGCCCCTGGTTTCCCCTTTCTATATTTCACCCCCAATTCCCACGTCCCAGTGTCCTGTTTCCTGTCAACATTTAATAATGTTTAATAATTGAAACACATTGTTCTTTAATAATATATATAATAATATATAATAATATAATATAGCTGGAGTGCCCTGCGATGGGCTGGCCCCCCATCCTGGGTTGTTCCCTGCCTCGTGCCCATTGCTTCCGGGATAGGCTCCG
>JAODKL010000095.1:24036114-24046446 GCA_026780765.1 Petrocephalus schoutedeni | reverse complement strand
GGCCCCCCATCCTGGGTTGTTCCCTGCCTCGTGCCCGTAGCTTCCGGGATAGGCTCCGGATCCCCCGCGACCCTGTCTGGATAGGCGGGTTGGAAAATGGATGGATGGAAGTCTGTGCTTGGTATGGCCCCATCTTATATATCAGATCTAATCAAACCACATCCAACTTCAGGATCCTTGAAATCTAACACACAACTTCTTTTAGACGTTCCAAGATCTCGACTTGAAGTTGAAAGGTGATTGTGCTTTCTCAGTTGCTGCCCCAAGATTGTGCCTCTCTATGTTACACAAGCTGCATCAGTCATTGCCTTTAATTCTGCTCTTAAGACATACTTTTATAGACAGGTCTTCAGTCCAGGATGAGATACCATAGCTCTGGGATAGTTGGTTATTTTATTTTACTTTATTTCATTTTCTATCATGCTATTCCTGTTGCTCTTCAATTCAGATATTCCATATTTGTGTGTATTTCACACTTTATAAAGCACTGTGGTGTATGCTTGTTGTTTTGAAATGTGCTCTATAAATAAATTCTACTTAGTTATTTACTGAGCCACACACCATGTTTATTTTCTTTTATTTTACCACAGCTGTATCAGCAAAGGGTCCCATACTATCAGCATTTCCAAGAGAAATGTACAAAGTATTATTTCTGCATCATATGGGCACGCAATACAAAAAGAAGGCAGACAAGGCCATCATTCCTGAGTGGCTGCTGTGGACACTCCCTGGGGGATTTCACACCTGAATCTGACAGTAGGAGCCTTCTGATTGACTTCAAGCAACAACAGGGACATAGCAGCACTACAGCGGCCACTAGGGGCCCCCTAACCCAGATCCTCCATTTAGCAATTGTGAGACAAGAGACTCCATCATCCAGGCTCCCATTCATCGCCCAGTCCAAGCTGTCCAAATAAGCTCTCGAAAGCTTGTTATACCAATTGTTAAAGCTACAACATCATAAAGTATATGAACTACAGTTTCATTTCTCAGTGAACATGGCTACACTAATTTCTGTTGTTCGTGAAATTACAATTTAATATGGTTTTATTTTAGTTGGAATATATATCACAGTGGTTATAATACTTCCTTGCTATAACACAATGTAAAAGGGTGTTATATTTGTCAGAAAAGCTGGATCAGTTGTTTATGCCAAACTCGTAGCCTTTATGAAACTAATTTGTAGCAGGAGAATGCTACAGAGTAAGTCACGATAGCTCATATGAGATTATATGCCACTCATGACATTACTGAATAATATTATGATACATTGTTACCTCAAGCAGTGTTTTCTTTTGATCGATTACAGTATATGACACATTACTGCATTGCCTGGGAAGATTACACTGTTATCTATTAATATACCCTATTCAGGGACTTGTAGGCTGACCTCCATTTAACTATCCTTTTAAAGCTGGTTTAATATTTTATTTTCTTTATAAGACCAAAGAGGCATCAACAGAGACTTAAAAAAAAACAGTAGGGTCTTAGCACAAAGACCAATGATCAAAGAATAAAACGGTACAACAATAGATTTGCTAAGAAAAAGATTTTACTCTTTACCTGTAGGCCACTTTTTATTCATCCACTGATTTAAGATAAAGGTGTAAGTAAGGTATATAGTTCATTGGTTTGTCATTCATATTCATAATTTTCTCTAAGATGTATGTATTGTTACGGATATGATAGAAATAAGTGATGACAGAGGAGTGGTGTGTATGTGTGAGTCTGTTTGCTTTGTGATGGACTGGCATCCCATGCAGGCTGTTTCCAGGCCCTCATGTGACCTTGAACAACATGCCCTGAAATGGACCAGCATCCCAACTGTGCTGGACATTATGCTCTCTGATCCTGGTCTCCCCTGCAACTCCCCTGTCCGGGATAACCAGTTGTGATTAAACCTTAATGCATTCAACATTTTTCTGGAAATACGAGCATTAAAAAAATAAACAAAAATGCAATATAAGTATCAACATTACAGATTAATAATAATGTTTACGTCCACTGGGTTTTTAAAATGTATAACTGAGGCAGCTTTTCCCTTATCTGTCCAGAAGTTTTGGGTTGAACGTCACATAATGTGGAGTTTATTTGCACATAGACGTTTATTTAGCAATAAGATACATTCCGGGGGCATCCTGTGAATCTAGTTCCTTAGCCCTGCTTTAGACCACAGAAAGACAAGAGAGAATTGAATAGAGCCTGCCTTCAACATTAAAGCTCGCGGCAGATAAAACGGGGAAACACGCAGCTTTCTGCCGCACTTTCAGCGGAGATGGCCATGTAATATTAAGGAGCTGGCGGGTTGGGACTGCTCAAGATTCATGTCTACTGTAAGGCCCTGTGCGAGCGGAGAGGTAGTGCATCATATCACTAAGACCTAAGAGCCGCTGTGAAAAGAATATGTTCGTCTGGAGGGTGATCTATGGACGTGCATCCCAAACAAAGTAAGGCATATAAGGAGATTAAAAAGCAGTTACACTTCCTGTACGCGATTTTTAGTCAGCCGGGGCTCTAATTGCAGCACACGTATGATTCTCTGCTCTTTAATCTATACATCGATCTATTGTAATATCTATGATTATCGCACAAATACCGACACTAAATAAGATTTGCGTGGAGTCTCCTGTATAATCGCCTTACCCTCCATTATTGTGCCATTGATTTTTGAGGGTGTGATACTGTTTCAAGTGATTTACTTTTTTCATTAATACGCAGCAATGAAAGCAGGTTTGCTGTGGCACATAGAGGACACATTTCTTACAAGTCTCTGTACAGTAAGAAATGCACGTCTTTCTGAAGTAAAAGAATGCATCCCTGTACATACAGTAGGAGAAAATGTTAATGATGGGAAAAATGTTGCTCATTAAAAGTTACTGAATGTTTCAATTTTAAATATATTATTGTAGTCATGGTTAGAGTCCCATGTGTGGAGTATGCATGTTCTCTCTTTTTTTAATGGGTTTCTTCCCATAGTCCAAAAACATGCAGTCAGGCTGATTTTCATCTCTAAATTCCTTGTAGTGTGTTAGTAACCATATTTGCCCCCAGTGACTGACTGGCATCCCATCCAGAGTGTCCCCCTATGTTGCAGAGGAAAGCTTCCAGGCCCTCTGTGCTTCTCAAAAAGATAACCAGTTTGAAGATGGATATGCGTATTCGACAAATTTAAGTCATGATAAATCTCAATAGGTGGTTTATTTTTTCAGGAATTTATGTAATATGGCAAAATGATTGTGCATCACATTTGTAAATATCAAGAAAATTATTCATCAGGCGGTAATTTACTAAATATGTTGCTAAGTGCCTTTCCACAGAGTACAAAAGCAGTCCTATGACACATAATTTAATCTGGAATCTTCTGGAACTGTGATTCATATGACTCTATATCAATGTCTTTATCAACGATATTACTTCTATCTTGCCTCTTAGGCTTTTAGGCTTGCAGTTTTGGGTTATGGTCCTTTCCTTGTGATTTTCCAAGTGGGAATTAATCTGCACTCAGGCGATTTCCATCTTAAGGGCTGCCTATATCTACCCAACAGCACCTTCATGTGGCTGCAGTAAACACAGAATGGAATAGGACTACGTGTATTGCGTTTAAAGTAGTATCGCTGTCAGACTGCAGAGAGATGTTCAGCATGGTGAGGTCATTAGAGAAGGCTTCGTCCTCACAGGGAAAGAGCAGTAATTTAAAAAAGGTCTAGAGAGCGCAGTGTGTCCCAGTATGTCACATGTCTCCTGTGTGATGGCACTCACGGTGCAGGTGACAAAGGTAGGGTACACTCTCGGAGCACCCTAATGATGTGATGTTGAGCAGCTATTGGTGCAAATGTTAACAGATGGCCTCGTACTCATGCCTCCCCTTCCATGCTGACTTCTGAGAAGAATTAGGGGATGCGTGACAGAGCGAGTGAGTCGTACAGTAGTATTATACCTTACAGCAAGTTGCCGCTGAGGATGCATGTGTAATTCCTCTGAACTCCACAGAACAGAAGCATTGGGGCATCTTTGAGGGAAACAAGCATGAAAAAGGCATGTCGGCTGAGATTTATTCATATTATTAACTATGTACAATGATTCCCTGGATACCCAGGCTCGGATGAGGGATGTGTGCATTTTTAGCGGCCATCTACCAGCACGTTACTTAGTACATCTGTTCCGTTATTCTGACAGTTCTGCACTAACCAGGGCAGCTGTGCTGATTGAGTTTAGCTTTTCAAATGATTCTGTTAAATTGGATAACTGAATAATTTATTTCAATTTACATTTTCATAATCGCACATTTGTTTCTTTTTTCTTACATTATTTAAAATGAATGCTCTCTTTGTAAAAACAGGAAGAGGCCTTGTTTTGAACTGCAGTCCCGAGGGGGACCAGGACAGGCAGTCCCAACTTTTATAGTGTACAGCATTTGCATTGATTCAGAAGTAATGCAATTAGCATCTCACTGCAGTGTCTAAAGCTAACCAGTTCTCAGTCATGTATGCATTTTGATGGGAGGTAAAGCCTCTTTTCATAAGTGATTTTATGAAATAATTCAGAATATGCAGTTAATTGGCTCAGTGTTCCCAACATTACATGGAGGATGATACATTTCCATTTGCTTATAATGCGAGAATTGCTGCAATAAAAGGTTAACAAACAACATTATCTGTAGATTCTTTAGCTACCTACAGTATTTCACCTAAATGATTTACATTTGTCTCCTTTGGCTGTTATCTATGTGGCAGTAAAACAATTGATTCAAATGCAAATAAAACGTAACACTAAATGTAAAAACAAATATATATATATATTTATTAATAAAGGAAACTCTCAACAAATGAATATGTCCACATATATGAATATTTCCGTAATGGCCTCAGTGTAGATCATTTTAAATAACCTTACATTTTCTATGTTTGCATCTTCATTGCACGGTGAGGCTTATGGCGGTAACATACCGGTGGTGTCATACTGGACCATAGCTCTAACGCTCTCCATTAGCATCATTCCTGCTCAATCACGCCCCCTTTTGGCCATGACTGTAACCCCACACAATGAATACAGCTCAGTATATCAGCATATTCATTAGACAATATAATTTTTTTTATTCTAAAGTATTTCTAAAATATTCTAAAATATTTCTAAAATACCATGCTTGTAAACTCCACACTCACAGCCCACAAAGATTTTCAGAAGCATTATGCCTGTTCTATATATTCTACTCTTCAGATTAAAAAGCCACAAATAATTCAAGTTATTACTAAGACTAAACTTATGCATAGAAAACTCAAAGTACGAATGCTGAATTAATTCATACATTTTAAGGTTTCTTGTTTGTGTTTCTATGACAATGAATCAAGAAGGATAATATTCTGCATTTCACGTATTTCTTATTACATGTGCAACTCTGTGTGTGTGTTTCAAAGCAGCACTAAATTGAGTTTAAATCATTAGAATTAGAATGACGCCAGTGCAGGGCCTAATGATTCAACAAAGGGGTAATAAATCTTTCTGCAGGGCCCCAGGTGCACACGCACCATTTCAAAATGAAGACTGTCAAATTCCAGTCGCACCCAGCTGTTAAATTTAGAAAATATGTCCTCATCTCTCGTGATAATGCAAGTATTTGCATGTATTCACACAAACTTTCGGGGGAAAGGAAAACTATTAACCAATCTCTTTAGATTATGAACTGCCACTGGTTTGCATTTACAAAGGTGGTAATGAAGGCGTTGGATCAAATGTGAACAAATGTAATAAACAAAGTAAGAAATTAAATGTCGTTGGAGTTCTTTATTGCACTTTTCATATTTTTGGAATGCAGTGGAGAGGGACTAAGCAGTTCATTATTGTGCAGACGTCTGAGAGCCAATCTGAGAGCAGCAGTATATAATCTAACACAATGTTTTATTGTAGTGACCTTTAAGACTGATTTTAGTTATTATAAATTTGAAATGAAGTGCTACTGTGCCAGTGCAGTGCTATGTCACAGGAATTATTCATTTGGATTTATAAAATTCATAGAGCAATTTTGTTTCCGATAAGTATTTTATATAGGGCGGTGGCGATAGTAATTTAAACTGAAAAAGAGTAGGTCTTTAGGAACATATGGACGCAATAAGGAAAACAACATGCCTCAAAGATTATTTTCACAATCTGTGATTTAAGAACAGCAGAGTGCAGAATAGGGTTTATATTCAAGGAACTGTTTTTTCTAAACATGATGGTTAGTACCAAAGCTACATTTTTTTTCATGAAATAATCATTCATTCATTCAGTCATTCATTTGTTTTCTATGCCCACTTGTCCTATTCAGCATCACAGGGAAGGCAACTTAAGGAATAACCAGGAACTGGGCACCAACCCGTGTTATAAATACACATACTGTACAGATGAAGGGTGAACCAAAGTGTTTAATGCATTACAAACTGTGAATGTCTAATTCTGTGGGTGGGAGACGTGGATGTCTTTATGTCTTCTCAGTTATGGATGGGAAGGTGAAAGCTGCAGATATACAGGAGAGACTATGAACCACAAGACCAGTTTTCTTAATGTGCATCACAGGAGAACTGCTGCACCTGAAAGGTTTCATAGCAGTTATACCTGTCATTGGCATCCATGGGGAATAGTGTCCCCTTGACAAGTGTCAACAGAGGAACATGTGGGAAGCCTCCCCAGTCTCTGTAGTCTATAATCATGATGACCATCATTGCCCAAATAGCTGTGCATTTAAATCGCACGGAGAATGCAAATCCCAGAGTCTGCAGATACAAAATCTGCAAATCTTACACAAATAACATCCTGTAAGCTGCACAGGCAGACATGGCAGTGCAGTGAGAGGGACCCTTTGACAGCCATAATGATGACTTCATGAATTATCCCGGCAGGGCTGCGATGTGACCCCTCTGCGTTGCTCACTGGCAGCTGTGATTAGACCTGGGGGAAAAGGAGGCTGCATGAGAGGTGGCCCAGAGGTGAGGGGGTGGGGGGGTGCCTTAGAGGTGGGCTATAAGATGGCCACAGCACATCATCTTTTTCTGTCAAAGAGACACAGGTGTCCAATCCGCAGCCTCTGCTCCTGCTTAGGTGACAGAATTCCTGACTTCAGGGTGTCGAGGGAAATCCATCCATTATGTGGAAGAGGAAGCTCTGTTAGAACAGCCAATGACACCAGAGGATTATAATTCTGGTCGTAAACTCCTTAACATTCTTCATAGTCTTCATATGAAATACGGAATAACAGTTTAAACCAAATTTAAAATTATTTGTAAATAATAATATATGCACTTAAAATGTAAAAAAAACTTATGTTAGGCAATTGATTCATTGTACCTCCTTACAATACTATAAAAATAAGTGGTATAAAACTAGATTTTTGCAATATTTAAAATTTTTATAATGTGGAGTTGGTTTTACTAATATGATTTATAAAAGAAGAGAGACTTTGTCTTGTATTTTGACTCTGCACATATTTATAGTTATTGGTAATTTTTATTGTGAATTTCTGTGACACTGCATTTCTCCTGTTCACCATTAGATGGCAGAACCCACATTTTAAAAGGATTCAAAGGATTGAAAAGGTTTATTGCCATTTGTACTAATACTGAGCACTTGCACAGTGCTTCCTTGCATGTTTCCTGCAAACAGATACAGGCAGGACAGACACTTAGTAACAGGATACAGGACTGCACTTAAAGTAAATATAAATGTGAATATGCAGATATGAATATAAATATGGAGATATGGATGTATCTGGAAGAATAAATATGGTGTATATAATATACAGGCATAGCAGAAGATAACAGTGCAAATACAGCTCTAGAAAAAAACAAGAGACCACTATAATTTTTAAAAATCTGCATTTTTAAATCCAGGTTTAATCCTTGTTCTGCTGGCAGAAGGCTGCACTGTACGGCAGGCTGCTTCCAGGCTAAAAGTGTTTAAGACAGCAGCACACAAGAACAAAGTGAAGCAGGAGACGGTGGATGCAACTTTCTAATGTCAGAAATGACCGTCAACTTATCCGGCTGTAAGGATGACCTTGAGTGGCCTTCAAAAGGAATTGGAAACAAGTAGTGTGAATTGCACTGCTAGAATAGTTCATCGGTTCATAACAGTATCCTAGAAGCAGGACTGAATGGCCATAAAGCAAGGAAGAAGCCCTCCATCAATGAGAAGCATGGAAGTGCCAGGCAGGAGTTTGCAAAAAAATGTCCATACATATAAACTGAGAAATGAGTGTAGTGCAAAGCCAGAAATACTAGAGTTTCAGCTTTCTAATGGGATCAGTGCAAGAAAAGCATACTCTCAAGCATCCGGAGTTACTCTAACGCTTTCAGAAGCTCATGCTGCACAGCTAAACCTAAACCTAAATTTAAAATATAATAAAACTCTTACATACATGTAAATGTGTGTGCAGACTTGTTTTGAATTAAAAATCTTATCCCAGCCAGCTGACCAAAGCTGGAAACTCTGGAACAGTGACAAGTGCAGTGTCACTGACAGGTCAGAAGTCATGGCAGTGGAGAAGAGACTGAAGCAGGGGGAGGTTCTCTGCATTGACTGCAGCTGCTTGCCAGTGGGGATAAAGGTGAGAACTGGCAATGCAGGGTGGCTGGAATCCCCTATGATGATGTTATGGTGAAGATGTTATGGATCAACGGGGACCGTGCCCATAATCCTCTGTGTGGTTTTTACTGGCTTCTGCTGGGCTTTGCGATACTGCTCAGAGTACTGTAGCTGCCATACCAGTATGTGATGCACACTGACTGGTTTATCATTATTACTGATCAGCCTAATGATAATATTGTGGGGTTGGATGGAGTTGTGCTTGAATTGTAGGTGAAGAGGGAGTACAGCAAGAAGCTCAGCACACTGCCCTGCCAGTCTTAATGCTGGTAGAGGATGACATTTTGCCACCAATGTGCCCATGATGGGGTCTACTGGTGAGTAAGTTTAAGATCCACTTGCAGAGTGAGGAGGTGATCCCCAAATTCAAAAGCCTCGTAACAAGTTGGGTTCTGACGCTGTTCTGTTCTGATCCTGTTGAAGGCTGAGCAGTAATCCACAAATAGCAGTCTGGTATAGCATTTTTTATTAACCTGGTCAGACAGGTTTAGTTTGGAGAGCAATTGTGATGTATCTTCAGTAGATTCTTTGGGGCAGTAGGCAAACTGAAGTGGGTCTAGACTATCCGGTATGATGTTCTTAACGTACTGTAGCACTAGGCTCTCAAAGCATTTCATTGTGGTGGGGGTGACTGCCACTGGGTGGTAATCATTAAGGCAGTCCACTTTGACTTTCTTTGGAACAGGGATGATTGTTATGTTTTTAAGGTGGGTGGGGATAGTAGACTGTCTCAAAGAGTGATTAAAGATGTCAGTAAAGACATCTGATCACTAGTTGCACCAGGTTTTTAATATGCGTGCAGAAAAACTGTCAGGGATGGCCACAGAGAGATATAGTTGTCACTTTGGGCGGAGCCAGAGTTCACCGGGTTCAAGGGGCGTGGTTTTCCTTAACGCTGATTGGCTGCGGGTATTGATTGACAGGCACTAGAGAACTTGTCCCAAGCTAAGCAACTGGCCGTATAAGGTAAGGAATTTATGTTTGAAGGGGCATGGTTTACCTTAATGCTGATTGGTCGCAGGGGTATGATTGACAGGACCACTCCATATGCCCCACTCTTACCCTTATTTAAGGGGGGCACACAGGCTTGTCAAAACCACAGCCACCACTTCAAGGGCTAACATGGCTGTAGGGAAGACTGTTGTTAGGATAACTCTGCGAAGTGGCTGGGTCTGATTCTAGTCGTATTTCTGATTCTAGTCCTGTATTTCTGCCACACGCATGCCAACGAAAACCTTAAAACGACATGACTCGGATTTCAACCAAGTCAACACCGTGGTGGAATCTGACCACAGGATCATCTGGGTGACTTCTAAGGTAAGCTCCTTCTCGAGTAATTTTGAGAGTTGAGCTCCGATGAGTGCGGCACAGAGCTCTAACCGAGGCATGGAATGTAGCCGCTTAGGGGCAACCTTGGACCGTGCCAAAAGGAATGCTAAGTGCACACCACCATCACGGCCCAATGCTCTCAGATAGGCCACTGCACCGTAAGCCTGCTCAGACGCATCACAGAAGATGTGCATCTCTCTGCTAGTGCTCAGTGGGGATATGTCCTTGGGTAAGTACGGTCGAGGAAGGAGGACTTGGGGCAGGACTTGAAGCTCTTCCTCCCAATCCTTCCACTGCTGCAGGAGGTCTTGCGGTAGCAGGGGTTCATCCCAACCCCTCTGCTTGTCCCAGAGACGTCTGACTAGCAGTTTAGCCCGAGTGGTATAA
>JAODKL010000095.1:23994562-24013846 GCA_026780765.1 Petrocephalus schoutedeni | reverse complement strand
ATCGCGATATATCGTATCGTGACCCATGTATCGTGATACGTATCGTATCGTGAGGCCCTTGCCAATACACAGCCCTAGTGTATATGTGTGTATATATATATATCCATCCATCCATTTTCCAACCCACTTATCCTGTTCAGGGTCGCGGGGGGTCCGGAGCCTATATATAAGCAAAATCTATAAGGACCAAAGCCCACAGAAAACAGGTATCTATGAATGCACAAAAAGCCCACTTCCAGGGTTGAGCAAAGGCACTTTTCAGACGGAGGACCTTATTGTCAAGTGGGGAAAGAAAGGAAAAACTGTGGCAGGAATAGTGACTGAGCCGATCCAGGCAGAGGGGGGCGATAACCACGCATCTCCGGCTTTCTTCAGAGCGCTGCGAGAAATCGCACGGAAGGTAAGGTTCACTCAAGGTGGCCGTGCCGTCAGACTGAGCAATCAGTCGAATGACTGGATAACAAGGGGCTTTCCTTCCCGATCCTCCAGCATGGCTGCGCCTTCCTGGTGGATGAGGTCCAGACAGGGGGTGGCGCTATGGGCACGTTCTGGGCTCATGAGCACTGGGGCCTGGATGACCCTGGAGAAATTGTTTCTTTCAGCAAGAAAATGCTAACAGGGGGTTACTACCACAAAGATGAGCTGACACCCGACAAGGTCAGAGTTAATGGAAATGTCAGAGAAATCTAGCGATTATCCTCCTCATTAAATTTTTTATTTGCTGATTAATTCCAATGCGATTGTTAAACGTTAGCACTGTCTACATGCCTCTGTGCTAGTAGTTTTTATTTCCATTTTATCACTTTATTTCTCGCAATAAGTCATGATGAAACCTATGCAGCTGGCGGCTCAGATGCAGCAGTGAGTTCACTACAGAGCGTGAAGGTTTTGTTCATCCCACAGCCATTCAGAATCTTCAATACCTGGATGGGGGATCCAACTAAAAACCTTTTGCTCACTGAAGTGCTAAATGTGATCAAGACTGAGAACCTGCTGGAGGAAGTGAGGAATTCTGGGAATGTGATGCTGCAAGGCTTGTATAAGCTACAGGTACTGACCGTGGGCAGGATTTAGCCAGGATGCATGTATTTTTAGGGAGAATGGTGGCATATTAGAAGTCGTCTGCTGTCTTTCCTAACAGGCCCGTTACCCTAACATCCTTAGTGCCGCTAGGGGTCAGGGCACCTTCTGTGCCATTGATGTCAAAGACACAATGATATCGAAACAGCCTCATTCTCAAAGCCAGGAACAAGGGTAAGGAACAAGGACACCTACAATGTTAGAGGTCTTTTGGTAAACTATCTAGATTAATATTCATCATTTGTTTCATAGAAACAAATATAGAGCACATTTGAATCGTAGAACTAGGTAACAATTTGTACAGTACAGGTACTACTTAAAGGTATGTTCAGTTTGCTTTTTAAATGGAGGTTTGATTAAATTCACTAAGTTTAATGAAAATTATAAATCAACGTGGTTATTGAATGTGGATTACTGACCTGGGTGTTTATGACCTCACAGGTTTGGTCTTGGGGGGCTGTGGAAACCAATCAATCAGGTTCCGCCCTGCTCTGGTATTCAAGGAACACCATGTACATCTCTTCCTCAACATCTTTAATGATGCGCTGGCTGAGTTCCAGTAGAGGAGTAAGAAGACGGGCTCAAGTATAACTCAAATGGGAAAGGGCACTGATCCATATATACACTGGCAGTTTTTAAATGGCCAGATCAGCTTCTTTTCTTTATGCATATGCAAAAAATAAACACGATCTATTTAATATATTTTAATTTTCTTAACTGCTTGGCACCACAACTACAACAGTGAATAATTTTATGTTCCTTATGTTATGTATGACAACTTCATATTTAGTTTGTATTTTAGCATGTGTTAAAAAAGGACAAACATCCAATTGGCTGGTTAGTTATGGGAACTGCTGACTTTGCAGTTGAATTTTATTGTTTCCGCTACATAAACTTATTTTTACACCATTAAACAATTTAGAATTTTGTTATCTAACACTGTCATCTCTCAACAATAACATGTACTTATCGTTTGAAAGACTTACTATAAGAATAAATAATAGCCTGGCCTGGTCTGAGGTGTGCCTTATGGGAAACCACCAAAGACCTGTTTAAACCCCTCTTTGTCCACCACACGGCCAAAATATGTGGAGAAATACAAAGTGCTAGGAGAGCTGTATCGCTTTAAGCGCAGTAAAGTTTCATGTTTGGCGTCTCCCGTGTCCCCGAGAGTCATGATATCAGTCACAGGTATATAAATATCCACCCTTTTACCCCAGAAAGTAAGGTGAGACACCTTAAGAGTGGTTTTGGTGTCATCCAAATACATCATACCGACAAATCTCCTGAGATAGTGGCTTAGGGAATACAGCATGACAGCAGCAAACACTGCGATTCCAGTACTGTAGCTTACGAGGGTGTATGGGACTTGTCCCTGAAAATAGAAGTAATATATTGGAGGGAGAATGACAAAGGTGATTCCGGTCTGAAGCAGCTTGAGTCGTGAAATTGCACGCAGGAATCGGATGGCTGGAAATGCATAGATGAGAGTAAACTGGCGTGACGTCAGTTCCCCAGGCTTCGGCTGACCTTCTTTATGCAATGTTGTATAAGCACGACAGCACTGCTGTAGTCCGACTTTCGGCCTTGTGGACATCAGGCTGTTTTCAAATAGAACTGGTTGAATCCCACGAAGGAGACATCTTGAAGGCACCATCACAGAGTATTCCCGACAAGCAAATGTCAAAGGTATGGTTAAACGTGAAAAATGTCTTAGCATTTGCTGTAAAGAACACAAAAACAGGATGTTATTAGAAATACGACACCCCCCCCCCCCCCTAAACAATATTCGGCAACATTTATTTCAGTGGGGAAGTGTAAAAACCTTTTAAACATTTGTGACAAAAATACTATTAATCCTGATGCATCTGACACATGTACAACTACCTACCAACGAGTGGAGATACAATTAAATAAATCCGACGAGGTCTGGGGGGTGCCCTCCAGTGAAATAATCAGTCTATTAATTCCCACAGTTGATGTGTTTATGGAAAAATAAAACACTACGTCATGATATTTTCTCATATCATTAAATAAAAAATAATAACAAAGTATGACATCTTACCGCTAAAAAAAACTCACCATATTTAAGACAGAACTGCATGGGCAGTGAACACAGGAAGAGTGTCTCACTTTTAGGGATCCGGAGGAAACAATTGGAATAATTGCATCGTTCCTGTCATAATACAATACAACCCGGTGGGCTAAAACGGAGTAGCATATAGACAGCACTCACCTTATCCATAAATAATCAATATGATTTATTGCCTTAATAGACAATTAAAATTATATTTTGAAAACCTTATTTTTTTAGGTTTTCCGTGCGGTACACGCCAATGGTTTTTTTACTACAACTCCCAGGTAGCCAAGCAAGGCTGGACAAGGAAGAGGTTTACACACTGACGTGTACGAAGGAGCCCTACCTCTGCATGTTTTTCCTCATTCATTGTATGTTTGTTAAGTTTGTCGTATAATAAAGAAGAATACTGCTAACTGGCCATATCTGCCGATAATTAAAATGACGCAGCCAAGCGCGGATACATCGACACTTTGCCTGTTTGATGTCGATGGGACTCTAACCGCAGCTCGACAAGTGAGTTAAAGTGCTTACTGTCCCAGGTTATTCCCCGAGTACACTTAAAGGGCTGTGAAACCAGTTTGTTTTAGCTGTGTCAACTAGGAAGCGGATCATTACCTTCGTGATCGGTGCACATTTTTGACATTTTAAACATTTATTTCGGAATAACTGTCGGGCGGGAGCATGTAGTTGTGTGCCTTTGAGATGAAGAATATATAATTAAAGGTTAAATGTCAAAGTGAGAACATGCAGGCGACTTAGCGGGACTGTGGTGCTGTAATGCGATGCTATTGTCGTCCGGTTCGAGTGATCTTTATGTAATGAAATTGCATATTGAATGTATTGTGTAAGGGGTGACATTGTACCTCATTCAGCAGCACTGCTTTGTCACACTTAAAGGACTTCCTTTTGCAGGTGAATTGGTATTTATAAATTTCCATTAGTGTTTATGTAAACCAGCATCACATGCAGACTGCCTTGTGCACAATGCTCCTTGGGATTGGCACCAGCAAGTCCCTCCACCTCCAGGTCCATAGGCACGTACTGAACCTGCTTCCCAACTGCAGTGCATGTAAAACATACAGCCAGCTTCATCTGTGATTACGTGTCTGTATTTCAGAAATGAAAATACAAAAATAAATTTCATGAAATGAATACCTTTTAAGCAAGTGTTTTGTTGTTTTTTTTTTTTTTTTTTTTAGAGAGCGACCCCTGATGTGGAAGAGTTTTTGGTAAACTTACGGAAAAAAGTACGAGTCGGAGTTGTTGGGGGATCCGACTTCAGCAAGATTAAAGAACAACTAGGAAATGATGGTAGGAAGAAGAACCGGCATTGCTGGAGGTTCCTTCAGCCCAATGCACTGATTGCATCAGATGCCCTAGAGTCAGGATGACTCAGTTAATAGGATGTGTATGTTTAATGTGCATGTTTGCTCTATTCCTGCAATGTTGTGGCACTGTAGTTCATTAATCACTTAGAGAGGTAAGGGCTGCACACCACCACACAACAAACCACCTCAGGGATGAGAACCTGGGTGCAGCCGGGCAGTGGGCGATACCTCAGCACCACACTGCTCAGATGGAGCGGAACAGTGAGAAGTTTTTCCCGGGGCTGGAGTGCCAATCCTGCCACCAACTCCCAGATTTCCCCTGAAGTTGGAGGACCTGCATGTCATACCCAGGACGATTGCAGCTTAAGGGCCTTGCTCAAGGGCCTAGTGGAGTAGAATCACTACCTGGCATTCAGGGGATTCAAACCAGCAACCTTCTAATTACTGGCACAAATTCCTAGCCCCAGAGCCACCTCTCCCACCATTTTTTAATCACTTAGTCATCAACTAAACCCTTACTAATTTCAATTTATTTTTATATAGCACCTTTCACAACAGAGTTGCCCCAAGGCTCTTTACATGGGTGTGTTGTGATACATCATTAAGAGAGAATAATATAAAGACAGGGAAAAGACAAAGAAATGAAAGAAAGATAGCCAGATGACAACAGAGGCGATGAGTCAAAAACTCCCAATTAGGGAGAAAAGAAACCTCTGGGGGTCCAAGGTCAATTGGCTGCCCAACCCCCCGGGCATGTTGCCATTACTGAAAACAGCGGGCTTGCTTGCTAAAAGCAAGATGTAAACTGTGATCAAGCATTCAGTTACATTCTCTGCAGTTAACAATAATAGGTTCTGTAAGGTGTACTATGTTGCACTGACTACTCAGAAGTGTACATCAAGCTTCTACTGTTGTTGTAAAAGCCGTGTTCCTTAGTATACCTCAGATTTTATACCTCAAGTTTATTGTAGAACTACAACATGCAATGTTCCTTTCATCTTTCAATTGGATAATTCATTGCCGTTTCTTCTTTTTATTTAGTGTTGGATAAGGTTGATTATGTGTTTGCTGAAAACGGATTGGTTGCCTACAAGAATGGGAGACTGCTGTCTGTACAGGTAAGGGATGGCTTAGGACACTCCGAGTAAATACTACAGCCATGCTTTAAAATAACATTTAACTTGTTTTCAGAGTATTCAAGCATACTTGGGCGAGGAGCTCCTTCAGGACTTCATCAATTTTTGTCTGGATTACCTGGCAAAAATTAAACTTCCTAAGAAGAGGTAAAATGATGGCTTCTACCATTAGAATACGTTGTGATAGTTTACTTTGTTTGGTCGTGGTTATTGGCTGGTTTTAATTTTTTTTTATTACTGGTCATATGTAATGGATGTTTTTTTCAATTGGGCTTTGTTGTTGTCTATTTTTGATGTGAAACACTGATTCTGTTAATGAATGTGATTCTTTGAAACCCCACAGAGGAACTTTTATCGAATTTCGTAACGGCATGCTGAACGTCTCTCCGGTGGGCCGAAGCTGTAGCCAAGAAGAGCGAGTCGAGTTCTTTGAACTTGACAAAGTGAGTCACTGGTTTTCCTTCTTGGTTTGGGTAAAACCATGCATGAATTTTGTTTACCTTCTAGGTCTGCATTACATACTGATGCATCACAATGACTGTTAGTCTGTGTAACATTGTGAGAACATAATGCTTGGTAAAAACAATCTTTTTAATCCTTCCTCATATGCTTTCGCAGTAATACTTTTGTTTAGATTTCAATTTTACTTTGTGTATGCAAATTCAGCAGGTCAGTCCAAATAAGGCATTACACTCTTCCAACAGAGAGAGCACATCAGAGAGAAGTTTGTTGCAGTTTTACGGAAAGAATTTGCGGGCAAGGGACTTATGTTTTCGATAGGTATGATTTTTGAATGCATTTTTTTTCGAAATGTTTTATTAATAATATGTATCTTATTTATCAGTGCAAGTATTATTCTTAGCTTTATTCTGGCAAGTGGGACAGGATTTTATGCCCTTGCGTTGACTGCTCTGTCCCAGTATTACTTTGACGCACTGTAGGCGTCATGATATGTGCTGCCGAAATATCTTAACGCCTAACACTTATAAAGAAACAGCGCATGAAGAAACATACAATATGAGATAACAGTACATGTAATAAGATTCATAAGCTTTAGAAAGTGGAATAATGTATTATTCATTGTGACTTCAAGGGAATCCGTAGAGTGTCTTTCTAATATTCTCTGTTTGGTGTAATACAGGTGGCCAGATCAGCTTTGATGTTTTTCCTGAAGGATGGGATAAACGTTACTGTCTGGGAATTTTAGCGAGCGATTCCTATGAGACCATTCACTTTTTCGGAGACAAAACCAAACCAGTGAGTCCTGCATGAGAGTCACTGAATCACATGCAATAGGCCTAAGACGTTGCTGGCCTCTCATATTATCCCCTGTTCTTTCTTCTTAAGGGTGGTAATGACTATGAGATCTACACAGACCCTAGGACCATTGGACATGAAGTAACGTGCCCTGAGGACACCAAGCAGATCTGTGAAGAACTCTTCTTTAAATGACACCTTGAAGATCCAAGGAAATGGGTGTGGTTAGATTTGGAATTGAAAAAAGAAGCTTCTTGTAAAGGACATTCCAGAAGCTGGCCAATTGCACATACAGAAAATAAAAATGGCCATTTAATTGTGATGTCTTTTTATCTGACGAGTTGTGGAAATCTGGATTTTCCAATGATGGGTATACTGCTGAAATGTGTAGCGGGTAGCCACAGCTGTATATTCTGATTCTGAGTGAGTGAGTGAGTGAGTGAGTGAGTGAGTGAGTGAGCGAGTGAGCGAGCGAATATGTCTGCACTTTTCAAGTGCGGTACAGTTATGATCTTCCAAATATACTTTGTTGAGTGCAAACAAGTTAGAAGCCTACATATTACCAGCATGCACAAGATTTGTTAGGGATATTTTATTAAGGGTTTATATTTAATAGTAAACTGGCTGTACCTTGGTCAACTGCACATCACATACTGTTTTGAAGGTACAATGAAAGAAAATGGCACAAAGACTGATTAACCATAGCCTCTAATTTTTTAAGACAGCCACTCGGTTATTAACATTTTCCCACGGTACATAATGAACATAATGAAATTATCATTCGGCTATCAAAAAATAATATCATATGAAAAAACCTAACATAACTGTATCAACACATACAATGTATTCTATAGCATATTACCATATTAAATTCTTTGGATAATAAAACATACTGTATGTGGATAAGTTTATGCTCTATAAAATATACCATGCATCCCATTATGTGCTGCATACCTCCAAAGATAATTGTTCACCTGCTGAATCTGATGTGTTAAATTCCCTTATCACTGTGCTTAGGGGAAACACTATACATCCTCTATGAGTATGACAATCGTACCTGACAGCAGACAAGAAGTATCGTGTAGCTCACACTCATCAAGGAACATAGCAAAATGTAATGCACTTTCTAACCGCTGGGGGGCGAATGGAACGTCTACGCTTTGAAAAGGCTCCTGCAAGGAGCTGTAAGGACAGGTACTGTCAGCTAATCCAAAAGGGAAAGTAAGCATGCATGATACAGCAATCGTTTCTAGTTTTAGTTTAGGGTGAACACACACACACACAAAAACTTTTGTTAGCGCTTTAAGGTTTTGTGTGTATGTAACCCAATAAATATAACAAAAAATACTTGTCTTTCGCTATCAGTAGATTCGTTTTTCGTTTCCCACTGGACAATCATATTATCTTGCAAAATTATCAGATACCTGCTCCCATGTGAACTTGATTGACTTCCATCCATTTATCCATTTTCTGATCTGGGAAGTTGCCAAGGGTGTACTAGCACACTCAAATGAAATCAGCACACCCAGAGTCAATTTTTTGATTACACTACTGCTTCTAACCTCTTCTCCTAGTCACGCACACAAGGGGGAACTGGTTCTAGATCTTTCTTCACTTTCAGTTCACTCAATAAAGTTGCATCCTTAATTGTGCATAGCAGGGAAATTTGACATGCAGATGGGTAATAATAATAATAATAATAAATCCTACCAACGAAAACCAGACAGCTACACCTGTAAAAACTCGGAGGCTATTTTCTATCATTGCTATTACAGAAGAGGCTAAACAAAAATACAAGTATAACAATATAGCAAATTCTGTTCAGAAACAAAATTATTTGTGAAGTGTGATACTTCCACAAGACTCTCAATGCATTGTGTTGGGGGGTCACAGCCATGGGAAGGACAGATCGGTCTGTCCATGGAGTGGGAGGATGGAGCAGGGAATGTGGGGTTGTGGAGGTCTGTGAAGTGATAACCAAAGAACCTGGGAGAAACCACAAGGACACAGAACAGGCACTGAGCAGCAAAAGTCTAAAAAGCTCTGGGCTGCTGGGGCTAAGAGGTCAAGCAGGCTGTTTAGTGACATTAAAATTAGGCGACAAGTGAATAAAGGTGCTTGTTTTCTGACTTGTACTCATTCTGAGGGACCTTCTCTTTACAACTATGGAGTCAAACCTCCTGGAAGCCAGTACACATGGTGCAAATTCAAGCAAATGAGACAAGCGGCACTGCCACAGCAGAATAAATTTACACTTTTTATCTTCTATCTCACATTTTTTTTATTTTATAGGATTATATATATTCAGAGTTCAGTATTTCTTGATTAAAATATCAGTTTTCTGAACTCACTTAGTCAAAACTAAGGTATCTGGAACGTTAAGCCAGAACATTTGTTACCACTTTAAAGTAGTTTTGACAAGAGTGTACATAGGTGTTACCTAGCAATAGAGCAACATGATATCTGTAAAAGTATCCTTGCAGAAAGTACACGGAGTACTGCTCTGGGATTAGCATGGTACTACTGTTTGTTTTTGCATGTGTTATTGTTGTAGTATAACAAAAGTAATGAGAGTAAAGTAAATGGACATAAGGTTTCAGGATCTGTAATAGACATAATTTTGTCTTACTGTAGCTTCAGACTGAAAAAGCCAGCAGGGGGGACTCCTTTTTATTTTATTCTTTTTTGGCAAGGTTTGTATTAAGTTATTGTTGATTTAGCTGTTGACTGTTGGTACCTGTGCTTACATCTTGAAGGCCCCCTTATATCTCAATTTCTTCTTCTTTTGTTTTTCCAGTTTACTTTCTTGTTGTGCTTGTGCAGTACTGAATGTAAAAGGCAAAAAAATATTCCTTCCAGCCTATTGGTCTTACAGTGCTACGGTGTGTTACTTTCAGTATTATACTTTACTAGACTGGCATTTTGAATGGGAAACAGTGTTTGTACAAACTAATGGTTCTGAAATGGTCGAGGCACAATGCCCCATTGCTTTAAAGTGCTTCCCTGGCAAAGCACCAAAAAAGCACTCACAATCGGCGATCCTCTAAATTGATTTGCATACGTGTGTCATTGTGAAGAACCTGGTCAGTGGCTTTACTGCTGTATGATGGCCCCATTATATCTGGAAAACTACAGAGAGCAATGTGGGAACTTTAATAATGAAAGATTTCAATATAATGGTTAACATTTTATGACATACATGTATGCAGTTCTTCAGTATAAATAGTCTTCATATAGTAGAGAGTGTTTTTAGATTTGACGGTCATGTCAGAGCAATTGAATTTCTGATACATTTGGTTATAGTTCATTATGTGGTTAATGAGAAGTAAATTTTGTAAGACGTTACTTAAAACAAATACAAAAATTAAGCACAATTATGAGTTTAACAAAATATGGAAAAATCTTAAAATGCAGAAAATATTTATTATGTATCCACATCTAGACTACAAGAACATTCAACATTAAACAAGAATTCACAAGACAATTCAGTAGTATGCTTAATGTGGCCACATGTTTGGTTGTCTCAGAGACACAGGCAATGTCAACCTCAGCCTCAAACATGTTTTCACTACTCCATATACGTTTCAGTAAGTTTTGGTGGGAAAAAAACAGCAGCGTAAAAGTCGCTTTGGGGGAAAATGGAATAAAATATAAAGTGCTCCCACTCCACGTTAACTCTTGATAACAAGAGTATAGCCATTATCCCTCTTATCATGACATTACATACATCAATAAAGCATGTTCTGCTTAAAGCTCTGCTTAAAGCTAAAATACAAAAACACATTCCAAGTCCAGAGTAAACAACACATCTGAGTTGTGACTGAATTTCCTCATGGATCACCAGCAACGTCCTGAGCTGGAATCTAACCTCAATGATGAAGAATTAACAGGAATGAATAAATAGACAAAATCACCTCTTTGCCCTTGTTTGAGCTTTAAGTAGGCAGCATGTTGTTCTTTCATTTGGAACCTTTGGACTTTGCTTATAAACACCCACATAAATGTATATCTGTGTCAAACATAAAATATACCTGGCAAACTGCACATTGTCTTCATTTGCTGTCCCTTTTGGAAATTTCAAAAGAAAAGACAGAGATAAAATTTTAAAATCACCATCTAAATATTAACCAGATAAAATAATTTCTCACATACACAACCCTGCCACCCTGAATTTACATCTTATTGCTTGTACAAGTTTTCAAAAATGCATGGAATTACACATTTATGAATTTTTGTTCCACACTGCTATTCAAAAAGCTGCTAGGAGTAACCAGATTTGTAATTTATTCAGTAAATCCTCTGGAAAATCTGGTTGGCAACCATTTAAATGTAAAAAGGTTGCCATGTAACTGCAATTTCTGAAATATACAACATTTATCACTAAACCCTCTAATATATGAATTATTTCAGTAGTAGAAGGCAAACTATAATCACGAAGGATTATAATTTTGGCCACAAATGTTCTGCAAATCAATATCAAAACCAAATTTTTTTCAAATCTCCTTTCTGAAATCACACCCCCATATCATATGTCAACAGATACCATAGAGAGATGAATTCCAGCTGAGTATGGATAGGAGTTAGTTGCATATACAGACTACAGTTTTACTCAACATAGATAAAAGTGCCTCAGATATTCAAGTCTATACTAAATCCCTTTAAGAGAAACATATTTAAAATTTTGATTACAAATATTTCAGCAGAAATATTTAATTCCTTTTCAATCTAAGCCTGACATTTTTAATATACAGAAATTCTACCCTTTTTAATGTAGACTCCTTGTAAATATCCTTTCAGACCAGTGTGTTCACATAAAAATATACATTTTTTATGACATGACTTTACAGCATTTCAAAGTGTAACGACATTTTATGGAAAGAAATGCCTTTAGTGGTGTGTTTTGCCAGAAACATATTGCACATCCCTGGAGAAAGTACTGTCCCTTTGCATAGTAAAACAGTAACTATGTTTGGAGATTGTCTCACATAGCTAAACGCTTACATATCATAAGACATTTGTGTTTAGACATATCTTATAACTTGCATTGGAAGTGTTTAAAATATAATTCCAGAAACTGTAACTGATTCAACATAACATCTTTCAGTTTTCACTAACTAGAAATAGACTAGTAATAGTTATATTGGTGCAAAATGCACTTCAGACCATGACATTTTCTGAAGAATATCCTGTAAAAGCATAGATGCAGAAGATATTGAACCCTTAGTCCAGGCAGATACTGGGCCTTAGAATATTTACAGGGACCCACGAGTGCTGGGTGGCACCCGTCAAGTGACTGTATAGAGCTCCTCTCTCTCACTCTTGCAGATCTGGTAGCCACAGAACTTCTGCGACCAGCCCCACGGCTCCTCATGGCGTTCGCGGGGGGGTAGGAGGAACACCACGCTACTGGCCACCATGATGTGCCAGATGCTGTGCGTGTAGTAGTAGTTCTCGTCCGTCTCCGTGAAGACGTAGACAGACAGGCCGATGATTGCGCTGGCTATGCCGGGGAGCAGATAGAAAACCCAGCGCTTCCAGGTGGTCGGGTAGCAATGTCTGCGCTTGACTCCTCGGTAGATCTGGGTTTGAATAAAATGAGGCGGTAAAAAACGTGCAGTAAGAATGCTTAAACAAACCCACTTATTCCAAAAATCAAATAAGAAAATCCATCCATATTTTTCTGAAAACTGCCTGGATTTATTAAATGTGACATCATGCTAGCTAAAACAGTCCATCTTGGAACATGTCATCCACGACTAGGCCACACAAGCCTCAAAGGCTTCCCAATTTCCAGGCAGCAGTCTGAGTTTGAGCAGTCTTGCAAAGGACTCAAACAGGCTTAACTAGTTACACCCTAAAACAGCTCCGACATAAGCTTTATTCCGGAAGTACACCTGTGAATATGCCAATTGTCGGAAAGCCAAAAATTTCAAACGTTTAAAAACTTGCTACTGCAAACGAAAGTGCGACCACTTTGCGAATGCAGGGAAAACAATGAGACGCTATGCCCCAGACAAACGCTTTCATTCAACGGAATGAAATATGCATGACCTTTTTCAACATATCATACTTACCCAGGCAGATACCATTGCCAGCAGAGCACAAAGAATAGGGCCAAGCATGTTCCACAGGCCCCTGCGATCCAGCTGCATCGACATGGCAATGAGCAAGGTGCCCAGCATGAAGAGCGTCTACACAGAGAAACGCAACCTGGCTTCAGTCATTGCACCCTTCCACATTTACGACATTTAGCAAGCTATACATTTACCAATAGCGGAAAAGACATCGACTGAGGAAGAAAAACAACAGCTAAAATGACAATACAGCAACAATAACAATAGCACACCATATAACTAGAAGGTTTGAGAGTTTTTATTGCCAAAATGAAACCTTACATATTTATACATATCCTTGATCCTTGACATGCAAAGGATGGTGACCCAGATGGAGGAAACCGAGCCCAGGAAGTCACAGTACTGGAGTGTGTCGTAATCCATGATGCACAGCACAGTCATGCCTGGCTGGTCACAGGCGTGGTAAAACTGAAACACGCAGAGAGATAGAGGCATGCACACGGAAGCACGTCAGAGATCATTATCAATGGGAATGAAGACTATGAAGCATGATGAAAGATATCTACCGTGGAGAAGAACATGGTAAAGAGATACACAGAGGCTTCCACAATGTAGCAGCGGTACACGGCCACTACGATGGGGGGAAGAAACAGCAGGTTGCTGAGGGTGAGCAGCAGAGCGGCGGTCAACTGGTGCGCGTATGTCTGAGCGGTCCTGTCATCTGTGCAGCCCCAGCCACGCCACCCTAAAGGAAACACGCAGACGGGACCGGAGTGAGTGCATCTGCTGCCAGACGTCAAGGATGAACCTGGGCTTGAAGGCTATTTCCCCAGGGGTGTTTGACCACTCATGGCCCCTACCGGCTTTACAGACGCAGGAAGCGTAGAGGTAGCTGTAAGAGCGCAGCAGCCTGCACTCGCCGTAAGTGCTGCAGTCATCGATACAGGCGCTCAGGTACGCCGACACCATCACCGTGCCCGTGGCATTGCCACACTCGCTGGTACAGGGACAGAAGCCTTAATGATCATCCATTCCTCTGAACTGAATTCGGGCCAACAACCGGCCGCCGCTCACTTTCAACTTACCTGACATTTCCAAGGCAAAGCATTTGGAGCGTGAGGTACCACACGGCAGCCACCGGAAAGGGGATCCGCAGCAGGGCCTTGGGTGATGTTACATTCACATAGAGCGGATAACCCTGAGAAAAGGCTACAAATGCAGACAGCAAGGGTACAGACCTTAAAAATGGTCAGAGCAGACGACCTAATGATCTCAAAAGGTGTCAGTGCTTCTGTAAGGCCTCTGAAGGCCTTATACAGTTCATCCCTGCATTTGATTTTTATCTTTGTCAAGGAGCTATGCAAACAAGTGGACGAATAATTGGACGGGTAATTAGTTTTTACCTGTTGCACAGGACTGAGTGGTGTTCACTGCCAACAGAGGCGACCTAGATGTAAGGCAAGCCATCACACGGACATTCCCCTTGATTGAAGTTGTCTGGATTGGAGACAGTGCACACAAAAGCAGTTGAATAAAAAGAACAAGACACAAAAATCACAGTGTGCAATATATAAAACCTTGTTGTGACATGGGCATAAGTGAAATGCGTCATACATCATTAATGGATTGATGCAGAATTCTAATGGGGGGGTGGAGAAACATGTTGTCAATCAAGAAAGTAAGCGCAGAGTCGCATTTAAAGGTTGCACTTCAACTCTGACAAACAGAGGTCATAATGATACATTTTCAAACCACTGGAGGCATTTAACATGCTGAAACTAAACCAAAACAATACAATGACCCAAGTTAAAAGGTCAGCTCAGTTCCAGATCCGAGAGTGCCCACGACTTAAGAACTTACAGTACCAATACTCTTAATACATGCATGAGTGCAATCACCACCTTTTCTCATTAATGGAAGAGGTGGGTGTTTATCCCCCCCATCAAAACTCCATCAAATGTTAAAATAATATGTCAATCACAGAAGGATAAGAGCGGACCTTATTGAGCCTGAGATCAAGGTTGAGGGTGCCGCCACTGTTTGTGAAGGAGTTAAGGTCTAGCAGGAAGACTGTAGGAGCCTGGGTGGAGACGGTGATATTGGGCCCGCCAATGACAGAGAAGCGCACCGAGGCCACATCCAGCTCCTCCTTGAATATGGGCTGGTTGCGCATACAGGTGTTCCCAAAGAGGTCTGTGTTGACAGAGTTGTTTCCTGGCAAGCTGATATTTCCTCCAAGTAAATTACTGCTATTAACACTCAGTCTAGTGAGGAAATCTCCCATGATGCCCAGACTTTTAGGTTTACAGCCAGCTGTTGGGAATATGGGGAGGGGGTGAACAATGATATGTTAATGTCAGTAATATTTATTGAATACAGTGAATTAAATAAGCAAATTCCAGGTCAGAAAGAAAGACTATATACTACTGCAAGGCACATCATTTAATTTCAAGATGTCAAATCAAAGTTATTTGTACAAATATGAGTAAAGGTACATAGGAATTCTTTAGTTTTTGCAGACCCCATCATGCTCTCCGATGCGACTCGCATGCACACACAGGTAAGAATAAAACATGGGGCCAGAGAGGAGGGTCCAGGAGCAGTTTTCAGGCTTAGGAGCTTTGCTCAAGAGCTCAACAGTAATATGATTACTCTGCTGGCCAGGGAATTTGAACTGGTGACCTCCTGATTACAGACACAGACGCCTAACCCAGCCACACAGAGCCCCAAAAAGACTTTAGAGACAGACTACAGTCGGCATTAACCTGTGAGATTGGCCGAGATGGAGAAGGTTGTGGTCAGGTTGACATAAATACTCTCCACAGAGATCCGGACCCATGTGTCCCAGGGCGGCGCTATGAGTTTGGTGGAGCAGGACACCTTCCCAGTGCAGTTCACTGCTCTCACCGAGAGGCGGTGCAGAGAAGAAGAACCCAGAGTGAGCATTAGTGGGCAGTGGGCATCCTGGGTGCCCTCTGTAGTGCAATCGGATAGGTACAAGGCGAGGTCTGACGTGTAACCTGGCACATAAATCCTAGGGAGAAAATATAATAACAATATCACCGATACAGCTCTTTCACACGGCCAAACTCCCAAAGTTTTCCGACATAAAAAATGAATACAAAGAATATGATGTTTCTCCTTTTGAGTCCCCTACTTAAAAGTGGCAGGTCTTTCAGGGGAAGACACTGTCTGACGAAGACGGGTATTGGACTCAAGGACGGGCATGTCGACCACCCTCCTCACAAACATCTGAGGCTGAAAGTAGTAGGAGCATGAAGGCGAGAAACCCTGGGGGAAGTAAAAGGACATTCAGCCACCTGTGTCCAGGTTTGACACGAAGAATGGGCCAGACATTGCAGGCATCTGACAAGCTACCTTATGCTCTATTCTCCCATCATCTTCTGGAAGATGTGCAGCAATGAACCAGTCCCCAGATGCTGGATTAGACACATTGAAGATGGTGGTGTTCTGCCCACTGTTCACAGACAGCGTGAGGTTGTGTGCTGGCAAATAGGCCGTTTCATTGGGGAATTCAGTCTCTAATGGGTTTATCACTGGTGGGGCCCCTGACCGGAAGTATCTTAAAGAGGAAGAACATTGTGATATTAAGACATTTTCACAGGCAAATCTGTGTCACATAGAAAGTATGATCTATATAGTAGTATAGATCAAGGCCAGTTCAGGCACTCACATTGAGATGTTATGGTCTCCACAATTATAACCTGCTGCCTTGCTCACAGTTAACAGCCAGCGGACAACCACGGTGTCTTCGGGCACCATGAAGTGGTAAAGCCTGACACTGCCGTACCAGCTGTATTTGGACAGCTTCTGGGGCGTTTTGGAGTAAAACCCGGAGGCATAGGTGAGACCTGCATCAGAAAAAGGGAACTGGACTTTAGAGGGCGGCCAGGGCGATTTCAGGCATGCAAGCGTTAACAGATACACCGGCAGTATAATGCTGGGTATGCAGTTGCTGTCACCCACAATACTGTTACTTTAAAACAGTATCCGAACGTTTTTACATACACCTGCGTCATGTGCTAGTTAAACAGTTACTTATAATAACTGGACTGCACCATCTTAACTAGCTAACCCCATATCAACGTGTCATCAAATGTTAATGAAAATGGGTAAAATAATACAACTGGCAAGGGATAAAGGAGTTACTAGCTGCAAAACTTTCCAGCGTAAATCTCAGCCTGTCATTAAACGCAGGTACCCAACAGCGTCATTTCAGTCCGACAACTGCCCGGCCAGCCAGGCTAGCGGCAGAACGGGTTTCAATATAAGGATTACCAGGCCATTTTCTCATGGTGAACAGTATAATGCGTGTTTTAAGGAAGGATTCGGTCGTTTACAGGCTTAAGATTACTGGTTAGCTATTCGCCTGTTCGGACGGGCGGAGAGACGGACGGCTATCCGATTGCACCTCTAACTTACCGTCTCCGAAACAGTGGCATATTAACATGGGTAAAACGACACACAGCGCCGCGACCGTGTCCATTTTCCTCCTTCGAACGGCCGCTGGCAAACCTCCGATCGCGGCCTCGCCGTCCCCAGCTTCACATCTCGATCCTCTCGCCGAGATCCGGCTCCCGTTTGTTATGGCGGTTTCCTAGTCCCGGGCGCGTCAGCACCGGCGCGCGTGCTGCGAGTCCCCGCGACTCTGCGCACGGACCACCGACCAATCGTGCGCGTGCCCGCCACTCACACCACGCCCCGACGTGCCAGGTATACGTGGATCCGTGAACGGGACGGGCATATCCATTCTGTCAGCATTTATTTATTTGAAGACGTTGTGCAACAACACGTTTTCATTTACAAAATTAAGCCCCACGAAGAAGGAACACTGAAGTTAAATAATTTTCCTGGGGTCGATAAAGTTTCTTTCTGATTTTGATCCTACTGAATCACAATGACAAAAGCAGTTACAAAAGTCAGCATTGCTTATAATATAATATAATATAATATAATATAATATAATTAATATAATATAATATATGGCAATTGGCGCTAGGCAGGAATCAACGAAACTGAAGGGTGCACACTTCACACACCACAACACGACAACACAACATGATTCTGATTCTATTGTAAAATGCTGTTCGCAACCAGCACATTTCACATTTCACAGTACATGTTGAATATTGAATCTGTCAAAAAAATAAATTTGTCAAAATTGAATGTCAAAGCAGCACGCAGGGGGTGCATTATAGGGCAGCTTACTTGGTTTACGTGTAAGACCCTTTTCAGCGACAGTTTTAAATTAGTAACATCAGTGATTTGGCTGTCAATTGATGTTTGTTCATAGTGTTCATCAAATAATTTGATGAGAAAATCATAGGGGGGTTACATAATTATACATAAGGGCACGCACCCTGTGTTCAAATCTGGTTGGACTGAAATTTAATCTATGAAGCTTCCTCACTATAATAACACAGAATAACTTTAAGTCCAGTGTGTGTGTCATCAAAACATTTTATGATATAATCACCACAGACCAAGATGCAGGTGGTTGCTTTTCACGACAGGCTACCTGCCTTGAAATGCCCCCCCCCCCCCCCCCCCCCCCCAGCATCGCTAAACCCAGTCTTCCTTCCACCATATCGTTGAGTCATCAGAAAGGAAAATTTTAATCAACACTTTAAAATAATCGAGTTTAGTCAAGTACTCATGACAGTTCTACAAACTAGTCTACTAAAAATCACTGAATTTGAAAATTAAACAAGGGATCAAACTCAAAACTATTTTGAGTTTATTTATTATATTGAGTTTATTTATTATATTGAGTTTATTTATTATATCTTCAAATGCTTATGTGACCAGATAATCCACGTCATCCCGGATGCTTTGAGCTCATGGGCGGATCTACCAGGGTGGTATGGGGTGGCAACTGCCACCCTAAAAAAATCCTTGCCACCCCGCTTGCCATTCAGCACATATACTTCTGCCATAAGGTGCCACGTACCCCTTAAAATCTCCTGCCCTCCTCTTGCCACCCTATGATTATTGTTCTAGATCAGCCCCTGTTAGAGCTACTTCAGGTTTTACAAACTACTTTAAACCTTAAAGCAAGGGTGTCAAACTCCGGTCCTGGAGTGCCGGTGCCCTGTATAGTTTAATTGTTTCCCTATTCCACCACAAATGATTGAGCTGAACAGCTATGTGGTAATTAGCTGCACTGTAAACCCTAATGCTGTCTTTACTTATACAATCAAGTAATGTTGACTAAACATTACTTAAAATTTAGCATTTTGGACCTATCACTTAAAAATATGAGTTCATTTAACTTATTTACCATCAAAATGCATAAACTTAAGATTTCA
>JAODKL010000095.1:23981445-23994462 GCA_026780765.1 Petrocephalus schoutedeni | reverse complement strand
TAAATAAACTTAAATATGCAAGTTTTGGAAGATTCCATTACTCAATTAAATTGAGGCAACGAGTTTACTCAATCAATTTAGTCCAGTTAACTTATTAGGGTTTTCAGTGTGCAAGGAGTTGAATCAGGAATGTTAAATGAGGGCAAACTCAAAAATTTGCAGGACTCCGGCCCTCCAGGACTGGAGTATGACACCCCTGGACTAGAATTAACTAACACGACGGTTACAAAATTACACAACATTACAAAATTGTTGCCACAAGAAATGACCTTAGGATTGACCGAGCACTTCTGTGTCTCAGTTTCAACAAAAGGTTCACAAAGCTAGAAGACATGGAGGGCTGCTGTGTGTAAACCATCTACATCCAAGACCAGCGCAATAGATGTATAATCTGGTGTGAGGAGGAAACATTATCAACCCGTGATCAATGGATAAAATATCATGGTCTGGTGACATGTTTGTGCATATTCCTACGTCCTGATAGATTTATATTTGTTTGGAAAAACCCGCAATGTCTGTTTGCTACATGTTTAGGGATCCAGACTGATATGAGGTCTTTCACTGGACTAGGTCATGGTATGCTCTAAGCAGAGGCTATGTAAGAGGGGATTGGTCTGGATAACTGGATTGATCTGGTTGGGGGGAGGGGGGGGTATGATGTGCTTTTATAGGGTCTGAAATCTCTAGTGACACTCCCACATCCAAGCACTGTTTCCTAATGATGTTCCCATGTACCAGGATGGAAATGTAGCAATACACACAGCTAAACAAATTCAGGAGTGATTACATAAACACATTAAAACTGGAAGCCGTTCTTCTGAGGAATTTCCCACCACACACAGTTCTGGACTTCTAATTCCAAGACGGACAGAAGTTGTCAAGGGATAGCCCCACCACTTCTCAGGTCCTCCATATTAATGTATTGTCAGGTTTTTCCATTACTTTGTTTAACCCCCTTTTCTTCCAGTCTTTTTTTGCAGTTTATGCAAAGAGACATCTCTCCATTTAAACATTTCATTATTAAAATCAATGGGGCAGATGAGTATCTGTTTTGAAATTATTGTAATTTACAAACAAATTTTATAATAGTATTCATAATTTGTATATAAATACTGAAATGTACTTAATTAATATATATCAATAAAACTGATTTTTTACAGCTAAATCTCATATAGATATTGATATACTGTATATCTATAGTGGTGGCCAAAATTATTAGAACTTGCCATATTTAAAAGGTTTCAGTTGTTTTTGTTGAATTGGCCATTAAAATACCCACAAAACAAATGAAATATCTACAAAGTGATCATTATGCTCTATAAATGATAGAATAGAGCCTTCATAAGGAGAATCACTGTGCTAAGTCCGGACCCCAACCCCATCAAGCACATTTGTGACGAGTTGGAAAATAAAGTGGACAGATCTATTGTACATTTAAAGGAAAGCCTTTGGCTTGAGTTGCAGAAGGCATGGGATAACATTAGTGCTAAAGTTCTCAGGAAATATATTGACACTATGCCAGAGAGGTGTGCTGCTGTAATTGCTGCAAAAGGTGGACATACCAAATAATAAAGTTAAAAGTGGATAAAAACAGTAGGTCTCACTCCATCTGATATTTGTTGTGCTCAACCATCTGCATATTTCTTGGACATTATGAAATCATGTTTTGGAGGCAAAAAAGTCAATATGTTCAGATCTGTCAGGTGTTCTAATAATTTTGGCCACCACTGTATATTGTAGAAACTTTGTACTTCGTGATCAATATACTGGGATTATCTCTGCAACAGACAAATCTGTTAAACCTTATGTATTTCATTAAATGTGCATGAAAAGTGCTAAAAGGCATGCTTGTATCATGTGTGATCTAAATAGTACATAAACTATTCTCTGGATGCAAATAATTCAAATTTGTCAGACAAATATGCATAACAAATAATTATTTGGTAAATAAAATCTAATTTATGAATGAACCTTTTTTGTTACATTATGGAATAAACTTGCCAGGAATGGTATATAGTAAAATGGTATATAGTATATTTAGTTATAGTAATGAGCATACAGAATTTGCTTAGAGAAGCCTAATAAGGCTACAATATTTAAGAAAGGAACTGTAATCACAACATTATCTGTGTCCACATGAACACAGTTTATTATTACGGGTTTAAATGTTTTTGTGATGAGAAAACGATGCAACAGTATGGTCTTCATTATCTCTGTTATTTGCTCTGTAATGCTACCTCTGAATAAATATTTGTTTAAAGTGTGTTTGTATACATATACATATATACGGTAAACCATCAAAATTCTCGGAAAATGTAGACATACTCAGTACAATATGTGCTTTTTGAAATAGTAGTTAAAGTTGACAAGTTTTGGAAGATTTGCTCATTCGCAGTCCATAGTACATGATTTTGCCTAATATATAAAATCCTTTCAGTGTTTTCTTTTTCCCTGACTGCCATATATTGAATATTGCCCTGCTACCTTTTGGTGATGCATATCAGCCATGTAACCTGGGTATAGTTTACATGATGTCTGTTTACAAGTGAAAAGCGGGAGATCAGTTTACCTACACAGCTCCTTGTGTGCGCGTGTGCTCGTGCGGCTAATGGCCTGTGTAATTTATTGTCTCAGCACTCAAGGGCTGACATATTGCAGATATTGATTTTCATGTGGCCAAATCAATATTGGAGTGTTTGCCCCATGTTTGAGCGATATTCAGCAGAGGCAGCGCCTGCACGAGGAGGTGGGGGGCGAGGGGGTAAAGTGGAGCTAGACGGTCCAAGCCAAACGAGGATGCGTTGATAAGGCACGCTGACAGAGACTGCTGCGCTTTTATTATAATTAATGCAGAAGAGCCAATCCAGCAGAACATATGTCAGGGCATATGCCGCGTCCTTCTGCACGGGGTGATTAGACACCCTGTTATTCCAGCACTGGCTAATAATCACCCCATTGTAATTGAACATATCCTTACATTTCAGTTTTTGAAAATAATGGTCATTTAAATGACACAGGATCATTGCTGTCATCTGTGGCTTTAAGGCTACTCATTGCTTTTCAGGCTTATGGAGCAACGGACGCTACGCTGCCTAATTATATAAAGTTCATCGTGCCTCACAAAAATACATTAAATAACATGCATAAAATTACCCTTTATATAGTACCCTTTCTGAACACCTCCTCTCAGAGCTCAGCACATTTGAAATAAATACACTATCAGCATAATGGACAGACGACCTCATTTTCATTGCTTGGTTTTTATAAGACCGAAAACCGCATCTCACCACTTCGCTTTAAGTGAGACTTTTTAAGATTTCAATTTGGCAAGTGTTGGAAACAACTTATTAACGGGTAGAATTCAGCACTGTTCACAGACACCCTCCACACAGAAGCTCCAACATAAAGCCTTATGTTCTTTTAAAAGGCAGCCTACTCCAGAAGTCAAAATAGCGCGTAATTCAATTTCATGCCTATTTAGCCCATCCTTCACTAGACACACAGATCCGTGAAGCAGTGATAACGCACCCTTCATCACAAGACTCATGGGCATCTGTGGCCCCTGGTTTAATAGAGGGGTATAGTGAAACAACACTCCACAATTCCCTGGCAAGGAGGCCATTAAGGTGCTGTCCCTTCTTCCACCCCCTTATTCTGTTTCTTCACTACTCCCTGGTTGCTGGGTGCTAAAACAAACCAATGCTCTATTTGCCCAGTGTACTGTGACAATACTGCCTTTAAATATTTGTAAGAGAGGCAGCCCCATGTTTTACTATAAATAGGGGAGCTGGAGAAAGCGGGACCCGGCACAAATCTCGCAACAGGGATTTCAGGCTATAGGCAGGACAGCTGCAGTGGTAAGAGCCCAACTTTATTAATACGTTTGTAAGTAACAAGGGTGTCTCATTTACTAGTAAGAAATAAGATATATTTTTATAATCTGTATATGACCACATTATATTCTAATATGATTATATGTACTAGTCTTTGCATGTGTAATTAATACTCAGTTGAATAGACTTCAGCATATTTTAATTATGTAAAGACACTACTTAACATAAACTGTAGTATGCGCATTGATTTTTTATAAGAGAACAAGATTCTGTAAACATCAGATGTGTTAGCAGAAATGTGTACGTATAATATTCCTTATTAAAAAAATAGCAGGCATAAGTTTCTCTTATAGCGACCCACCTATAACAGATTAGAGATTAGGAGTTCTACATTAAACATATTCATTAACTTGCATGTATTAATTTATTCCTCACTCTAATACATATGTGCATTGATTTACATGTATTACATTTTTCTAAATTCACTGCATATATATATATATATATATATATATATATATATAAAAATATTTTTTTTTACAATTTTAAGTTTGTTTTATAATTTGAGATATTTTTACCTGCATAAGTCAGTTTTATAAAACATTTTCAGTCACTGTTTAAATTTTTTGCACAAATAAAGATTTCAATGGTAAATATTTAGTAAATTAACCCCGTTAGGTATTAGATGCTAGATGTTGCAGATCATGAGTTTACAGTAGGTCCTTTAAAACTGTATATAACCAAAATATTTAATCTTGCATCCTCACATAGGTGTCTTTACTTATTGTGTAAATCATATTCCGAAATATGATGTTGACTAATGCTATCCATTTTGTGGGATGAATTTTTACCAGTATAAATTTGCATTTTTTAATAGGACAAGTGTGGTTCAAAATGGCTGCAGGGGTTATAAGAAACCTCACTGACTTCCAGCAGGCTACAGCCTTCCAGCATCCTTTCTACTGCCCCATAAATTTTCAGGAAAATTCTACTGAGGATGAAGAGGAAGATGAGGAAGATAATGGGGATGGGCAAGAAGTAGAAGTAGAGTACCTTGAAGAGGGTGGGGAATTATCTTGTCAGACAAAAGGGAATGAGGTGGAGTGGCACGACATAGGCTCCGCCCCCAGCCCCACCGAAACTACCTATCGTCTGCTTCACTTTGCTGAACTCATTAACTGTGACATCCAGCGCTACTTTGGAAGGAAGAATCGAGGCGATGATCCAGACTCCTGTGACATTTATGAGGACCGCACATTCCTGGGAAAATGTGGTCGTGAGCGTTACTATGCAGACCTTGTCAAGATAGCCCAGAGTGACCTGGCTATTTCTGCTGGCATTGAGGTACAGCGGGGAGATGATATAGGGTCCCCCAACACGTCATTGCCTGTAGAGAATGAAGGACAAGCCCTGGAAATGGAGAATATTCAGAATCTTGGGCCACTGGCTGAACTCTTTGACTATGGCCTTCGAAGGTATTTGGATCCTGAGCAGGCGTGTGACCGGGGCTGGGAGCAAAGCGCTGATAACAGCGCAGGGCAGATTTTACCCATGTGCAAGCGGCACTTACCACCCAGCTTCTGGAGAGAACCCAATCCCAGTCACCCGCCTTGTATGCTTAGTAGCTCATGCACACCAGACTTTAGTGATCTCTTAGCCAACTGGACCACGGAAAGCAGCCAGGAGCTGTGAGGCAGGATCAGAAACTTCCCGGCTGAGCTTCAATTCAATGAGTGCTCAGCATATCAAAGCCAGAGGAAAGGCAGGGATTAGCAGAGCTGACAGTTTCACCTGGCACCTTATTGCTCTTCAAAGAAACCCGCTTAAATGTTGACACACGTCAAATGCTAGAACGGAATATGATGAAGATGATGAAAATATATCTGTGTTATTGAAAAAAGACAGGTATTCATTGATTCTGACGCATGAATTAATTTTTACTTTGCATCAAAAATTTAATTTTCATGATGAAATCCGTAATGCCACCATAGTCCCCAATTATTTTGCTGTAGAAAAACAGATTTAACCCAATAAAATACGACACAGATCCTATAGTCATGCATCCAAACCAAATATCTTTCACATTACATTAAATGGTCCATATTCTTTTGATTTTATATTTCAGATTAATAATTGTGGTATGTGTTGGATACATGTTTTCTTCATATTTATGTGTTTTCTGATATTATTTTCCAAAATAAAGTAAAAAAATATTTCAGTCTTTGTTGTTAATTAAAAGGACTTCTCCTGGAAGTTGTACAACACAACCATAGCAACACAAGACAAAATGTATTCTGGCCACCCATCCTTTAACTTTCTTTCCATAACCACTTATCAAATAACAGGACCTGTAGCCCATCCCAAGAAGTAAAGGACACACATGCTACTCTGTCTCAAGTATCAGAGGGCACAAGGTAGGGGAAGCACCTGGACCTAATTATAGCATGCCTTATGCATTTGAGAAACTTTTCAGTTATGTTGCTGTGAAGGTAATTTCAGAAAAGGGACAATGAAATAAAAGATGGGGATAGGAGCCCCACAAGGAACAGGTAAACAGTTAAGCCGACCTCTACCGAGGAGGCGAAAGACTACGGGGGAAAGAGGATGATAATTCATGATTAGCTGAACAAACACAAGTCTGTTGACCAAGCACAGAAGCAGGATGGGGGCATTATGCCAATGCTTCCCATTTAAAAGCCTGAAATGGGGCGTATCCTCCCATTCTGATGAAGGGAGAGAGAGGTCCTCTGACATCACTTGATTTTATAACCGGCTATTTACGTCAGGCCTGCCAGAAAAAGGCAAACACAGAAATAGATAATGTACACACAGGACGCATCCCCATAGCATGGTAATGGAAATGGATATTCTGTCTCATTTTTCATTAATGTCTTGAGCACAGTTATGCTGTCGGCTTTTATCTCAACACGGCATGTTAATGTGACATTTTGGGCACACAGCATAAAATATTTTTCTTTATAATGTACAGGCACCAATAAACTGAAGTCAGTTTTCTTGTGTTAAATGTTCATCAGGTAGGACAAATGGCATTGAGGTGTTGAAACGTCTATGAGGAACATGATGAGCATTAAGTTACCTCTGTTTAAAATTGAAAATCCTTTCTTTATGCAGTAGCTAACAGTCTTGTGATAAGATGGACATGCTGCCTACAGAGGTCAGAAGAACGAGCGAAATCTTTTAAATACTATTTAATGAAAAGCATTCCTCTGTTACTAGCAGTAGTAAAAAGTTGGTCCATTTGTTAATACAGTGTATGTGAAACTATAATTAAAAAAAATATATATTATGTTAGTTTCAGCCCTGAAACTATGTCTCATGTCATTCCCCGTCCTGTGAAAGGACACCATGCCTCTCAGAAGAGCTTCTAATTTGCCATGTATATACTGGAGTGTTAACACCCCTTTCCGTGTTAAACACCACCGATACTGGGCAGCTCAGCAATTTCTGCAAATAGTAGCCTGTGTTTTGTCAATTGTATCAATGACTTGCTGTTTGTACTAACACATCTCTCTGTAGTGTTTAATGCAGGGACCAAAGATCCACTGTTGCTATTTACAAAGCTTCATTTTAAAAGACAGGACATCCAACTACACTACATGTATATGGACAAAAGTATTGGGACACCTGGCCACTACACCTACAGAAGCCTTTATGACATCCCATTCTAAATCCATAGGCATCAATACAGAGTGAGTCCCCCTTTTCAGCTATAACAGCTGCCACTCTTCTGGGAAGGCTTTCCATCAAGATTTTGGAGCTTCTGTGGGAATTTTTGCCCATTCAGGCAGGAGACCGTTTGTGAGGTCTAATCTCCGTTCTAGTGCATATCAAAGGTGTTTGATGGGGTTGAGGTCAGAGCTCTGTGTGAGCCAGTAAAGAGACCAACAGAGCACTAGTGACTTTTTCACACTATGTGTCTCAACACATGGTGATTGTAGTGGGCTGCCACTCTGTGGCTGAGTTATTGTTGCTTCTAAAAGCTTTCACTTTGCAATAGTACCACTTATAGTTGACTGTGGAATATCTAACAGGGAAGACATTTCACAAACTGACTTGTTGCAAAGGTGGCATCCTATGACTATCATGTCGTTGGAGGGAGGAACGACCCAGAATGCAGCGATCGGGGAGAAGCCCCTCGGAGTGGCAGGTTTCAGGAACGGGAACCCAAACTTGACAATGTGCAGCAAACACAATGACCGACAGGGAAGACAAGACTGAGACAAACTAATATAGGGAGCCAATCAAGGAACATGCATAAGGCAGGTGTGTTTGGTTAACAAGGGGATTGGAACACGAGGCAAACCTAAACAAGACTCAGGTGTAGCTAATTAAGCCACACCTGAGGGAAACACAGGGCAAAAGACACGCAGGGCGGGGCTGATCATAACAATGACAGTACTACGTTTGAACTCACTGAACTGTTCAGAGCGACCCATTGTTTCACAAATGCTTGCAAACCTGGTTACATCTTTTAGGTGCTTCATTTTATACACCTGTGGCAAAGGGTCTGAATAAAACACCTGAATTAAGTGATTTATAGGTGTGTCCTAATTGTGTTGTCCATATAGTGTTTGTCATCAGTCTAAAATTAAATTAAGAGAAATAACTCTGACATACTACTGTGACCGGGAGCATGTTGAGGTGAGTTGCCACGCCCCTGTCGGTCGCATGCAAACTTGGATCACGGGGGTGAGGCTCTCTACCGGTGCAGTCTTTTTTTAGTTTAATTAAAAGACATCCGGGTCTTTAGACATCCGGCTATTAAAACGCATGGTTATCTGGTTAGTGGTGTTCCGTTCGTTGCCGTGAGAGTTATGGCCAGACTGGCGTACGCAAATGTTTCAGTGCCAACTTGTGTTAAATTCAGCGGAGGTATTTGTGAGGCTTGCGGGTGAAAGGTACTACTTGAGTACGTTTGGAGCATCGTGTGGGGAGAGCGAATCTTGTCTCCGGACTGGGCTGTTTTGCTTTACCGCTGTGCCCGGCGACTCTGCCCTGCCGTTTGGCTGCTGCTCTGTTGCCACTTTGCCCTGCTCTTCGACCACGCTTTGCCTGGCTGCCTTGTTTCTGCCGTCTTGCTGCCGCTTTGCCCTGCTGCGTTGCCTTCTTTCTATTTGTTGTTTCGCATGTTTTCGCTTGGTTATTTTATAGGTATTGTTTTGGTTATTGTAGTTTGATTTATTTTGGTTTTTTATTACTTTAAAGTCGGTAAGTTTGTTAGTTTTTATGTATGGGGTTTTTTTTGTCCTATTGGTTGGTTCGTTTTCGTTATTGAGTGGTTGTGGGATTTTATTGTTAAAAGCCCATCCCTAAACAAAGTCTGGATTTTTATTCAATTGTGTTTGTGGTTCTTGTTTTAGAGTACTGCCAGGTCGGGGGTGGCCGTATGTGCTGTTGGCCGGACACATCTGGTACAGGAGGCCGCTTGGTTTGTTTCAGTTTCTCTTCATTGAGAAAGGAGGGGAAAAAAAAAACGCACAATACTTGTTAATTGGTTAATAGCTTGTCCACCTATATGGTGGTGTTTATAATAAAAGTCCATTGTTTCTTTTGCAAATCATGTCTCTGCATTAATTACTGGTAGAACCATTGGGTGGTTATATACTTGGGTGAGAGGCCCAAGGTGGCGTAGTCAGGGTAGTTGTCTCTTTCCCCGAAGTAGTCGTCCTGCCCTCGGGCATGGGGTGGGGGGGCTACACTACCTATAGGCTATAGCTTGTACAATGGAAAAACCGCAAAAACGTTCAAGAAGGTCCAAATATTGTGTAAAATTCATATAGCATTTAAATGAAGAGCGATCACAACACTCTACTCCCACCTGTTGGATTTACTAAAGTTTACCGTGAAGCTATTCGCAGCATTGTTTTACACCATTTTTGTGAACATTCTAATGAGTTACACAAAATTTAAGGATTAAAATAATAATAAAATCCGCGTGAATATGTAATTTGTCACTCTGGATTGCACGCTCTGTTTTGATTATTTCTACTTGGACCGTCCTTCTTCAATATGTCAAGAAACATTTGTTCTTCGCTTCTTCCGTCTATTTGTACGAATAACCCTTATTGAAGCTCGGATCCATTGCGATGCTTCCGTCTCACATGGTTCTGATAAAACTGTTGTATGTCACCGTCAGCTGATTTCCGGCACAATGAAATTTTACAATGCCTAATATATTTTTCTTTATCAAGTTATAAAATTCCCTGTTCATAGCCGAACTTGCGAGAAATAACTAGGGCGATGGACTGTAGGGTACAGCTATAAGTATTAGTTTCGACTCATTTTACCTGCAGAGAGGTTTGGGTTACTGATACTGCATCACATAAAATAAGCCACGTACACGGAATCCCGTTCTAGTTCTTCTGCTTCAACTGTAAAAGTCCCACCTACTTGGGATTTGCACTAATTGGAGAAGAATTTCTGTGGAAATAACATGTGCCCTAACCAAATAATAATCAAATAATAATAATGCAGTAAGACTATTATTCAGTACACGGTACTGAATATCTTGTAACATGCTATTTCAGTAGTAATAACGATTTATAATACAATACATAAAATAACCAAAGTTACAAACATTTATCCTGTAATTAAATTGTTGTTCTAATCCATCCATCCATCTTCCAACGGGTTATCCAGCACAGGGACAGAGTAAACTATATTTAAAGTAAATATTTTAACACTATATTCAAACATCAAAAGCTGCATACATGTAGTGATATATTTTAGCATGATCAGAAATAGGTTCCTTAGTAATTGTAGTAGTGAGCTGGACATAATATACAAAATGCTTAAAGAAGATAAAGGCTGTAAAAACCAGTAGAAAATGACCACGCGGAGAGCTGAGTGACTCGTCACAAACGAGCCCCATTTAGAATCCACCTGCTCAGCGGAGTGTCACTCGAGGTTACGTCTGGCATCATGAGGTCGCAGCTGCTTCTCATCTGCCTCGCTTTGAGCGCGGCAGCCTGCACCAGCGCCGACGAGGCACGAGGCACAGAGGAAGATGCACCAAAAGACGTAGAACAAGAGGACAAAGAAAAGACGGATGACATTGTGGAGGAAAAGGACGTCATGGTCCTTCATGTAAATAATTTCGCAAGAGCACTCAGTGAAAACAAATATCTCCTTGTTGAATTTTGTAAGTTTAACGTCATGATATTTCATAGACAGTGTATTTAACAGAACAAATTTGTATACCTGTGTCTTTAATGGGTTTTGTATCTGATGATTTATTACATACCACTATGAAACAAGTAGAGTGAAAATGGTCTTTTGCGACAATATGTACTACAGTACAATACCCAAACTAAACTTATAGATAAGATATAATTTTATTAGCTTATACATAATGTCAGTAATGAGAATGAATTTTGAAATGAATTTTAAAACACACACTTAAAAGCAGATGGAGTCTGACTGTTTTATCTGGCATACTTTGTAAGTGACCTTGGAAGGGAAAACAGATGCAAATGTTCTCATGAACTGCAAACAGCCAAGCCATCTGCAACAGACTGAAAGCACTGGCTTGGCTTAGCTTGCTAACACGACTATAATAGTTATAGACTCAGGAACCCAGGGCCAGCCTTGGCTGTTCTGGTGGCTTAGGCCAGATCCTGCTGAGCACTCCTCCCCCAGAGCAGCAGAAAAGAAATTCTGTATATTAATTTATATTAGAACATTTTAATAGTACAGAGAGTCTGGCTGCCAACTAGCTAGCTCATGTCTGTTTCACCAGAAAAGTTGTGAAATATTAAAACTAGTTTAAATAATTGATATGATGGAATGTGACCTCAGGTATTTCTTCTTTTTTCACCTGTTCTTTTGTGCCTCCTAATAAAATGGTGCCCTAGGGGCCATATTCTTATTAGTTTCATATAAACATAAATATCATGTTATTAATATCAATACATATGTGTTGCATAGCAGATAATTTTATACATAACGAATTCTATAGTGTGTAATTTAATTTAATATAATAATATATTTTTAATATAATTAATTAATAGCTTAAGTGTCACTCTTTTATCTGGATGGATTTAGTATATGCTTTAGAGCCGTGGTGATTTAGCTTTTCCTGAATCATCTCTTTTCTGTCTCCATAAGATGCCCCGTGGTGTGGTCACTGCCGTGCTCTGGAGCCAGAATATTCCAAAGCAGCTGGAATCCTCAAGAATGAGACAACAGAGATCCGACTGGCCAAGGTGGACGCCACGGAGGAGAAGGAGTTGGCCGCAGAGTTTGAAGTCAACAGTTTCCCCATACTGAAACTCTTCAAAGATGGGAAACGGGAGAATGCCACAGACTTCACTGGTGTGCCCTTTCAGTCAATGACATTTTCTACACTATTCTTTTTTAACCACATTATGGGTTCCTAATTAGAGCTATGATGATTGTTGAGCAGAGAGTTTTAGACATGCTAACTAACCATATTATATAAAGGTCACCAACTCCCATTCCCAAAAGTATACAATCATACTCATAACTATATTATTTAATGTATTGCATGCAACAACCCAGTGTGTGTTGTGTATTGAAAATTGCCTTTTGTAGAATGATGACATCAGTCAAATTACTTTGCAAAGTAAAGTATGCAATACATTAGTGTTAATGTACAGTAGTAGTGATATAGTGTAATAATGTAGACACCTATAAACAGTGCCGATCAACCCAGGTAACATAGGTAAGTGCCTGCAGCGCCATCTTCTGAGGGGGCACTGACATAGCAAGCCAGTTACACTTTGTCTTGGATGGGGGGTGGGGGCAGTGAAGCTCGCCTAGGGCTTTCATTGGTACTGCCTGTACAACTGGGCACCTCCACATTCAGGTGTTCATTGAGAATGATAATTGGCTCTATTGTACTTTCACTTCCACATTTGACGAGCAGTATTTACCTTTGTATTATTCCAGGCAAAAGGACCGCCAAAGGTATCGTTCAGTGGTTGAAAAGGCAAGCCAGCCCTGCAGCTACCTTCCTAGAAACAGAGCAGAGTGCTCAGGAGCTCATTGATGCGCACAGTGTGGTTGTCATTGGCTTTTTCACAGTAAGTACATTCAAACTAAAATTCTGTTTTACATATTTAAAAGAGGGCGGCACGGTGGCGCAGTGGGTAGCACTGCCGCCTCACACCTCTGGGACCAGGGTTCGAATCCGGCCCAGTTC
>JAODKL010000095.1:23947933-23961021 GCA_026780765.1 Petrocephalus schoutedeni | reverse complement strand
ATAGTAGAAGAGTCGGGGTGCTAGACTGGCCTTCCTGCAGTCCAAACCTGTCGCCCACTGAAAACATTTGGCGCATCATGAACCGAACAATATGACAAAGGAGACCAGGAACTGTTCAGCAGTTGAAATTCTATATCAGTCAAGAATGGGACAACATTTCACTTTCAGAACTCCAGCAACTGGTCTCCTCAGTTCCCAAATGTTAACAGAATGTTGTTAAAAGAAGAGGTGACGCAACACAGTGGTAAAGCAAGCCCCTGTCCCAGTTTTTTTTAAATGTGTTGCTAACATCAACATCAAATTGAGCATGCATTTTAGTGTTGTTTATACAATATTTTGCTTCCATGTATTTGCATTATTTCTTTTTTGGATCCTATCTTGAACAGATATTAATAAATGAACTGGTTTAAAAAATCTTAAAGTCATCTATAGAGTCACCTTGTTCTGTTCAAACACGTAAGTGATAAAAACAAGTCCATTACCAAAGTACACACCATTATCAGTTATAACCTCAGCGTTCCCACGTGGTAACTGAACAATCACAGAAGAACACGTTCTTTCATCTTGCTATAATGATCACCATGCAGTTTTTCGGTCTTTGTGCTTCCTGATCTTCCCCTGCAATGAAGGCACTACATGCCTGCCTGCTCATTGTGGCTGCAGTCTGTGTCTCTTCTGAGAATCAGACAGAAGATGTCAAACCCAAAAGGACCACTAAAAGTCCCATAAATGAGGAAAAGGGCGTTCTGATTCTGAAGAAAGGCAACTTTGACCAGGCACTCAAACAATATAAGCAGCTGCTCGTCAACTTCCGTGAGTCTTATCTTTTTTCATTTGCTTTACTTAAACTTCATTAATTCTTGAACATATACAACGCCCATGGAGTTAGAGGTGTCTAGATGTAACTTCGTACGATAAATAAAATGGCTTCATTATATATAGAAATTGAATGTGTAAAAATGCACATTCCGTAAATGATTAATGAAGGTATGGCCATTTATATTTTACATTTGATAAGCCCAGTCAGAAGAACAGATAAATCCTAGGATGCTAATATGTTAATATTTATCGCAATGAATGAAAATCAAGAAAGAGAGACATGAGCATAGTCAGTATAGATACATCAGTTCTAAAAGAGCAAATGAAACATTTGGAAATGGGAAATGAGGGACAGGTCAATTATTTTAAACACAACTGACAGATATACCTTACTGATCCCAAGCTTCAAATTCTGGACCTGGAAATTGTGGATCACCACACATCGCCACAAACCTCACATACATTCTAATCACTAAGAAATGATTAGTTGGTGGCAGTAGTAGTATATGGCCAAGGTGATTAGATCTATCCTTATCTGACTGGCCAGATCAGATTGACTAGAACTGTTACATTTTTATACTACATTGAAATGCCTCAAAGACATGATACTTGACCCATTGTACTGCAGAAGTGCTGTATGTCAAAATATTCTCAAAGGGTCAAGCATGCTGGACAGGCCAAAAATTGCTAAATTTCTATTTGCTGGCCCTTCCTATAGCTAAGCGTATCATGTCCCATAATGCAGTCATTAAGAAGATACTGTTAGTTACATTACCGAAATATCCCTATATATCAGAGGCTCCGTTATCTCCTGATTCTCATCGGCTTTCGATGGAGTTCACCATGGCTGCAGCTCAACTCAAGACGGAGGCTCCAAAAATACGCTTAGGAACAGTTGATGTCTCGCAGGAGAAAGAGCTTGCCGAAGAACTTAACGTGACCGCCTCTCCATTCCTGAGGTTTTATGTGTCAGGCGACAAACAGAATCCAATTGTCTGCCCAGGTAAATGAAATGAAAATTCCACACCTCACCATCGCAAAGGTTCTCATTGCCACATGGGCAGCTGTAATGTAGTGCCCTGTCGTCTCCTGTCCCCATCTCAGTTTTAAGAAATGCTGATCATATTATCACATGGCTAAAGAGGAAGACAGGCCGCAGTGCCGAGGTGATCAAAAACACCACGCAAGCAGAGACTTTTCTTCTGGCCGATGACCTGGTGGTAACTGGGTTTTTCAAGGTACTTCTTCTTTAGTTTCTTTCTTTTACATACTATGAAATGGCTTCATGGCCATTTACACCTGTTTACATCTGTATAATTCGTTTATCGCCACAGGAACTTGATAAAGGAAAAGTGGAGGTGTTTTATGATGCTGCTACTGATATACCAGATCTGCCTTTTGGAGTGACCAAAAGTAAAAGTATATTCACCAAGTATGAAATTATTAAGGAAACAGTTGTATTGTTTAAAAAGGTAAGTTCAAGCAGCTGTCCTGTGCCTAGAGCAAATTTTAGTTGTAGTAAAAATAAATTGCAAATATCATTTCTTGTTTTGTATGTCTTTTAGAATTGGCTCTTGGGCTTCAGTACAGCATGTAGATGGTTTGTACATGTAATCGGATAATACTGAAAATAATTCTATGGTAGTTTCAGATGATACTCTATAGCAGTTTAGTTGTCATGTTGGATTTCTAAAAATTCCTCCTGGGGGAATATTCCTGGCTCCTCCCAATTCATTTACAATTGGTATCATTTTATCATTAGATTAAATACTTTCAAACTGTATATATTATTTTGGTAACACTTTATTCAACACAGTCATTATACTGCATTACATCTACCTTGATAATGCATTATAATGCATCCTTAATAATTGTATTGACCATTATAATGCATTATCAACGTATTTATAGTGCACTACACATGAGCCCTTCATAGAGCATTCATAATGCTTGAGAAACATGGCTATAATGTGGTATGCCTTTTTATAAATATTTAAAGACCTGTTTATAATACTTAATGAATTATACAATGAATTATAAGAACAATCATTAGGCTTTATGAATATGAGCTTCATAATAAATGTTACCATTTTTTGCTTCAGTCTAAAAAATCAGAAGAGTATGAAATCTCCAGTCTTACATCCAAAGAAGACCTTGTGCAATTCATTAGAATGCACGAAATGGATCTAGTGACTGAATATAACGGGACGGTATGTATGTCATGTGAACCATTGCAGAAACCAAAGAATGTCTTTTCAAGATGACTTTTGCAGATAAATGTGGTTTTATATTCTCTTTATGATGGTGTCAATGCAAGACATCCACAAGAATACTGAATTCCGTGATCAGCAACCACGCCATACTTTTTGCAAACAAGAGTGAAGAACACTATGAAGAAATCTATGTGGCTTTTGAAAGAGCTGCAGCTGAGTTCAAGGGCAAGGTATTTATTTATTTACCTTTTTGTTTGTTTCACATTATTATTATTAAAAAGCAGCTGTGAAAATGGAAATGTGTGAAATGTGAAAAAAACTAAACCAAAGACTAATATTTTAAAAAGTAATAATAACAGTAATGTTACGAATAACGGCGTCTGCTTTCACACGTTATGTATCTAAAGATAAATACTGATTTTAAGTTGACCTGTTGAAATACTCCACTCGCCTAGGTCTTATTCGTGTTGATGAATACAGATGAGCACAGGAACGGACGCATCCTGGAGTATTTCCGAGTGCGTGCCGTGGACACCCCCATGGTCCGAATGGTGAACATGACGGACAGTGTACAGTACCAAATGCAGTCAGGGGATATTACTACAGAAAACATACAAGGCCACTGCCTGCACTACTTAGCTGGGAAAGCAAAGGTATTTTATGGTTTTTCACAAGCCTTTGATTTCCTTAGTTGAATTAGTTTTCTTAAATATTAAAGTTTTTCTTGTATTACCTTCAGCCCAAGTTACAAAGTGAACCAATTCCTAAAAACTGGGACAAGAAGCCTGTTAAGGAACTTGTGGGCATGAACTTTGAGAAGGTTGCCTTCAACGAGAAGAAGAATGTGTTCATAATGTTTTGTATGTACCACTGATTAATATGATTATTGCTTGTCCATTCTAATTATGGTTACATGTATATTACAGAACCGTTTAACCTAGAATCACAAATTATTGCATCTGTTACTGTATATGCAGGCACACATAGTACTGAATTCTATAAAGATATTCATCCATCCAGCCAGTACTGGAGGAGGTGGTCAGCAAATTTTACATTGGGGGACCTCTCCCTCCCTCCCACCTGTATGTTACCTTTCACATTATTCTTTTGTCCATATACACTACATGTGTACAGATACTCCTTGGAGTAAAGAGTGCCAGGCTTTTTTTCCTCTGTGGGAAAAGCTTGGGAAGGTGTATGAGAATCACGAGAGTGTGGTCATCGCCAGGATAGACCCCACAGCTAATGACATCAACATCTTGCTTTTGGAGCGTTATCCTTCCTTCAAATTTTTCCCTGCTGTCCTGTCAGAGAAGGTTGGTGCAGTTCACTTGCTGTATGCAAGCCGTCAATAGGGATGTGAGTGTTGTTTATAATGGTGAAATATATATGTAAATATGTATATATTATTTTCTGTCACAATTTGCACAGGTGATTCCCTATTCTGGAGAGAGGACCTTGGAAGAATTTATTACGTTTGTGGAGGAACAGATAGAATTAGCCAAAGATATAAAGGCAAGGGTAGGTTACAGAAAAGAAAAAAAAAAAAAAAAAAAAAATATATATATATATATATATATATTTTAACCTTCAAAGCCACTGAATGATAAAATACCTGAACCTAAAAACCTGAAGTAATGCCATCTTTCTTTTCAAGCTAGATGTACAAATATATCTCTTTATATTTTTGTTCTGCTTGCAGGAAGAAACAGAGTGGGACAAATTTATCGAAGAGCAAAAATTAAACGAAAGGGTAAAAGTGGAACTATAGCCTGACTATTCTAAATGAGTACAGGCCTTTGAAGACCTCCAAAGCCATATCGAAATGTTTGAATGAAACGTCGACCTGCTAAAAATGCAGTTTGGCAGCTTCGCTGCAGATTGTATGAATTTTTTCCACAAAGAGATAAGTTTTTGTGATGTGTGATGGAACTCATTTCCCATGATACCGCCACCACCACACTGCTCATCGCTTCCTGTTTCCTGCTTTGCTTCATAATAACAATAAGTGCAAAACAGGTTGATAGGAACCATAAGAAAACTGTAGACTATGGTAACAATCAAATGTTCACCTGCGGTAATTAAAAAGTGATGAATTTGGTTTAAAAAAATAGTACAATATTTTCTTTCACTGTCTTTGCCCCTTAAGGATGATTGACTTAAATGAAAGGTTACTCCCAATAATTGATTTTAATGTCACTTTCTTTTACCGTGTTTATCAATTATATGTGTCCTTTTTAATGTTAATTATTTTAATCATGTACTAATTTACTTTGCACTGCAATTCACTGAGCTGGCAAAGAATAAAGTGATCTTATGTGAATGAGAAACAACTGAATATTATTTAAAATAGGTTCATGTAAAATTTGGCAATGAGGCACCTGATGTGTGCCTGCCGTTTGCTGTGAAGTGTATAGTCTGGATCACTGTAATGCTAACTGACATGAGGGCCAAATCTGACAACATGTAGCTGATTCTCTAGAAACTGAATTTAATGTGTATTAGTATATTCAGTAGAGAGACATCCAGTAGATATTCAGATGAACTTGGGTGAGGGGGCGGAGTTTTAAAAAGAATGATATCAGTACTTCACTGAGCCCTGATGTGCTGTCTAATTGTGACTTCAGGCAAGAAAGGTAAGTACTTTTAAACAGACTTTGGCTCAGTTACATTTCTAACCAGAACTTAACCTTTCTATACATAATCTAGTGATATTGCTATGAATGTTATGTCATGTTAAGCATTTATTTTATAAACGTTATACTACATTATAGTACTTAAAACTGCTTAATTGATTAGATTATCATAAAAATTTGTTTCCAAATTTAAATCAACGATCTGTTCCAAGCCTGAAAACTGTGATATGAAGTTAATTTTAAATAGATCATCATTACCTGAAGACTTTGGCTGTTAGTTTTTTTTTCTGTTACATGTTAGTATTGTTTTTTATGTTAGTTTTGTTTTTATAGCAGTGGGTAGCATAAAGTGACAGAGGCTCGTTGGTTCAAGTTCACTCCTGGTAAACTTCCAGTCTTTTGTGTGTGTCCGTACATATATCTATATATAATACATACATACACACACACACATACATATGTATACACACACATACACACACACACACACACGCGCGCGCTAGGGAAACTACCTGTTACATTAAAATCTTTCCATCTGTCTGTTTTTTTTACTAATGAATCAGGCTTTGTAAAACCCATTGCTAACTGATGCAGGTACAATGGTGACTAATACCAAAGGCACTTAGCATAACGCTGTCTGGTATCTTTTTCACTGATGGCCCTCACATGCAGTTCCGTTTCCAGGCAGAAGGGCGCAGCTGTGGGTAATTCCAGGCACTTTTCAAGCTATTAAATGCTGTCGCGTCACTTACAGACTCAACAGCAGTTCAACAAGAGGGATTCAAATTAACAAACTAGTAGTGATCATTAAAATAGAACAAATAGTGTGTGAAAATAGGACACAGGATCTGACATGGCTGTCCATTCACTGAAAAAGTAATATTTCTACAAATACATAATATACTCATTTACAAAGTGACTGTATGCTATTAATTCATTAATATATAATACAGGTCTACAGGTTCAGCGCCAGAGATACCAGAGATAAACCATTGTGATTTCATACATTTATATTTAGTATTGACTATATGCAAGCTGCATCTTTAGTGAAATTAGTAGTGAAATATATATTACCCTTTATTTAAAGCAGATTACTCACAAAGGTATGTCAACAGTCAAGGAGTCAATTACCAAACATTGACTTAAAATCATGGTCACATCCCGTCTCTTCTGTGTGATATAGGCAGCATAGGGGAAATAACAAGAGTGGATAGGGAGGGAGAAGATATGGGTTTAAAGAGACAAATAAAGTATACATTTACTTTATATCACTGCACATTTGTATAGTATTGTAGTATAGTATGACCATACTGTCACTGCACACCCTGATATTGAATGCATGTTACCGAAAGCAGTTGAACTTGTCTGAAGTCTTTCTAATTCCTTATCTTGTTTGAAAATATGCAACTTTGACCAGGAAGTGAGTAACACATTCATGAAGGAAAAATGCTTTGAAATCAGCAATTGTTTTGAAAGTATATTAAGTTGAAACATCCATTTTCTTTTTATTTAGAAGATGAATAACATTTCAGAAGCTGGGGAAGACACAGTCTCTCCTCCACCGTATATTATATCAGGTAATTGTATGCATGTGTGTACAGGCTAATCCTCAAAAAATGTGACTAGGTCATTTTTTCGGTCCTCACTACTTCAGACTTGCATTCACAGATTTTTTTAAATCTGTGAATGCAATCAAAAAAGTAAAAATGCCAAAAGTCTTGTATTATGTTTGGTTACTTATAGTTACGGTTAGGGCTGGTTAAAGGTGTTGTGATTGGTTTTAGGGTTTTTCCCAAAGAAATGAATGGATGGTCCTCAGTAAGATAGGAGTACAAACATGTGTCTGTGTGTGAAATTATTTTCTGAGGATCATCTCTTAGTTTGTGTTCCATCAAATTAAATGGATAAATGGATGTCCATCTAATGGTCTCATCTATAGATTTATTGTGGATCAGAACCAAACTAGTGTTTGTTTTCTTGATGGCCTTTAACATTTAAGCTTCAGGGTGTGGTCTTCATTTGAGAGTACACATCTTATTTGTATTTCTAGGGGACGTACATACAGAAGAAGTGAAAATTTACAATCTGCACCCACCCTTCAAACCACCCCCATCCACTAGAGAACAATCTGTTTACAAACCTCATTTCCCCACGGCTGGTAAGCCACTGTTTTACTGAACAATCATGTAGAATGTAACCAATTTCATTTGCTCTTAACCACAATCAAGTAACACAATGCTTGATAGAAACATAATGACCCAATCTTAAGTGACATTGATGTAAATTTTGGAAGTTTCATGTAAGATTATTGTTATTGATACAAAATCCCCAAGGGTAAACGCTGTGGTCTTTGTTTACCTGAACAACCAGCTGACTAAACCTTCGCTGTGTTTCAGCCAAGTCAAATTCTCCAACCTTGAAAAGGTTTGTCAGCTATGAAACTGAACTGGGACGTTCGCCAGTTAAAGCTACTTGCCCTTCCTGTCAGCAGCAGGTCATGACTGAAGTGACCTACAAAACTGGTACCTTTGCCTGGCTTATGTGCTTGGTCTTCATCCTGTGTGGGTAAGGATGGTATTTTAAATCTTTTAATCAACTAAACAGCAGATTTCTCTTTCTCCCAATATGCGACAAAAAAAATCTTTATGAATCTGAATTCCAGATTGGTGGTTGGCTGCTGCTTGATCCCGTTCTTTGTCAAACAATTCAAAGATGCGTATCACTCCTGTCCAAGATGTCAGCGGATTCTTCATGTTGACAAAAAGACGTGCGGCTAAACCAGTTCTTCAAATGTGCAAAGATAGCCTTTGGTATCTATAGTCTTTTTCACTTTCTGACCTTTTCAAAGCCCCTGTATTTATTGTATGTCTACATTTGTTCAAGATATCATACACTTACTTATAAAATGGCTTTGGTCCACTGGCCTTCTTTTGGCATTTAAAGCTACACAATATTACCAGTACCTTTACAATGCCAAGTAGTTTATCCAAGAACAAGACTTAGTTTAATTTTAATATTTATACATCTTATCACTATAGACATATCCAAAAACCTACGTACTAAACTTCAGCATTTTAACATGTATGATATTTGGGTAAAAAGCAATCTTCTGCCAATCTTGTAAGTTGTGACTATTATTCTTTGTCAGTTGCCTCCAAGGCAAATAAATCACAATAAATAAAAAAAGGAAACCGTAAAAAATAAAGTAAAATCTACAGCTCTGGGTTTCCCAGTTATTTTTTTTACATCATTTTTAAAAGCCTGTAACATATTTTTGAATGTGTTTTCACTGCATTTTTTCCATCGATCATACAATCTGAGCTGACGTCTCTTCTAATAGTGACTAAATTTGCAAATGTAATGTTAGTACAGCTTAAGACTCACAAACAAACAAAAACAGCAGAGATTATTTCAGGCCTGATATTGGCTTGACAAACAGGGTGTGGATAATAATACCTGCATTTGTATGACATTCCAAAAGAGTATTTTCCCCTTATTTCCTATAGGACAATGGTTCCTAACCCGGTCCACGAGGATCCCCAGACAATCCATATTTGTGCTCCCAAGCAGATTCCTTCCAGACAGTCCACATTTTCCTCCCTTCTAGCTCACTGCCAGATAGGTGGAGCAAAAATGTTGACTGTCTAGGGATCCCCAAGGACTGGGTTGAGAAATGCTACTATGGGATATTAACCCTATAGGGTTAAGGTCACACTATTCAGTTACTATTTAGAAAAATGTTCTAAAATGTCCTCCCTCTAACTCCTAGGACCAACTATATGAAATAGGTTTCACCTAAAATATGCACTGTCATTCTGTAAAGGACAAGTGCATGGAATGCTCGCAGACACCAAGCTGATATCCAGTCGACCAATTCACAACAAAAAAGATAGAGACGTGATCAAGCATGTGTAGAAAATGGATGGTGTACTGAAATGCAGTCACCATACAGCAGAAAGTTTCATGGCCCTTCAGACCCAGAAAACACATCTGGGTACAGGTAAGAATTTGACCTAATAATGGGTTCGCATAAAATCCTTTAGAGTGACAGAAACATATGAGTGTTACATAGACAGAATAACTGGAACTAGGAAAAATGAGATACAGGTAATGGACACACAGGAACCTTCTAATAAAATATATCTGTCCATCTATCATCCAATGGCTTATTCAGTTGGGTTGGAGGTGGGGTGGGAAGGCTGGAGCTGATCCCAGGCAGCACGGGGCAAAAGGAAAAGATATTGCAGGGCACAAATCTACAGACAATCACACACCGTGGACAAATCCAAGATGCCAACTAGCTTGACTGCATGTATTTACTTTCCACACACAGAACCACAGGAATCAATTTTTAAATTAATAACTGAAACTGAAAACCAATGGAGCCCATAGAGGGAAAGATTTGGAAAATATTTTTCATCAGGTTTTGCGTTTCCTCCCAATTTTTAAATAGTGTGACCATGTTTTGCTCTGCAAAAAAACGAGGACACGCTGGAGCAGTACACAAAGAGGGGTGTCAAAGCAACACAAATATGCACACAGAAATTATTCTGACTATAGAAAGCAAATGTCAACATGAAACAAAGTGAAATTCTGACATTTCACACATTTTAGGTCCTAAAAAAGAGAATGAGTTCAGGAAAAAAAGAGAATGTACAGTCAGCTTACTGTTAAAACATATTAGGGGGGGATGCACCCTGTTCAAGTATACTACATCAGAGATGTGGCTCAGCAGACTTAAGACTGCAAACCCATCTACTTATGTTCTGGCTGCTAACGTACCTTCTAGTAAAAAAGTAGTCCGAAATATACGCTGATTGACCCGTTAAACATTAAATGAACACCACACTAGTACAATGAACTAGGATAATTATGAATGAGTTAAGATCCTGGGGCAACGGGGTAAATCTGAATTTTACTTAAAAAGCACACAAATTGTGGTCTTTCCACAGCAATCTCTATTGCCACCTTGGGGGAAGATTCAGAATGACACCTGGGGCCTGTTTCAGAAAGCAGGATTTCTTGCTTAGCCAGATAAGGTGGGATTTAAGGTATCCCAATTTAAATGGACTTTATCCTCATTCACGTACATTTACCCACACTACCTTAAATGAGATGGGTTATTCTGTTATTCTGTAATCCATTTTCACGTCATTTCAAGGGTCCAATTTCTCGCACGTCTTTTCCTGTATTAAAATAAAAGTGCAAATGTGTCCTATTTCTCCAGCGAAATTGTTGCAAAGACTAGATTGAATGCAGTCAACGATGTAAAAACAGATCAAACTTAACAATATGCTTGCATATATTTTTAAAACAAATTATCACAAGTATAGGCCTATATTTTTATATTAGCATAATAAAGTAATACTAAACAATAATACAAACCGACAAATAAAACACTTTTCTATTCGAATGCTTTCTAATTCATTAACACGTTTTTTCTGCAGAAATGCGGGTTAATGCGGTGAAAACTTTTCGTCCTTATTATTTGGGTGCTTTTCCACGTCTCTCCACCAAGTCAAAAGTCTTCCGTGCGTAGAATTCACACTAAAACTTGGCGTACGGACAAAACCAGAAATGTGTGTACGCCAAAAAATAAAAATGTGTGTACGCAAAGTTCTACGCAGTTTCCCTTCTTACATCCCAATCAGCGCGAAATATTACGGAAGCGCACGTGCTTCGCCACGCCCCGACTCCTCCCATAATTATACATATTTTAATATGCAAATCAATATAAAGATCCCCTTTGATCGGGGTTTTGTTAAAAACAATAGCCAAGGCACGTGGCAAGAAGAGGAATTTTAGCGAATGCGAAGTAGACGTCTTGCTTAGAGAAAGCAAGTTATAATCGTTAAAATGTTGCTCGTGTGCAGTCTGTGGGTTTGCTAGTGGGGTGAGAAGCCACGTCTTAAGTGGGTACCCACTGTCCCCCAAGGAACTGTCAAATAGTCACAACATACACAAAACCTACAAATTTGGTCTCGAAATATAAAATGTCTTCTTACCGAGAAGCCAGCCATCACGCACCTCACCCACATAGCAAAATTTGCCTGGCCCACTTGTGGGCCGCACCCTTGCTTCAGTTCTGGCCCAATTCTGGCACAACTGGCAACATAGCATGTTGAGCAATTCATTTGAATAAGAAGCTACATTTCCAATAGTAATTGGAATGTCACCCTTATCTTTTGTTATTTGTGAAAATCATATATGAAACATATACAGGTGCCTCAGCTTAAATGTTTTGTTCATACATTGCTATTGCATTATCTTGTATTGAAAAAAAATGTCTTTATAATAAACTGTACAGCATGTTCTGCTGCAAGCAGGCCCATGCAAGGAAAGTGAACAAGAAGACTTTAAGCTGGACAGAAAATGGTTTGTACAGTATGTTGTAATAACAGAGTGCCAGTTTCAGAGGACTGGAAAATGTACGGTGAAATATCATATGTTTCATATATGATTTTCACAAATCACAAATACGAAAAAGAAAATCAGCCAATGTAGCAGACCGAGGATCGTCATTGCATTGCATTGCGTTGTGCTGTAGCACGAGTTCATCGTTAAATTGTGTGCAATGAAAACCCTTCTAATTGTTTTTCTGAATTGTACATGAACAAGATCCAAATCAACTAAGTTGTGGTTTTACTTTAAATTGTGTCACATTCTCTTCACGACGCTCTTTGAAAAGCAATGACTCTTTTGCACTGCATTTAAGCATGGCGTAGTTTCTGCGTGCTTAACACTGTAAAACAATACGTCGCGTTGATTTCCCCCGCATGCCAAAGTCGTGTTTGCATTTCATGGTGGCAACAAATCCGCCGTATTGGATACAAGGTGTCTTTCTCTCTAAATGACTTACACGTAATCCTCAAAGTCTACATTACACACTGTTCGGTGGCTGCATAATGCATCAAGTGCTTCGCACAAGGCCCAGGTAACACACTTTTTCAAACTGCTAAGGACTTAAAGGCTAAAGGGGGTATTTATATCTTAGATCCCCAAACGGCAAAAATGAACATCACGATCTAGGTGAAAGTTAAAACTGAAGCTTCTAGTTTTAAATACATCACAGATTGACTTTAAAATATCTAACGCTGACACCAGTTGGTTAAGGTTGAATATGGAAACGGTAAAGTTTCCTGAAGAAATATTACGTGCTATTTCCTGTGCTTTAGCGTGTTAGGTTTCAGTGTCAAATAGCAATTCCATGTGTACCATAACAAATGGGTTATGGATTTATATTAATGGTGGTATTTTATTTTGTTTTGCCTGCACATACATAAGCCGCAAATTATGTGCCCATAGTCTTGAAGACGAATTGTGTTATTTCATACGTGGTATGCCTATTTAATGCTAATTTTTCTGCCATTAGTTGGCTTTTATTTTGAAACTATTTTGTCGAGCGGGCGAGCTGATAAAG
>JAODKL010000095.1:23927160-23947833 GCA_026780765.1 Petrocephalus schoutedeni | reverse complement strand
CTATTTAATGCTAATTTTTCTGCCATTAGTTGGCTTTTATTTTGAAACTATTTTGTCGAGCGGGCGAGCTGATAAAGTCGTACACGTGACTGGTTTGTTTTCGATCTTCGTGTGGCGTGGCTTTGGCGCACACGTCACCAGATCCCAGCCGTCACGTGTTTTTCAAAAGGCCCTGTGCGGCCCTGTGCTGACTTCACAGTTCTTTGCGGGGCGGGTCTTTTGTGACGGGATGACCTACGTCTCACCTGTCCAATGAGACATCTTGGACACATTACAGACACGCCCCAGAATACTTCTCTGGCCAATCGCGATTGCGCGTGAAAGATAAGGCGGAGCGTTTCAATATGCTCAGGACTCCTGTGGGTTGTTTTTTTTGGAATTTGCCGGAAAAGTTCGGGGACTGAGAGATCGGAGTTGCAGCAGATCATGCTTCGGTGACTATTCTTTCCGTCCTCAGAGTTATCTTTTAACGTGTATTAGCCTCTACAGAACAGTTATTTGGCTAGTTACGTTGGTAGGTAATAAAAAAAAAAAGCTAAAGCAGTGTAATGGAGGACAAGAAGGAGGAAGGGGAAGCGGAGATCCAGGAGCATGGCCCCGAACATTGGTTCTCGAATTGGGAGCGGCAGTGTTTGGCCGAGGCCGAGCGGGAGGAGCAGATCGAGGAGGAGGCTGATCAGAGCCAACAGAAACTGTGGCATCTCTTCCAGAACTCCGCCACCGCGGTCGCACAGCTCTACAAAGGTCCGGGTAGACGCACGGCCCGGAATAAGAGCCGATACTAACCAGCGGCACTCACACTGACGTGCGCGCTTGCTGGTTAATGTGCATTATAGAATGGCGGCCCGTAGTTAAGGCTATCTAGAGGGACGTGCATTCGCGGATAACAGTACCGAGATGTTGGTATGCATGGGTTTATAAAGAGCATTTCCGTGTGCTGTCTAAGCAAATAACTTTCCAGCACGGCAACCTAGCAGTGCAAGGGATAAGGCACAAGATGGCGAAGTCTGAAGTCCTGGGAGGAGTTCCGTACTTTAAATACAATAATACCGTCTAGATCAGCACTTTTTATTGAACAGCATAGGCTACACCTCGCTGCCTTTCTTACTGGCTCGTGTGGATCAAAGTACTTTATATTTGCGACGGAGGCTTATCTGTTCATCTTGTAGTGACTATTTTAAACCGCCGTAGAAATCAGAAATGTGACATTAATTGCATGCAATCTGCTGCTATCTTGCATATAGTGTGGATGGCGTAGATATCTGTGTGCAGGGGTGCTTATTTTACTGTATCATGCCTGGGTTGTTATGTTTATGCTGTGTAGTTTATGGTACAGCCGACTAAACAAAATGGCGCAGATATTTGGCTGGCTGAATGTGAAATGGTTTGCAGTGGGGTTTTGTTTTTTTATTTTTTTGGGGGGGAGGAGGGGGGGTTGTTATAAGTGTTTTCGGTGATGCGGTGTGTAATGCAGTCAGTAAATGGTGCAATCACTTTTCACTTTACTGTAAATGTTACAGGAAGTGGCCATATATATCAGGAGATGGCTGTTAGTGTAATTGATGGCGATTTCTGACATTACTCCTGTCGTGGCCCTTTCACCTTTCCAGACCCCGTGTGTCAGCAGCAGGGTCTCTCTCTGTGGGCGCCTTTCCAGACCGCAGCCACAGCGGTTACCAACCTCTACAAAGGTACCCCCTGTCTTTCTGCAACTCTGAAAATCTTGGTCATGCATGTGTGTACTTCATAGGCGTGGTTCATGGGTGTGGCGCAGGACTTTTGGGTTTGATGCAGTGTATTTGAGTGCGGCACCAAACAACATTATTTGCAGGAGATTTATCCTTGTGGAAATACTGTGGACATGGTAACGCGACAGGAATTCTGCATATAAAAGTGACAGGGGACTTAATCCTTAGCATACTGAAGTTTTATCTATCATCAGGATCCCTACTCCCTTTGTCAGATTCCATAAAGAGGCGTTAGTGCTGTTGCCTCAGCTGGTAGGGGGTTTGAATCCCACATCTTCAGTGCATATAGCCATTGCATATCCTCTCCATATTGTGTGGGTTTCCTGTGGGTGCTCTGATTTCCTCCCACAGCCCAGTGACATGCTGCCGGGCTAATTGGCATCTCTAAATAGCCCGTGGTGCAAGTATGTATGCATGCAGTCCCATCCAGGGTGTGCCATACTGCCTGGGAGAGACAACAGGCACTCCTGGGACCCAATCCAGGATAAGTGGTTGAAAAACAGATGGAATACTTCATGAAGCCGGGGCTCGGTGTGTGGAGAAGGCTTTGATGTCCCATGTAGTGTTATCATGCCGTATCAGAAACTGAAGGGATCAGAGAGCAGAGTATGGTGAAAGGTTGCTAAAACAAGGTCCTTAATTAGCCTTCCAAAGTCCGGGATCAAAGCAAGGAAGCCACATTGTAGATTGACTGTTTTTTTTTTTTTTGTGCGTTTGCTCATTGGGTTTAATAGTGTTTTTTTTTTTTTATTACACCACCTGTGGGAGACTCCATACACCCCTTCACCCGTGCATCCTGGCCACTCCAAACTCTCCGAGCCATTCTTTCTGGCAAAACCAGATATTTTTAATACTAAGCCGTGGATTTCTATGAGTGGACAAATATGGAAACATTTTTGGTATCGCATTTGTTAAAAAATCTGACACTTAGCTTGTTTGAAGAGTTTATAATTGTTTTCTCTTTAAAATTGCAATTTAGATCGAAACCCATTTTGTTTAAATTGCTGTTCATGTCTTCTCCTCATGTTGAACTAACTGTAATGTATAGGGTTCAGTGTTTTCTCTTTTTTGATATTGTTTGGAAAAAGAAACAGATATAGGCTGAGAGAGCAGCAAGCTTTGTCCCCTTGCACCCCCCCCCATTTGTGCTTTTCATCTTGGGCCCATATCAATATTTGCATTTACCACTTTTCCAGTTTGTGTCTCGAGTTGCCTCTGTGTGACTGTTTCTTAAGTATCTAGTCAGTTATTACTCTGCCTTAATGCCATTGGTTAGTGATGGACGGGTTCTTCAGTCTTATTTTATGTTGTGAATTGTTATTTAGGTGTGTATTTTTTCCACACTACTTTACCATCTTCTGCCTCATACCCTACCATGGAAAAAACTGTTTTGCACTGTCTGACTTTGTTTGCTTATTTGATAGTTCCCAGGTGCTGCTGCATTCTGGGTTAAAGATAACACTAAAGTTTAGTGCTCCTTTATTTAGTATGCAGTGTGCAGTGCCTCTGGTTCCCCCCAGTTACTCTCGGCAATTGATTGTGCCACAGTTGGGAACAATGGCCACAAACAAACCCTCGCTTGTCACTTTCAGAACTCCTGAATGCATTCACTACTATCCCAGAAAAAAATTGGACAATATGGTTCCGGCTGTGCGTCTTTTTAAAAATCCCAGGCATCCTTGGGAATTGCTTCTGATGACTCTGTTGACAGCTTGGCCATGGTAGCAGCTAGTCAGATTTATATTGGCACACATTGGTTTGATTGTTTACTGAAGTATTTTAAGCAGCTGACCCAGTTTGGGTTACCAATGGGAACCCACATTCTCTTAACTGAATACTGCATTTCACATCAAACAAAAGAAGCACAGCAACAACAATAATAATACTGAAATCTATAAACAATCCATGGCACCCTGTATGTACAGAGCTGGAAACTTTCATTTGATGAAGAGTTCTGCAAAGTAGTTAGAAAAAGGTGTATTAAGTGTCATCTGAGAGGCTTGGAGGCCAAAGATCAGAATGCTGATCATCTCACTCCTGTCTGCAGGGCATTTCTGACATGCTCTGAACTACACTTGCTGATGTGTTTTTTTTTTTTTTTTTTTGGATTCCTCTCTCTGCAGAAAGCATGGATGCACATGAGAGGAGCTACGATCTAGGAATCCAGATTGGACATCAGCGGCGCAATAAGGATGTTTTAGCGTGGGTTAAGAAGCGACGGAGGACAATTCGCAGGGAGGACTTGATCGGTTTCCTGTGCGGCAAAGCACCTCCGTCGAGGAGTTCTAGGACAGCACCAAAGCTGAACGTTGTGCCTCCGAATCGGCCACCATCCACAGAAAGTAGCTCTTCTGTAGAGGCTGACTTGCAGCCCTTCAGAGAAGCCATTGCCTTGCATGGTAAATCCTAAGTTTCTGCCATTACGCTTTGCCAGATATTATTTATTACGTTTGGTTTCCAGTGGTGTATGGCAAGTAATAAATAAATTTTTATTGACATTAATTTTAGATGGAAGTTCTCTGCTTTTGAGTTTGGTGGTTGAGAAACTCCAAAGCTAATCAGTCAGCCTTTTCCTCCCCCATTAAAAATGTAAAATTTAAAATTATTGAATTACACTTAGGGAGGGGTGGGGGGTCTGTACGGCACTGGATAATTTTTAGCATTAGCAACCAAGTATTAATCATATACAAAAAGGGGCATGCTTTAAAAACAGGGTCTGTGAAGGTAAAATTAGTCATTTAACTTTTAATGCTTCATTGTGGGAAGGTCTATACAATTCAAAGATTCAATGAATGTCAACTCACACTAGGAAATTTTTTTTACACTTTTTTTTTTTTACACACATTCTTTGGAAAAATTGTGTGTACTTATCACTGCATTTTAAGTGTGAGAACGAGCGGTGGTACTGTATTAATTTGGGTTAATTAGCTTGAGAGAGCCACATGATAGCTATCTGTGTGCCACTCAAATTAAAAACTCTCATCCTTATGGTGGTTATTATGGTAGAGCACACTAGTAAAATGTCAGCTACATGCTACCCTTACTTTGTGTACAACAAATAACTAATGTTCATGTTCTTGAGGCTTATTTGCTGGCAGACTCCAGACAAAATGTCGTTGTATTACGTGGCTGTATATTGCAGTAACGACAATTTACATGGTGAAAATGAATTGACTCACTATCTTGTTAGCTAGAAAGGTGCAAGTTTAGCAGTGAGCAATGTATTTCATAGATTACTGAGAGATTAATTTTTTTTGTTCACATTTATTATGCTTTTACCTTGATGTTCATGGAATGGAGTAAACTACAATAATTTCAGGTTTTAGAAAATATTGCGCCTTAAATATCCATCCAAAAATCTTCTGATGGCTTACTTTTGTATGTTAAATCTTAAAAATATTTTTACATGCAATATCAAAGATAAAACTGTAAACTTAAGGGAAAAGTCTGACATCTTCAATGAAACAAGTTATTTATGCATTTTGGAAGATACTTGAGGCATTTTTCCAATTTGTATAAGTATCATCCAAGTTATTCATCAAATTTTTCTCTGATAAAGTGCAAATTCTGTTCACTACTACTTTGACAGTGATTATGATCTGACATTAAGCAATTATGTGAGTGATAATGCAATTTTTCAGTTGTAGAAAGTTTTCATCTTTATGATTTTCTGCCAAATTGTTAGAAGTTTCATATTGCACATTGCTCCTAATTATTTCATAAATCATACTAGGTCACCATAAATCTTACGTGGAAGTCTTATATTCTAATCTTGTGCAATTCAGGGCAGACCATCTTTATCATATTGGTTAAGAGGCCTATAAAAACTATAAAAAGTTCTCTTGCGTTAGGGATAGAGGAATAAATAGATGTTACTCGCTGTTAGGATCAGTGAAAAATGTAAGATTCCAAAATTAGGTCTTTGATCACATGTAACTGTAAACTGCCTTAATGTGAAATTTGGTTCCTGTATGCTGGCTATAAGACTAATGCCCCCCTCCCCCCCAAATCTTTTAGGTCTGAGTGGTGCAATGGCAAGTATTAGTGTGCGTTCCGGTACCCCGGGGTCCCCCACTCACGTCAGCAGCAGCTCCGGTACCAGCCGCAGGAGAAACGGACTTCACGACGTGGACTTAAACACTTTCATAGCGGAGGAAATGGCCCTCCACTTAGACAGCGGGGGCACCAGGAAGCGGACCTCGGGCCAGTGCAGCGACGTTATTGCCGACTCTCCCACCCATAAACGCAATCGGATGATCTGAATGAATTCTCCCGTAACTTTGCTGCTTAAAATAAAGAGCCACTTACTCCTCTACGCGTATTTTCTTCTTCTGTAGAAAGAGGGCCATCAGGAAGTCCGACACATTTAGATAAGTGAATTCATTACTGATTGCCGTAACTCAGACTAACACAGCAAGCGAATATTGCTGATTAATGGCTTTGTTCTGAGCTCACCGGATGTCTGTTAGCACTTTGTGAGATTGTCTTGGTTTAGCATCTCTGGACTGAAGGCTGAAGTGACCTTACAAGTGTCCCATTTAATGAAACAATTTAAATGCAATATTCTTTTCATTTTTAGTCTTTTTTTGCTTTAACTTTTGCCAATCGATATGCACTCATTTAGCAGACAGTCTGTGATGATGATGATATTTGTTAGCTATACAGCCTTCTGCCTTTTTCCTTCATGACTTTCCTTAAATGCATCCGTGGGGCCTGTAAAATACCAGTAATGTAACAGTATTGAGTTCTTTTCATCTCTAAAGCAGCCGCTACTTACCCCTGTTTAGTAGATGTGGTGCTATCAGGAGGATGCAGCAAATACGTTGCATACTGCAGATGCTAATGTACTGGATTTTGTTTTTTTTTTTTTAACGTCCTAAAGTTAGATAATCAATTATTGCCCCTTTCCAAAATCAGAGAAATCTTGTATTCAGTAGTTCAATATTATCTAATGTGCATATACATTTAGGTGCTTGTATGTTGTGATACATATTGTTTAAAAAAAGTGCAAACTATTAAATAATGTACAGTAATGATTATTGCATTAAAGAGATGTTTTTAACTACACTCTGTTCATCTTTCAACTTGCCCTACTTCTGCTGCAAAATGTCTACAAAAATTCTCATGCATCCAAAACTGCTTCAAGAATGAGTTCTTAACGGAAAGGATTCTGATGTATGGCATAGAGTTCGTCCCTTTTTGTTGATGATAAACCCAAATTAATGATAATACTAGATGTGGCATTGTCAGTTTTAGATGTGTCGCTTCATTTGCATGGTGCCATTTGTCATCCCAAATGTGGGAATTTTTTTCCTGAAACACTTTCTTTGCATATTCTTTTTGCCGTCCTACCTGCTTACTTTAAATCAGTGGGGTAGATTTTCAAAGAACATGGACTCATTACAATATACTATATATATATATATATATATATATATATATATACATACACATACTACAATATACTACATGTAAATAATGTTCTGTAGGTTGTATTTCAGAATAGTATGAATATGTAGGAATTGTTTTATTTGAAAATGCAGTCAATGTGAAGTTATTCTCTTTAAATTCCCCGTAAATCCCAAATATGTTGGTCAGTGGAAATCAAACTGTCGACTGCTAGAAAACATGTAGTGGTCGAGATTAATTTTAACGCTGTAATGTTTACAGTAATAGCTTGCTTGTAATATGACTTAAAAATTTCAATATATCAGATTTGTCTAAAATAATTTTTTAGTCTGTAGTTCAGTATCCTGGCACCTGACCTGACATCCAGTGTTCTTTGTTCAGAGTCCATTCTTTTAATTGTGTCTCTTGACAATTTTCTACATATTTTAAAGTGATCTTTGATACTAGCATGGCATGGTGGCTCACCCCATTTGCCCCGATTTGGGGGTGTGGATTCAGCCCGTGCTCTGTGGCATGGAATTTGCAAGTTCTTCTGTCTGGGTTTCCTCTCAAAATTGCCTATTGTGTGTTGTGCATGTGCCCTGCAATGGACTGTCATCCTGTCCAAGGTATCGCCCTGCCTTGTGCCCAATGCTATCTGCTATCTGGGTTAGGCTCCACCAGGACCCTCCCTAAAAGATGGAAGGATGGTGATGTCTTCTGTCCCTTTGCACTGAGCTTTTTAATTTCATTTTGTTTGCAGAAATCTTATAGTTATATGTCTAATGGTGGTTTCATGCCTCCGGGGATAGCAATCACCCGCAGTTTGAATGCTCTCTTTGTATCTATGTGGGTCTTTTCCATGTCCTCTGCTTTCCACCCACTCACCAAAAAAAAAAAAAAAAAAAAAAAAGAGAAAGCGTGGTTAGGTGGGTAGTGTCATGCTCATAGTGCGTGACCGTGCGTGTATATTGATGGACTAGCGTGCCAGGCAGGGACTCCCTGCCTTTTGCCCTGTACTTCCTGTGACAGGCTGACTGTGACCTTGTACTGGAGATGGATATGTTCTGTCTGATTTAACAACCAAAATGAGTTATTAGTCCACTGTGGGCTCATTGTGTATGATACATGTTATCATATTTTTGCATGTGTTTATTGTCTGACAACGAATATGTTAACGATTCTCAGATGTATAGTCGACTGCTTCGGGAAGAGGACCAGACTACTAGCTCTAAGGAAAACGGTTCGCCTATTTTCAATTATCATGGCAATATATTTAGAAAGACAACTTCGAAGAGCTCTAGTCCTCGTCAATCGTTCTTTCGAGTCAGGTATGCACCAGGAACAGGAAAGCAGCCATACCGATCTTTTCACCATTTTAAACATTGTTTGCCGATACTTATTGATACATGTTTATATTGGTAAAGTTAGGTAATTAACCGAGACACTCCAAAAACAAACAGCGATAATCAATAAGCTTCTGCAGCGCGGCTGATAAATACATTCCGGTGTTGAAGACGTGCTGAATGTTTTAGCGAGCCCACGCATTGGTGACTCATATGCTAATTTGGCTGGGCATATATGAGAACTCTAGCAGGAATGGAGTCTTAGCCGTGATTATGTATTCTTTATATTGAGCCTATATATACACACACTAAGTATCGTTTTCTAATACATCAGAATAGCCCTAATAATTATATTAATTTGAAATATTGCAGAATTATAGGCTTGAACTATTGCAGCTTAAGCACATAGTCTACTGCTTTAGCTTTTCAGGTTTTATTAATGATGGTGTCACCATAGCAACAGCTTTGGTGTTGCTCAGCAATATTCGCCAATGAAACTGGAACTTATTAATAAGCGTAAATAAGGTACTTCAGTTTTTATTAAGCGGTACTTTCCGCCGTAGAGCAGAATCTGACCAGCAGGTGTCAGTAGTGCTCCATCTTATGAAGGAATCGGGGTTGTTGGTTCAGGTTTGATGTTCTGCATTGACCCAACTGTATTAGTAAACATGTATGACCGCATAACTAGAGATGCCTCAATATCATATTACAGAGAGTGTAAAGAAAACCTAATTTTCTCATGCTGCATCAGTTTGTTTTATCAGATACCCGCCTTGTACACATACAAACTCAAGGCGGAAAAATGTAGGCCAGCAAAATAATTCTGCTACGCCAACCAGACTAGAGAGAATAGCTTACAAAAATGTAAACAAAAAATACCCTTCAAGGGGAATTGTCTCACCAAACCCTGGTATTCCTGAATGTTTCCCCTTTGAGGTAATCACTAACAGATATATTCATCTTACCATTCATAAGTCAAAGAATCTTAGTCATCCCTATGACATTTCTATTGCCGTTTCCATAGTAACAGTGAAATGGGCAAATAGAACTAAGTTTTTTTTTTAAGTTTATGCTTTGAGAGTGAGTTATTATCAGCGTATGAATGAGTCACTTTTATATTTATTTTGCTTTTGTAGGGAGCAACCAGATCTGTATAAAATGCTTCCTGCTTGAAACATGATATGAACCTGATTTAAAGCTCTTGTTTCCCCACACCATGACACTGAGGTTATACAGTATTTTATGTTGTGGAGACCTGTATGCTGAATACTGTACATGAGTGTACAGAACACATTAGATATCAAGAAAAAATTAAACATTACAAACATAGTTACCGAAAATATCAGCAACAATTAATTAAAAAGCACATATTTTCTTGTTGTTTGCCTTGTGGTTAAAGTTGTGCAGCTGTGAATATTATTTTTAGTACCACTTAGTCATTCGTGTAAGTTAGCTTTTTGGGCATGAGATATTATCGGTATCAGTTGTATGGCTGACGTAGCAATGACAAACTTGTAATGTTCAGCTACTGTTAGGCAGCTAATGCCATTAACCTCAAATGGTGTTTAGTGAAAACAAGCCCCATAGATTTGACGTTTATAATTTTATGTCAACGGTACAAGTTCAAAAGGCACCCCAAGAGCTACTGTGTTTGCACACATTTGCTCAGATTTAGAGAAACCAACATTGTGAAGAGTTATAAAAAGGAAAGATATTCTGTCACTGTTTATGGATCTAATGCCTTCACTTTCATAATGAAGAATCAGAATCACCCAGGTTTCTTTACTGGGGAAAGATACACATAGATACACCCAGTATCTTTCCTAAAAGGTCTAACCAGTAAAGGCATAAGAAATATTTTTATGCATTAATATGGTTTAGTCTTTATTAACTTAGTGTTCCTGTATTATTTTCACAGACTGGAGGCGGCATCGTGACTCAGTGGGTAGCACTATTGCCACATCCCTTTAGGGTGAGGGGTTCAAAACCCACCACTGCTGTATGTGCGTGGAGTTTGCATGCTTAATTCTGCCTGTGTTGCACACTCTCTTCTGGGTACTCCACTCTCCTCCCTCGATCCACAGACATGCATTCAGGTGAGGTGGCGTCTCCAAATTGCCGACCGCGTGTGTCCTGCAAAGGCCTCTGGCTGTCTTTTAAGTCATCATGACAAAAACCAGTTAATCAGAATTTCTCACAGAAACCCTGGCGACGTGTCTGGTGTCACCTCAGCTGCCGGCGTCTGGCCTCCATCCTGGCCAGGAAGTATGGCGGAGCATCTGGCCACCGTGTGGGCAAATGCGACGGTCCCGCGCCAGAGAAGCGAGCCGTGAGAAGAACTTGAAATGTAACAAGAACAGCAAGGGCGTCTCAGCCCCTAAAACTCAGCATCTCGTCCAGCGTCGAAATACGCTGCGGGATTCGGCCAAACTGCCTTTTCTCCAGGCAGGATTTCCGGATCCTGCGTTCAGCTGGCAAACTCATTTAGCACATTAGGCACATCAATTAAACCCCACAACCCACATTTTTATAGGACATACACGTTCATTAACGTTCATTCCCAATAAGCAATAGTAATGGTAATGGCAAATTAGAATGTAGAAGCACAAACAGTCACGGCAAGTGAAATAATCAAGACTGAATGTGATTTTTTTGTTTGTTTTTTTGCCAAGAGAAGTGCAATTCGACATAAGTTTAAAAAGTGGGTGACCTTCCAATGACACCAACAGCAGTTGTAGATTAAAATACCTTGATAACACAGTGGAGGTCTGCTTGGGATGGTCTTGTGTAGAGTGTGCAGGGCAACTGATATTTATTATAACTAAGGGCACAAGCAGAAATAGAGATTTAGCCTTTGCTTTATATTTTGTGTCTATACATACACACACATACCAGGTCGTTTACAAAGAGAAGAACATCTAAGCTCTATGAACTCGTGGTCTTTGGGTGCAAACACACAGTATTACCCCACGATCCAGGCTTCCCTGCTTCCAATCCGCAACCTTTAATAGGCAGTAACTGTCATGTCTGACTTAATGTATGTAATATGTAGTATTTTTGACAACTTAAATCGCAAATTAGGAATAATACAGTAGTTGGTGTTAGGAAAGGGATCTACCTCTACAGTATATATCTGTCTGTCTGTCTGTCTGCCTGCCTAACTAATCTAATCAATCACTTTGTTACAGCTGAAGAACAATAATAATAATAATAATAATAAAATACAATAGGGATTCAGCAGTTGACTGCTCGGACCCCTAATACAACATTAATAACAATAATAGTGATTTTAACCATCCATAATAATAATTATAATACTATACAGATATTTAATGTGGGTTCACTAAAACAGCAGATACGCAAATGCAGTGTTGTACGGAAATGCAAAAATGCCAAAATAGCGCCAGAAAGGGATGCTCTGCGCGATGACACCAGCTAGGCATGCCGTATCGCTAAGCGTGGACAGGACACGGATGGAGCTCGGGCCCAGATGCCACCGAACCACAAAAACAGACGACTTGCCAGAGCACTCCGTGCCATCGCTCATTTCACGCTTTGCTGCTCCAGTTGTGGCCCGCGGCTCGAACACGACCCGCGCACCGGGGACCAGTCAGCACGGATTATTAAGGACAGCCCTGCTGTCCCTGGATGGAAAAAAAAGTTGAAGAAAATTGTTTTTGATGTTAATTAAGAAAGTGAACGGTGTGGGGGGGGGGGGGGTGTTTGATAATAGATTATTCAATAATCAGCTGATGGATTAAGAAGTCAGCATTTCATAACACTGTTTAACTGCACAGCAGGGAAGAAGAGCCATACATTTCTTCAAATATACCAGATATAAATATGTCTGCTTATTTACAGTGCAGGCTAGAGATGTGCCATTGATATATGTTTAACATGACTTGAGATCAACAAAGCTGAATACATTATGACAGTGTGTATCTCCCCCATAACTTTGAGTCCATCATATTAATGTAATCTGGCATATGAAGACTTGCATGAGAACCTAAACACTATCAATAGCAGAAAATCACAAACCCTTATGTTGTCTTTACCTGTATCCAAGCTAATACAGTGGAATCATCTAAATGTATCACTGGTTAGAAGCACCCGAGAGATTCTAAACTAAACTAAATCTAAAATCAGTTCTGTCATATTTCCATGTTATTATATTAAGGCAGTCTCTGTAACCAATTCCGAAAATATCTCCATAAATATAGCCCAGCTCAGAAACACACAGGCTAAAATAATGAGTCTAAGATATTTATTAGAAAATCTTCATTACACATTTCTAGTTGTTCTTTAAATAGAAAAATAATTGTTTTGAGTATTTATAATGCTTTAAATAAGAGATTTTGTTCCGCTAGAAATTCTGAGTTTCTTTGAGATGCTAATCTCTTCTTTATTATCCTTGATATATTTAGATGCATATTTAGGAACTCCATGTTGTTCTTGGTCCATAAATAGGTGCAGGAAGAAGCCTCATTCTGCAATAAACACTGCTTATATTTTACTGAGACAACTAAGATACTTAGAATAAGACATTAAAAAAGAAGTACTCAAATTGTTTTTGATCACTGAATAAACTATTTCTGATTTACATTTGGTGCGTTTAAGTGACCTTAGCCAAGAATACAGTCCTAGAGACAAGAATTTAAATGGCTAAATGGATTATTTTGTGAGACCCAAATGCTCAAGATTGCACTACCCCTCATATTCGATTAGATTTCCTTTTTTCCCTTTGTTGTAGAAGAGGTGAGGCTAGTGGTGGATCTGCTGCAAAGCCATCTGGGTAGATGTGATAGAAGGTGATCTCTGAAAAGGGGCCACATGGCCTCAGAAGCCAAACTAGAGGGAAGAACCAACAGTGATGCTTAAAATAGGACCAAATCCAAGAACTTCTCCCCAGGCAAAGTCTGAAAATGAAGGAAATCCTAGTTACTACGATTTCTGTTGCCAGCTTCGGTGTCAGGTGTTTCTGTTGCCAGATGTATTTGTTGTCACCAGTCTGCGTCCTGGAGGCAGAAATGCAGACAATATCATGGCTGCCAGTTTGTTCCTCTGTGGACTGCCAGATGCTGAGCTGCCAGATTGTTGCTCTTTGGCCATCCAGGCAGCGCCTGAACCTGCTCAAGCCTTGGCAGCTTTCCAGAAGCTGCCTGCTGGGGTCATCGTCGTGGACACTAGTACGTACTCCAGAACTGATCCCCATGATGTCATCCATACCTGAGGGGGCCTTTCAAGTTTGTCCGCTAATCTCTGCTCCAAAGAAGGCTGTCCTGACATTCTTGTGACCCATTCCTGCCCTCAAAGTCCCTATCATGTCATATTACTTCCTGCTGGCTGCACGGTGACTGCTCAGATCCAGAGCTATCCTGATGTTGTCACGGCCTGTCTCCACAACTGCTGTCCCAACATCGCTGTTGACAAAGTATGTTTTTAGGTGGTTCTTATGCTATTGTTGATTCATTCAAAGTCTTCAAAACAGAGGGGCATTGCCATCAAGGCTGCCTGCTTCAGCTGTAGGGGAGAATCCGGAGGTAGGGTCAAATGTGGCTCCTAATTTTTACCCAGAAAGCCTCAGCATAGCTACATTTCCTTCTGCCATTTCAGGCAGTGTTAGTGGCCTAGGAACAGCTGACATTAAAGTGGATGTGGGCAGTTAGGGAGGGATACTATTGATGACATAGCAGGAGCATACGGTCAATCAGTGTGATCTTCTGCATCTCTTGTGGCAGCCCTCCTCAAGCCACTCATTTAAGAAAACTGACTCCAGTACTGGCGACTGATTTCTCTGGGATTTGGGTCACTGTGGTGGATCCAAGTGGGAAGAGTGGCAGGATTGATGAGTTGTGTACACAAGATAGCGGTTCTGGGGTTTTAGAGTTTTGTTTTTTTTATCTTGGTTTTTATTTCTATTAATGGCCTCATTTTGGGTTCTGTGTTTTTTTTAGTAACATTCTGTATTTGTTTAAACCTTGCTGAACTCTGCTAACCACTGTACAAAAGCATGACAAGCACAGTTCCTTGTAAACACTGCCCGGGAAGACTTTGTATGAAATAGTTAATGTCCTACCTTAGCAACCGAAGGTAGCACAAAGTTTCATAGTGCCCCCAGGGATTCCCCTCTCCACCAGCAGAGGTCCTCATCGCCTGAATACTGATGTCCATAGTTACTGTCCATGACTCACACCTTTTAATTGTTTCTAATTTGCTCAGGGTTATTCACTTTCTCACCTGTTTTTTTGTTGTTTTGCTAATTACCTCAGTATATACACCCTGCTTTATCCCTCAGCTCACTGCGAAGTCTTGTTTGTCTTGTCACAATATTTCTGACTTTGTGTCTGAGTCTTTTCTTGTTTGACCCTCACTAGAATAATTTATAGATGTCACGTCTGTTACTAGTCACCTTGATTCAGTTACTGCAGCTTCCAGTATTGGACCATGGACCAGTGTTTTCTGTTCCAAGTAGTTCTGGGTTGTGATATGGGTATTGATCAAATGCAAAACAAACTGCACACCTGGATTCTACCTCCTTGCCTGAGTCTCACAGTCTTACACAGAAAACGAAGAATAAGGCCATCTGATTTCATGTAGGTCACCACAAGCGATATTCTGTAGGCTGTGCAGGATTCACAGATTTTCAAAGTTACAATGTTCACATGGAAAAAACTGCTGTTTTTCTCCACCCACAGCCCTTTCGCCTTGCACACATCAAAACATCCCAGTATTAGTGCCTTAAAAAGTTTTTTTTTTTTTTTTTTATTTAGTGTAGGTGCATGCAATAATTGGCTATTCTGAAGACTTACTGCATCGGAGGTCCAGTAATAGTCAGGTTAACATTAAAACATCCTTAGCTGTGTCCTTTGCTTGTCGGCCACATTTTCAAAGAGCGTGACCCACTTTATTCCTTCTACATAAGCTTTAACAAGAAAAGACATGGCTGGCTTTATAAAGCTGTGTCAGACCAAAGATATGTTTAACCCCAATAGGTATTAACCGTGGGTAAAATCAGAAAATGGTTGTTTCACATGCGACTAAATTCTACTGTCATGTATCCCCCTCCTCCCAAAAAAAAATGGGACCCTGCAGGTCAGCTTCTGCTTACAGGTCCTGCTTTGTTCCATTTATCCATTTATAAGACATTACAGTCAAAACAAAAAAAACACAGATGCAAAACAACATGGCCTCTTGCATCTGTGCAGCACTGTGGAGGCAGAGAGAAAATGCAAATTTGCTATCCCTATTCAGGCACGACTCTCTGACTACCTATTGAAAAAAGACTGCTTCTTGTATCCTGATTTAGAGGAGATAATCGTTAAGGGAATTGACGTTAGACTGCCTACTCTGGAGAGAGGAGGATGGCAGGGCTAGGTGAAATATGATGCCTGTAGCCATACACACATTCCTAGATTGGCACACATGGTCATATTTTTTGTTCAATTATATTTTTTTCAGTCTTTTACGCATATTTTTCAGTTCAGTCTTTTAAGTTTGGTTTTCAACAGCGTACACAGTTAAAAGGATATTTTTCACAGATTCTGATAACACCAGTGTGGGTTTTAATTACATATGGTTGTTTGTGAGGGACTGATTAAGCCATGACAAAGTATGGCGTGATTTAGCAAGAGAAGATATTTAAGTTTTCTCTTTGAATGTCATGATGCAGAATTGTTTGAAATGACTGCATAATCACCGTCTGAAATCATTTCATTATTGCCCTTGCAGAGAAGACAAGAGAAAAGCTCTTCACAAAGTCCCTTGTAAAGTTAAAATTATAATTAAACTGACTACAATAGTTTCTATAGTTACAGGTACCTCTGGTCTTTTAGCATTTCAAAATTATCCATATTTTTTTATTTGAGTTTCTTCATAAACCTGATATCATAAAGTTTTATTGCGGTACAGTAGGGGGCAGCACTGTCACCTCATAGCTCCAGAGTCCCGGGTTCAAATCCAGCTTCTGCTCTGCGTGACTCAAACTGCACATTCTGCCCATGTTGTGCAAGGTTCCAGCCAGCAGCCCAAAGATGAGAGGCTCACTGGCCATCTTGTGAGGCAATTTTCACCCCCCAGTTGGGGGGGTACGCAGTTTGGTTGTTTGCATAGGTTTGCTTCTGTAGTCCAACAACAAGTGAGTACTTGCATCTCGAAATTGTGCTTAATGTGAGTCTGTCTTATGATGGACTGACACCCCATCCAGGGTGTCCTCTGCTTTGTGTCCCGTGCTTCCTGGGTTAGGCTTCAGAAACACTGTGACACATTTACCTGAGTAAATGTTTATGGAGGATGGGTGGTTGAAATTAGGCACAGGTTGATTTGGCTCCCAGGTTGTGCATTATATAACTTGTGGAATTTACCTAATATTCTTCCTAATAAATAAAACAGTAATATTTCACACTGCAATCTTTAATAAACTGGCATCTGGGTTGTAGCCCAGCTTACTGGGATAGGGTTAGGGTTAGGATCAAGAGTCCCTCTGGAAAAGTGGTTGGATAATGGAAGGATGGATTTTTATTGAACAAACTTGTTCAACTTATCAAGGTCATTGCTTAAAAAACATGTGAACCCCTATTTTTAGCAACTAGGGGAACCACTTTTATTAGGAAAACTCAACCGAAAGCTTCCTGTAGCTGCTGATAAGACAATGGCTAGGGGGTATTTTGGCCCATTCCTTTGTACAAAATGGTTTCAGTGCATGTGTATTTTGGGATGTCTTACTTGAATGGCCTGCTTCAGATCACGCCACAGCATTTAGTGGGATTGAGGTCAGGACTGACTTAGCCATTCTGAACTTTGGAATTTCGGTAACGCTTTCTATGAAGCCCATATTCATAAAGCCTAATAACTGTTATTATAATTCATTGTAACACATTCATAAAGTGTTTTTAAAAGGGTTATAAATATTTATAAAAAGGCATAACACTTTATAGCCATATTTCTCATGCATTACGAATGCTCTGTGAAGGTCTAATCGATAATGCACTATAAATACCTTCATAATGCATTATAATGGTCAGTATAAGAATTAAGGATGCTTTGTGCTGGAAGGTATTTACAGCATAGATGAGACTTATGGAGAATTCATAATGCATAATGCACTAGACTATAATATGTTATACCTTTTTATAAATAATTATAGCCAGGTTTATAATACTTTATGAATGCATTATAATGCATTATGAAGGCATATATGATTTAGTATAATGACTGCTTTAAGCAAATTGTTGTTGGAATTTCTACTTAGCCATTCTGTTGTTGGTTTACTCTGATGTTTTGGATCATTGTTATGATGCATGACCCAAATTCTTTTGAGATTTAGATCACAGACAGATCTCCTGACTATACTGTATGCCATAGTATTTCCTGATTCAACGTAGGATTTGTTGATCCCTCAATGATTATAGGCGGTCCAGCCCTGAGGTAGCAAAGCAGGCCCATTCCACATTACACTCTCTCCTCAGCTGAAATGGGGTTTTGGTATTTGTATGTAGTGCTTTGTCTTCTCTCAATATAACACTAACAACATTCACCAAAAGTCTACAGGATGTCTTCCCAGTAGTGCTGTAGAACGTTGAGATGCAACTTGAGATGGGCATAATTCTTTTCCTCTGTGCTAAGCACTCATGGACAACACTTGTTCAGAATTTTTCTGATGGTGGACTCCATGAATACAGTTTATCAAGTGCAAGAGATGCCTACAGATGCTTACCTCTCAGCCTACGGTTCTTGGTTACTTGTTTGAGGATTATACGGTGTGCCCTTTCACTGATCACTGAAGGACATCCACTGCTAGAGAGTAGCAACAGCGCTGAATTGCTTTCTTTTCACTGTGGCCTGATGGAGGCCCAAGTCTTTAGAAATCCTTTTGTAAGCTATCCCACTATTTTTAGCTTCAACAACTCTTCTCCAGAGGCCCTCTAAAATCTCCTTTGATCAAGGTATATTGCACTTGAACAGAATTATATGAAGAACAGGTAACAAATGGTGGCTTTTTATGCTACATGGGTAGTCAAATCCAAACTTGGAGTAATTTGAAAACCTGACTGCAATCACCCTTTTTTAAGGGATCATTAAAGCAGGAGTTAATATATATTTTTTAATAGCTGCATGAAAATATGTTCCTTCGAAAACCTCTTTAAAGTTCTACAAGTAAAATTGACTTTGAAGGTAACAAGACACATTTTGCACCAGTATACATATGAAGGATTTGGTCAGTGGCTGCGTCTTGCTCTCTAGGTGGCAGAGATGTGCTTCCACTTAGTAAAGTGGCTATTTGTATTGTAGAGCATGTCTCAAGCAAGCCTGGAGAGCACTCCATCAGGGAAAAGGTTTCTCACACAGAGGACAGAGCAGACACAAGGCCTGGAACCTTAGAATGAAATGCTCAGCTGTGCCATTTACTTTCCTGGATGAAGATGATTCATTCTGTTACCAACATAAGTGTTTAAGGATTAATGCTTAAAAATACAAGGAATATTATGCAAGAGGACCAAATGAAAAAAAAAGGTCTTTTTATTTTACTTTAATAACAAACATATGATTTTATGATTAAAATGTTTCTTATTACCATAACAATCATAATATCAAGAATTAAGGATGTTTTTTACTGGATTATGAAGGTATTTATAGTGCATTATAGACCTTCATAGAGCAATCGATCATAACTCTGTTGGCTGGCCATGTGATGTCTCATGCAACTGCAATGAAATTAAAAAGTTATTTAAAATATGTAATTTAAAAAATGTTTGAATTGCATTATATAATGTTTGTTATTAATGTATATTAAAGCTGTTAAGGTATGTAGGGATGTTAAGGTATACTTACATGCTGCTTATGAATGTTCTATGACTGCATAATGAAGGTGCACTAAATGTTCTACGAATGCATTATACAGGCATGATGAAGGTGCAGTTAATGTAAAGCATTGCCATTTGTCGAATCACCAAAGTTGCCCTATGAATTACAAAACTTCTGTGCAACTACTTTGACGGACATATCAGATACCTTTCAATGTCCTCCTGCGTCTTCAAATATATCTGGCAGAAAGTACACCCTGGAGGAAATAATGTGACCACCGTTTACTTCCCAGTAATATAAAGTCGGGTAAGAAGGAGCAAACACAGCTTTCTGTCCCGGAAAATAATATAGCCCAATAAAATAAGGTGGCGCTCTTCTCATATCCAAAAAAACAGAAAGTGTAGTTCTGGAATGCAGCTTGAAAAAGCTTCCATAAGTCCAAATATTGACTTAGAGCAGCAGAATAATGATGATCCAGCCCAAAGTCACATACACTGCCCTCCATAATTATTGGCACCCACGGTTAAGATGTGTTCTTTAGCTTCTAATAAATTCAGTTGTTTTCTAAATAACATAGGACCACAATAAAAAAAGAGGAAAATCCATCCTTTAATTCAAGTGCATTTATTCATTGGGAAAAAAATCCCACATTAAGAAATAATTATTTTACATCAAATCATGTGTGCCACAATTATTAGCACCCCTGATGTTAATACTTTGTACAACCCCCTTTTGCCAACAAAACAGCACCTAATCTTCTACTATAATATTTCACTAGATGGGAGAATACAGAAAGAGGGATCTTCGACCATCCCTCTTTGCACATTCTCTCTAAATTATCCAGCGGCCTGGGTCCTCTCCTCTTCAGCTCACTCCACAGGTTTTCAATGGGGTTGAGGTCTGGGGACTGAGATGGCCATGGGAGGAGCTTGATTCTGTGTCTGGTGAACCATTTCTGTGTAGATTTGGCCTTGCTGAAAGACCCAGTGATGACCCATCTTCAGCTTTCGGGCAGAGGCCACCAGATTTTGATTTAAAATGTCCTGGTATTCAAAGCATTCATGCCATGCACCCTAACAAGGTTCCCAGGGCCTCTGGAAGAGAAACAGGCCCACGGCATCACTGATCCTCCCCCATACTTCACAGTGGGCATGAGGTGCTTTTCTGCATACTCATCTTTCGTGTTCTGCCAGACCCACTTAAGAGTGTTTGTTGCCAAAAAGCTCTTAGTCTCATCTGACCAAAGCACACGGTCTCAGTTGAAGCCCCAGTACCCCTTAGCGAACTCCAGATGTTTGCGTTTATGATTGTGAATAAATTGCCCGTAGGTGTGTATGTGTGAGTGAATGGTGTGTGAGTGTGCCCTGCGATGGGCTGGCCCCCCATCCTGG
>JAODKL010000095.1:23907372-23917675 GCA_026780765.1 Petrocephalus schoutedeni | reverse complement strand
TGTATATTTTATCAGCTACTAAATTTGTTGCTTGCCCTGATGGGGTAATGATTGTGGGTTTATGGTAGTATGTTTTGATATTTTTCTATAAACTTCTAGTCACCATTTACCTGTCCTTTGGGAAAAGGTATTGGCTGCCACTAACTGGCAGTAGGTTTATTCGATTGGACTGTTAAAGTAAGTTTACCGATTACTGACTGAAGAGATTACCTTTGTATTTACTGGGTCTTGGGGCAGGTCATGTGATCTGGGTCTTCACGCACTGTGCATGAGCCTTGTAGTGGTAAGGAGCACCTCACCATTTATGGTGACCATTGTGTGTAGTGGCTAGTGTGTGTGTGTGTGTGTGTGTGCAGCGCTGTGACTGTGGGTGAAGGAAGCCACCAGTATCAAGAGCCCATTGGTGGGGGTTGGGTTCACTTTCCCAGGACGGGTAACTTGCCCCTTGTCAGTTATTACAGTTGGCTATTGGTAGTGGTTAATGTCTGCAGTACTTCCAGTGGTGGCAGCTACTACTTTCCTGTGACCCTTGCATGTAGTTTTATGGTGACTAGTTGGATAGGATGCTGTTGGATAGCCCCTGATTAGCAAATCCTGTGGTTGTCGTGTTTTTTTATCTAAATTGCCTTGTCAATAAACTTTTATTTTGTGTAACCCTGGAACTCCATGTCTCTGTACTTGACCAACGTACCTGAGTGGGTGAGCTCTCTGGTGCTAAATTGGGTGTTAGAGCTTACATTATAATAGAATATCTTGTGGTGCGAGGCCACAGGTGGCGTAGTCGGACACCTTAGTTCCACCGAGTAGTGGGGGTCACATCTGCACAATAGAAAAGGATACATTCTGGATGGGAGTTATTCACAGATAGTAAGGGCAATTCTCAGTAAACGGTAAACAGTTAAGATGAGCAACAGATGAAGTTCTGGCAGGACACAACAGTACCCAGGAAAAGTTGAACATTTTTGGGGAGGTCCCTCTCTGCAGAGGGCAGTTATCTACTTAGCACCTGACATTATGAAGAGGCAGTATGAGAATTGAAGCCCCTAACTGTAAAAAATCAAAATCAAAAGATCCAAATCACCAACCCTGGAGGTGTGAGGACACTGCGTAACCTACTATGACTCACTGTGTCGTCTACATATTTTAAAATATCTATAAATGAAATATTTCTAAATGAAAATCACAATTGCTATGGGTCTATGACTTCAGTGTACTCTCAGCAGAGAAACAGCTTTGAACTCCTTGCCTTCCAGTGTGGTGTCTTGCCTGAACTACATATAATGCCCCCTTTAGAAATTGCTAGACACAGAAGCTGTCTTCATTAATCTGTCAACAGTGTCCTTTATTGTACCTGACAGCTTTTACCCACCACAACAGCAGAAACAATGGAGGTATGCTCCTTATCATGGTGCTTTATTAAGATAAAAGTAATCACAAGACATCATGTTTATATAAAACATCACAGCAGTTTGGAAAATCACCATACTGCACACCATGTACCAGCATATTTGTATTTAGTCAAAGTATTTAAAACTTTAAAACAAGTACATAATATACATTCCCTGTAGGTCAACCGTATTCTTAAGGCAGTTCTTCTGCGTATATTCACTGCAATACTCAATTTCTCTGGTCCGAATCAGATAATGAGTTTGTAAATTTATAATAATCCAAGAGAAGCAACAATGCACTACTTACAAACCATGTGAAAAGGTTCATTATGCTTGTTCAGATGTGTCTGTGGTGGGGGCAAAACAGTAAAAACAGGAAGAAGGTCCTGTGTCTTAGGCTGTGCAGCTGATCATCTCTCACTTTAAGGTTGATCACGTTCTGATCACGAGAACTACTCAAGAGTTAGTTTGGGACCAGGCCACGACCACCTCCTCTCAAGGGACTCAGTACGGTTGTTTTGGTCTTCTCCCGAGTACAATTACTATTACTATTACACACCCGCCCAAACGAATCACAAATTAAACCAAAGCCATGCCCTATTTTAATGATCTAACGTGCAGTGCACAGTCTGAAGCTCATGGCACAAGTTCCTTTAGGGAGCAGCAATCTATGGTGGGAAAATAGTCGCAGCACCAGGCACTTGGTCCAAAACGGCACTTGGTCCAAAAGTCTCGTAATTAGTCATGGGTGTCATTGGGCCCTGACATAAATCAAAGTGCCATCTCCCATTCCCTTTAAAAGTCAGGTGCATTTGCACCTTGCTATTATAATGGCGGATATGCCAGGTAGTAGAAAGGATCGCTTCTCGGCAGAGGACACAGATCTGCTCAAGTACAAAGTGAATGTATACGAGCAAACCATCTACGGCAGGGGTGCCCAAACTTTTTGGGCCTGCAAGCTACTTTTAAAATGACCAGATCAAAATGATGATGATATGCTAAATACATGTTATATATGCTTAGTATACTTTATACGTATATACAGTATATGTTGGCAAACCTTGCATCACTGCATGAACCCTTACAGCACAATACAATACATTATGGTTCCTTACTTGGGCTGGCTCCCTCACTCATTTTTTATATCCATTTTTAGTATATATAAATTGGAAGGCTAGCTGAGTCACTTTGCTCGCTGGAGTTTTGCAACATATTCATGTTTTTTGCGTAGTGACATGTTAGAAGAGAAGGGATCAAAGTAGTCATAGTAACCTATGATAACAAAGTTTTAATGTTGTGTGATCTACCCGCACTACCTTCACGATCTACTGGTTGATAGCAATCGACATATTGGGCACCCCCGATCTTAGGCAATGGCAGAATTCCAAAGCTCCCCGAGCAGACCCCTGTATCCACAAGTTATGTGTTCTTAGACTTACCATGGACAGCTGAAACTGTGGATAATACGGAACCACCCGCAGACATGATTTTTGTGTACATATACATGGTAAAGTTTAATTGGTAAATCACGCACAGTATTACCAACATTAAAGACAGTAATAAAAAGTGTACTGTACATTATTAAACAGTAATACAGAGTACCATATTCTCTCGAATAAAAGGGATTCTGACATTTTAGCCAAATTCTCAAGAGATGATATAACACTATAAACATATCTATGTCTATAAAAATATCACGTATCAAGGGATGAGGGAAAACTGAAAGTCCTGCTTTTTATGCTCCTCAATGGACAAAGGAATAGTGAAAAAATGGCTATTGTAGAATGTTTTACATAACCCGTATTTGTTTAAAAATACATTAGTCTATTATGGCTACTCAACAGTTTTCAGCCTTTACTCACTGTACACAAGTCTTATAACTTGAACCATGAACCTATGAACCATTTCTGTAATTCTTAAACTTTTTCAGACTGTGGTAAAATGTGGATAATTGAAACCACAGATACAGGGATCCCCCTGTAATTAACCAATTTAATTTCATTTGTCATTACTGCAGTTAGCTAGTTCTGATGAATGTCATAACTAACCCATCCATTATCTACCACTTCTCCGTGTCGGGTCGCAGGGGCAGCAGCCTAAGCAGGGAAACCTAGACTTCTCTCTCCCCGGTTCAGCTCTTCCGGGGGAATCCCAAGGTATTCCCAGGCCAGCCAAGAGACATAGTCTCTGCAGCGTGTTCTGGGTCTTCCCCGGGGCCTCCTCCCAGTGGGACATGCCCGGAACACCTCACCAGGGAGGCGTCCAGGAGGCATCCTGACCAGATGCCCGAGCCACCTCATCTGGCTCCTCTCGATGCGGAGGAGCAGCGGCTCTACTCTGAGCTCCCCCCGAATGACTGAGCTTCTCACCCTATCTCTAAGGGAGAGCCCAGCCACCGTACGGAGGAAACTCATTTCGGCCGCTTGTATTCTTTCGGTTTGTTCTTTCGGTCACTACCCACAGCTCATGACCATAGGTGAGGGTAGGAACATAGATTGAGGGGTAAATCAAGAGCTTTGCCTTTTGGCTCATCTTCTTCTTCACTATGACAGACCGATGCAGCGCCCGCATCACTGCTGTCGCCACACTGATCCGCTTGTCAATCTCCCGCTCCATCCTTCCCTCACTTGTGAACAAGACCCACTTGAGGAAGGACCACCTCCCCGACCGGGGAGAACACTCCACCCCTTTCCGGCTGAGGAGGTGCTGATTCTCATCCCAGCCGCTTCACACTTGGCTGCAAACTGCTCCAGTGAGAGCTGAAGGTCACGATCTGATGAAGCCAACAGAACCACATCACCTGCAAAAAGCAGAGACCTAACCCTGAGGTCACCAAGCTGGACACCCTCAACGCCTTGGCTGTGTCTAGAAATTCTGTCCATAAAAGTTAACAACTCCGCGAACAACTCCAGAGTGGAAGAGGGTCCACCCCCCCCTCATGGAGACTGGTTCCAGAGCCCAAGCCATGCATAGAGGTGAGCCCGACTATATCTAGTTGGAACCTCATAACCTTGCGTACCAGCTCAGCTGGAGGGGTGACCCACATTCCTTCCATGGGTGCAGGCCTGGCCACCAGGAACTCGCTATCGAGCCCCACCCCCAGGCCTGGCTCCAGAGGGGGGCTCCAGCGACCCATGTCAAACTGTGTATCTATGGTTTTAATCATCATAAGGGGTCTATTGATCTGCACTTTGTGTGGTTCCTCACCCAGCACTTGTTTGCCTTGGGTGACCCTATCAGGGGCATAAAGCCCCGAACAACTTAGCTCCTGGGATCATTAGAACATGCGAAACCCTCCACCGTGATAAGGTGTCAGCTCCAGGAGAAGGTCAAAACTAACCATTATCACATATATTTGTTTGTATTGTATTTGTTGATCTTTTGGTAACACTTTAATGCCGGGGCAAAAATAATCCAGCATACTATTAATTATATATTAATTAACCAGAAACTAAATCTTAGTTACGTACTGATCTCATGATAATACATCATTACTGAATCATGATGCATGTTTTATTTCAAGCAGTTACTTATATTTGTTACTATTTATGTAAATTCTATAAACTTTGCTAAACTACTGAAAGAAAGTTAAACACTGATCTCATATTTGTTTATATTAATGAATCATGATGCATCTTTCACCCCAAGCAGTTACTATATTTGTTACTAAATATGTATATTCTGCAAACCTTCTGCAAAATTACTGAAGGAACAAGGGATGAATAACACAATTCGAATACTGATCTCATATTCGTTCATCATTAATGAATCATGAGGCATCTCAGGTAGCAACTATATTTGTTCATGATTTGTACTTCAGTAGAAACTGAGTTATTACTCTGTATTTGTGTCCCATCAAGCAAAGTGTTACCAATTTTTCAAATTGTCATCTTTTGATTTTTAATATTTTGCAAGTTTGTGCGCTGCTGTGCATCCCTCTGTGTTCAAGAAATGGTGTGTGTGTACTGCGCACATGTCTGTGTAGGTGCAGACTTGATAAAGCACAGAAAAATGACAACTTTGTCGGGCTCATGCTAGCAAAGACACTTACATCACACCGGGCGTAGCTTTTTGCACCAGGTATAAAATAGGGCCCTAAATTAACAACAGACTGAGAAAAGATCAGATTTTTTAACAGAGTATGATTCTTGGAGTGACAGAAAGTACAGGAAATAATTGACTGTGATTTGTAGGTTGAGTTCTCCGCCTCTCACCTGTTTTTCTCATAAATTTAGAGATTGCCAGATTTTAGTTCCAATATGATTTGTAATTGTCGCTCTGGCCTGCAGATTCAGGGGAAAGTTAATTATAGCTTTAGCACATGTCGCTAAGTGGAGGAAATACTTATGATGGTCACCGGGTCCTTTGCTCAGTTCGCTGACAGTTAATTAACAGGTGGACCTTCACCGATTTTGTGGAAATGCTTTTTCTTACAAAAACCATTTGGCAATCTAAGTATTTCATAATATTTTTTTAATTAATTTTATACTCCAGCCCTTTTTCAGCCCTTGCAGATGAGCACCATTTTGTTTTCATGTCAGTTCAGGTAACGCCCTACTTAAGAATTCCTGGAAATCAACTCACAAGAAGAGATCACCATTAATTTCTATGGGAAAAGAATTTCACTGCACAAAATTAATGGAAATGACATGGCAAGATTACACACAAGAATCACTCGGCACTAGGGGTGTAAAGATGCTTCAATGCATCATCATGAATCAGTTATATATAATTGATTAAATACGTATAATGCAATCATGAATCTGTAACATCAAAATCAATTTCTGGGGGAAAAATGAAGATATTCCTACTACCAGGTTGGGTGCTCGCTGTTGGCAGCAAATTACTGAAAAGTAGTATGGCAATGTGTCCAATACTACTAGTCGATATTTAAACGTTATCAAAGTTAGGAGGACACAACTACGAAAGTAATGGAGATGACTACATTGGACGTACAGCCATTTTGCAGGGCTGAGGAGGTGGAATTTCATCTCATTCAAAACTTAGAAGAGGTCTCAATGTACTGGCCTATAACATATTTATAGTTTATTACTAAATTTGACCCTCAGATCAATCTTTTGTTTTCCACAGAATTAAAAATGTTCAGAGATTCTGCTTTCTTCCTATTCTATTAATAGTGTGAAATTAAGTTCCCATAGTAATTTTTTTTTCAGCACAGTTAAAGAAAGCTTAGAATTTAGGCTATCAAAGTAATCGAACAATCCATTAATCGAATTTTGATTGAAATTAAAGATTTACAATGCATGAATACATTCCCTCAGTAATCATAATTGAATCAAATTGTCTTGGGCCCAAAGATTTATACCCTGCTGACCAAATAAGGTGGTGGCATGTCTAATGAACTAGAGGTGCCTGCCATCACAGATTCCTCTCTGTTTTGCCACTTCAGTGGACCACTACCACCATCCGCTGCAGATGTATTTTTCAATTAGAATTAAAAAAATGCATTTCAAATATTAAAATCATGACAATGGGTGCTTAACAACAACAGGCCACTCACACTAGAACTATTGTATGACCTCTTATGTCAACACAGGAATCGTGGTCGGGACCAGAAGCAGGGGTCGGATAGTTAGACGGTCAGGTCTGTGGGTGCAGGGAAAGGCAGTCACTCATGCAGATAAGTGGGACACATGTACAGGACAGGGTATTGGGAAGATCAGGCACAACACAATAGGAAACTCAGCCAATCAGGAGAAAGCAGGGGTGTAGACCACTCAGAAATTGGTCATAGCAAAACCAATACCTCACAGAAAGGAAACTGACTGGACTGGTTATATAAGTTAGTAAATTAAGGGAAACCTGAAACAGGAGTGAACACAGCTGAATAAATACTCTGGTGAGGGAGACCTGCCAAGGAGACGTGATTGCAGTGCAGGCTCAGAGTCCAACTAATATGAATATGGCTGAATCCCCAGTAAACCTGAGCCATCTTCTCACTAAAAGTCCCTCTGTGAAAGGTAGTAATTACTTTCAAGTACTGTGACTTTTATCTCGTCACCTGAAGAGTCACCCAGCTTTATATAGATGGATGTAATTGCCCGTTAGTTAATTTTAGTTTCAACTGAGTGTATAAAGTGCCTGATTTGTTTTCCATTAAGGGTTATGGGTGACCTAAATGTGCCACTAGTTGAAAGGCATGTTCCTGCTACGTTATGACAAATTATACACAAGCCTGTCACCTATCACCTTTTTACAGCACAATTTGAAAAACAAGGGCTTCTGCATGAGATTTTTTTTGTTACCTGAATAGCTTTAAATTTTATAAATGAAGTAAAAACAGCGCAACCTCAAGATTAAAATAAGTGCTTTTAATAAGTAATAACATAGGCACAAGAAGACCGTGAAGTTAATGAGATGACCAAAAGGTTTCAGTAAAAATAGCAGCACCATTAACAAGGCCAAGACCATAGGATCCTTTGGACATCCCCAAGCTTACGTTTACTTGTACTGCAGTTTGGAGGTAATTGCTGTAATTGTTCATATGCTTCTAACAAATGCACTGTCTTATGCAGTGCATTTGTTATGCAATATGCAGAAATGTGTCTGTTACACTGTTGCGACACAACATGGCGACACAACTCTAAGTGGAAGCTTGGAGCCATAGTATCTGTAACATACTAAGTAATGTGGTATTATTCCCATTCTTGTGGCTCCAAATGTATTGTTTTTTTTCCTCAGACAATCATCTACTTTGCTTGCTGAATCACAGCTTCATAAATGTATTGTAAAGAAAGAGGGGGATTGTCACACAAATTGTTTTCTTTCGCTTTGTATTGAAAAATATAATCTGATCAAAATGTCAATGTGACTGTCAGAAGCTAAAATTCCAGATCCTGTATTCTACAAAATAGTTTAAGATAACAATTTCTTGTTAATTTAATTAGTTACCAGATGCAGTAGTTACTGCACTTGTCAAAATAACTTGATAAAAATTTCTTTTAGAGATGCACATTACTTCACAGAATGATTGTGCATATTTTAATCAATATTATAACTATAGGAGGTATGCAGAAATGAAAATGATAATGATAAAATGAAAATACAATCTCCACTTGGCCATTTAGTTTTCAAAGTCTAAAAATCTACCAAAATGAAAAATATAATGAAATAATAGCATTTGCATTTTAACTTTCCACTCATGCATGCAAAACCTTTTTAACTTTTCATTTTCCAATTTGACTTTTAATTTCCTACTTTCCGTTTTCATATTCAAATTTGCTTTTTCATTTTCAAGTTCACAACTTGCAAATATGTTAATTGGAGTGGGACAGTGGGTGGAGCTATGGATCGGAGCGTCTCGGGCACTGTTCTGTTTGTGGACTCAGTTGTTGTTATGTTCCTTGCACAAGGTTGCCTGTGTCGCCCAAACTAATGGCAAAGTCACACATGGTTTAAGTTAGCTACTTATTTACCTTATTAGTAGCATTTTATTTTGCAGCTTAAGTGAGCTTCTTATTTCTTTATTTATTTATTGTTCCTGCCTCAAACACTCCACCCAGTCCCCAAGAAACCCTCCATCACTGGACTGAACGACTTCAGACCTGTCGTCGTGACATCGGTGGTCATGAAGTCCTTTGAACGTCTGATGTTGGTCAGTGGATCCTGTTTGTGGACTTTAGTTTGGCGTTCAACACCATTGTCCCAGAAATCCTCTCCTCCAAACTCTCTTAGTTGAACACATCTCCTGCCATCTGTCAGTGGATCACCAGCTTCCTGACTGGCAGGGAACAGCAAGTGAAGCTGGGAGAGATCACCTCTGGTATGTGCACCATCAGCACTGGTGCTCCTCAGGGTTATGTCCTATCCCCCTTCCTCTTCTCTACACCAACGACTGCACCTCCATGGACCCAGCTGTGCAACTACTGAGGTTTGTGGATGTCATCGGACTCATCCAAGATGGCGACAAGTCCGCATATCAACGGGCGGTTGAGCGGCTGGTACATTGGTGCAGCCAGAACAACCTGGAGCTGAACACACTCAAAATGGACTTTAGGAAACACCCACTAGCACTGGTCCCCCTCACCATACACAGCACCCTTGTGTCACCTGTGGAGACCTTCAAGTTTCAAGTTCATTTTCCCAAGACCTGAAGTGGGAGAGCAACATCTCCTCCATCCTTAAGAAGGCCCAGCAGAGGATGTACTTCCTGCATCAATTGAGGAAGTTCCCACAGGAACTGCTGATCCAGTTCTACTCAGCAGTCATCAAGTCCGTCCTGTGCTCCTCCATCATAGTCTGGTTTGGAGCAGCCACTAAACAAGATAGGATAACACTACAACGGACGGTTAGGACAGCAGAACGAATCACTGGTGCCCCCTTGCCCTCCCTCCAGGACTTGTACACTTCTAGAACCAGGACAAGGGCAGGTAAAATCATCACTGATCCATCACACCCTGGTCACTGTCTTTTTGAACTCCTCCCCTCTGACAGAAGTCCAGTGACCAGTCGCCGCAACAACAGTTTCTTTCCCCAAGTCATCACCCTTACAAACATCTGACTTGCAACATCAACCTACACCTGCTTCCCTGACTGCCACACCCTGTTCCACTCACATCACCACTGAACTGAATCTAAGTTTGCACACTGTATGTTGTTTGCACTTTATGTACACTGTCTGCAAATAAGATGTCTTATATTGTATTTAATGTGTACTGTTTTGTTCTGTGTACTGCAATGTACCGGAGAGACACCAACTGCTGGAAACAAATTCCTTGTGTGTGCCACACACACTTGGCCAATAAACCTGAGTCTGATTATTCTTAGCACTTCTGGTATCATACTCTGAGCTCTTTTCCTTTAAAAAAATAAAAATTGCACTTTCCCAAGAGTATTAGATCGATGGTATTCATAGCCTTGGTTTTATTGAGCTAGTACCGGGAAAAATTCATTGT
>JAODKL010000095.1:23864439-23890110 GCA_026780765.1 Petrocephalus schoutedeni | reverse complement strand
GAACATTCTAAATTTCATTCGTAGGATCGAATTTAAGACAGTTTCTACGAATTGTTGATAAATGAGGGCCCTGGTCTTTTGTCTTGCATGGTTATTCCTGACCCAGCCTGTTCCTAACCTGGCTGATCTTGCCTTGCTTGTGCATGCCCCACCTGCCCTGACCCAGCCTGTTCCTGCCCTGCCTGATCATGCCTTGCTTATGCCTACACTGACCCACTTCTTGAGAAATTCTGAGCTCCAGCACAGATATTTCATATTTCAGAAGCTAAAAGTTTAATTTAGTATCCTCCGTCCTGTGGTTTTTCGGCGTAACTTTCCCATAATATTGAGGCTACTGCAAACAAAGCCACAGCAAGGATTTTTCAAATACTGGGGGTAGCAATGGCCAACCAGCAGCGTTTATGCATGGATAATTATAATTTTCATCGTTTCATGAACGAAACTGTATGAAAAAACTGAACACAAGATCTCGGTGTCCTCCATGGTAATCTAATCCAATCCAGCTTTATTTGTAAAGCACCTAATGCAACCACATTGGGCTAAAGCACTGTACAGAGGAATGAAAGACATAGCTCTCACAAGATACATGTGATACAAATACATATAAAATATAAAACGAATAAGACACCAGCTAAAATTAATAAAATTTGTAAAATGAAATAAAAGTGTTACGTTAGGTTGCCGGGTGCGGAGAAGCAGAATCCGGAGTCAAGAAGTCAGGAATATGCGGGATTTATTAAGGGCGATGACACCGCGAACCATAAAGCAAGGAGCAACACGACAGACTTACAACGTCAATGACCGGACTGGGGAAACGAACTTAAACGCGGACTAAAATACACAGAATCACTAATACAGAACGAGAAACAGCTGGTGAACACAGGAATTCACACGAGGTTAACGAGGGGGCGTGGCACACAGGAGGATCGGACGGGCTGGGGGTGACAAAAAGAGTTAAATAGAATAACAAAATATGATAAAATAATGGTAGCCACAGGCATGACGGCAGTCACATACCCTTGTGTATCAAACGTTGATAATTATTGCAGTCTGTAATCTTACAATCACATGAATCGAAAATTCATTAACAAATACAACCCGCAATAAACGTTTACCGGAAATCTTGATGATTAACTGCTTAACATCATTTTAGCAAAAACAGCAATGTAATAACACAACACAATTTGATTTCCTCCAGTGCAGCGCGAGTCCGAACTGACAGAAAACTGCGAACACCATCTGAGAGCTGGCTTGGGATTTGAACGTATCCGTCGCTCACGTCTAAATTGAGAAATCCGGAAATTTGCGTTGAAATGACACCCGTCATTTTCTGCTGTACGCACGCTTGATGAATGAAGACCGTTATAGCTGGCTAATTCCACCATTTTCATTAAAGGGAGATTTGTGAAATTCTTATACGGAATAAATATACGTGATAAAGCTTAAACATTGGATTCTTGCGTTATTTTATATTTTCAAAATGTCTAAACTGTGCAGCCTGTGAACACTCCGCTCTAGTAAGGCTGCAAAAAAGAAGTTAACTTAAGCTGCAAAGAAAGACTCAATGAATAAGAAGCTAAATGTATTGGAAATGCAAATAAGTAGCTAAATTAAGCCACGTGTGGCTTTGCCATTAGTTTGAATGACATGGCCACCCATGTGCAAGTAACACAAGGACAACAGAATCCGTAAAAAATCAGAAAGCACTAATGATGTGCAAATCACGAATGAACAGATCTTTTTCAACGGATCTTTAAAGTAAACTGAATGAACCGATTCGCTGGCCAAAAAGAACTTGAATCACTCTATACGCACGCGCGGAATGCCTGCCAAGTGCTAACGTTCGCGTCTGTCCGTGTCGGCAACTCTGGAGGCAGTCTATTACTAAACAGCATGAGAAACACAGCCGTGACGACATCCAGCCAATAGCTGTTACGCTTAAGTCCACCAAGCACCTCCCACTGACTGTACAGTTCCACTGACATGAGATCAGTAACTACAATGACCCCCACAATGTGAGCGCTCCCACTGACCTGAAGTGTTATTGCAGTTCAGAACGATTCGCTGAACTAGAAGACCCGTTGATTCACCAGGTCTTAAAGTTCACCGGGTCATTGGATTTAGTCGTTCGTTCAGCGGTTCTTTGGTTCACCGGGCTCTTTGGTTCATCAGTTCCTTTGGTTCACCGGGTCCTTTGGTTCATCAGTTCCTTTCGTTCACCAGTTCCTTTGGTTCATCAATTCCTTTTGTTCACATGATTCATTGATTCAGTGGTTTGCTGAGTCGCTCTACACTGACTATGTAATGCAGTGACATCTATTGGCCAGAATAAGTATTGCCACGAGTGAGTTCCGGTTTGTACTGCAAAATATTGACCAATTAAACTTTTTTTATTATTATGAATGTGTTTGGCTGTGTTCTGAATAATTATTTGTAGCCTATAGTAACAAAACATAGCTGCCCCCTGCTCTGTCACAATATCACATGGGTTAAAAGCAGAGGACACATTTCATTGTTGTGTGGTAAATGTAAAATTTCATTATAGTTTTCATTTTGGCAGGATTTTGCGCATTTACTTTGAAAACTAAATGGCAAGGTGGAGATTGTATTTTCATTTGATCATTATTATTTTCATTTTCTTTTTTTGCAGGAAATAGCTCAATACCTGCCAGTCCATTTGAGTTGTTTCTGTTTCTGTATGAATGGCTCCTAAAATCTAATCTTCACTCCGTAATTATAAATAATTTATACAAATAATAGACAAATAATTTAAACAATCAAGGTAATTGATGGCCAGTTGATGGTAAACCTCTTGGATAACAACCTCTTGAAAAGAGGGTGATTGGAGTCAGGTGATCCAATCAATCTAGGTTTGGGCTTGCAATGCAGTATAAAAATCCACATGGCTGCATTGCCTGCTTTATACAACAGAATTCTCTTCAGCAGGTGGTTTGATTAGAAGTCTCAGAGTTTTAACGCTAATTTAGTTCTTTTGTAACCCCTTTTAAAGAGTTGGGCCTCCATCAGGCCATAATCTGGCAGATATTTTACAAATGAAACCAATTCAGTACTGTTGGTACTCTCCCTTGGATGTGGTGTCCTACAAAGATCAGTGAAAGGGTACACTGTGTAATCGTCAGACAAGTGACGAAAGACCCGGGGCTGAGAGTTAAGGATCTGTAGCCATCTCTTGCATTTGATGATATCTGAGCCTGACATAAGACACAAAACAAGTATGGTGTTCATGGGAGATTAGCACAGAAGAAAACGCTGTTCTCAGAATAACATGCCTGTCTAAAAGTCTAATTGGAAGTTCGGCAGCACTACTGCGACAACATTCTGTAGCCAGATGAACAAAACCTTTGGTCAATGTAGGCAGTGTTATGTTAAGAGAGCTCAAAAATTAAACTAAAAACTGAAACCCTTTTTGGCTGTGGAACGTGTATAATGTTACGGTACTGCTTACAATGATTGAGACTTGACCGTGGGGGCCAACAACTCCTGGACTGTATCCGGAAATTCTATAGTTGAACGTCTAAAATTCAAAATATAACAGTGAATGTGACAATGGTCCAAAACACTAGAGAAGACCAGCATCAAAATTAATCAAACTAGAAAAATCATTTATTAAAATGCTTGATTTACTGTCCTGACTTCAACCCCATTGAAATGCTGTGGTGTGAAGTAAAGCTGCACACTTAGGCAAGAGATCCCAAAAATATGTACTTAGACTGAAACAGTTTTGTACAGAGGAATGAGCCAAGCCACCTCCTACCTGCTGGACGGGACTGATCGACAGCAATAGAAAGTCTTTGGCTGGGTTTAGTGAAAATAAGATTAATTAATACTTGTTGCTGCATATAAAAATATAAATGCATATTTTTTGAAAATATTTGTTTTTTTTTTTTTATTAGATTTTATTCGTATTATTGTGACTTGGCTGAAGATCAGAACCATTCATGCAGAAATCTGCAAGCTTTTTTCTTGCAAGTGTAATAAAGCAATTTATTCTAACTTTATCATATGAGAAATATGACCAAAATACTTAAGTTGATTCTGGGTTTTTGTGATTTTTGTTTCCCTTTTCGTAACCAGCATAGTTGTCATGTAACTTTAGAATCGAACTTATATTTAATTCCATATTCAGTCATGTGTAACAATTTCATTAAATCATATAATGAGCATTTAGGCCATAAGCACCTCTGTTGCATATTCAGGTCGACCAATGGAAGTTATATTCAATTAGACCTACCTTTCCTGCTGAGTGTTCTTTAAACCATGTGCTTACAAATTCAGTTCTCTGTTTTGAGAAGGGTGATTGATTTTCATATTTATGGCATTTTGGTTTTAGTTTATTAAAAGGCAAAAACTCATTTTATGTCCCTATTCGTTAAAGATGTCAATTGATATTTAGATCCAGGCACCTCTGTGCCATTCAACTAATAACCCTAAATATTTCGCTAAGGCTAACAGTTAATAGTATTTGTTTTTATCATTTTGATTTTACATTTTAACAATTGACTGGGAATGTGAGTACAAGAATTTATTTATTTTTCCATCTTAACCCATTTAGGTAATGCCCATACTGTGCTTTGAGCTAAATTTAGTAATAAAACTAATTAGGCTTTGAAACACCAAATGGCTGTGATCATCGTAGTTCCACTATGGGTTTAACTAGCAGGTTTAACCCATTGTCACTGTGTGGTTAATCCTGCCTGTTATGGCATCACTAGTTAAATTCATAGTAGCATCTGCTTGCCAGAAATGAAATGGCACCACCAGACAGGCACTCTTTGTGTCCTTAAAATTATGCAGCTCAGCAGGTATACACTGAAAACGGCAACTTTCGCCATGCTTCCTTTTATCTTGGGGGTTTCATGAACCGTTTAGGCCAGTGTTTCCGGCTAACCCAGTCCTCAGGGACCCACAGACAGTCTACATTTTTGCTGCCTGTAGGACAAATATGTTAGGGTTAGGCTTAGGGTTAGCAAAAACGTGGCCTGTCCTGGGATCCCCAAGGACTGGATTGGGAACACTAGTTTAGGCACTTAGGTATTTATATCCAGCGGTACGCTCTAGTTTGGCCTGTGTAATGCCCCGATCTTGCACCAGGACAGCCATCCCTGGCATCATAAATAGTGCCTTCTTTCATTTACTCTTTCATGTGCTTAAAACTCAGAACACCAGCCATAGATCTACTTTCACAAAGCAGTGTTTTCAGGAACCAAATACTAATGGGCCCAAGACCAAGCACTGGATCATTGGATGGAAGGATGGATGGAGTTTCGTTCTAGAGTTCACATGTTCTTGCCATGCTTGTATGAGGCTGTGGCAGTTATTGTGCAGCTCAGCATTACAACAGCTTAGACGTGTGATCTCTGTGATTTTAAAAGTGATATGATCATTGGTGTCAGACACGGCAGTTCCAGCATCTCAAACAGCCACCCTGCTGGGATTTTCACACACTGCAGTGTCTGGAATTTACCAAGAATGTGTGATAAACAAAAAACATTCAGTCAGGGGCATTTCTGTGGCTGAAAACACCATCTTAATGAGAGAGGTCAGAGGATTGTGGCCAGACTCATTAAAGCTAACAGGAAGACCGCAAGTGCTAAATTAACAGCTCAGTAGGCTAGTGGTGTGCAGAATGGCTTCTCTGAACACACAGCATAACAGACTTTGAAGTGTTTGTGGAGATTCTAGTTAGTACTACCTAGGAGTATCTAATGAAATGGCCACTGAGTGATATACCCACACACACGTGCAAGATCAAAAAGCCTTTATATTATCACGGACCAGACTACACATATGTGTGTGTAGTCTGGTCTGTGATAATATAAAGGCTTATTGATCTCATACACAAGGCAAAATACACTCTGGACCCACAAAATACAAAAAAAAAAATTACCCAGCAAGTAAAGTTTAGAGAATACCAAATCGTATGTTCTTGGACTGTGAAATGACATCAAAGTCCTTGATGGCCATGTATGTGAACACGGGGAGAACATGCTGACTAAACACACAGCAAAAGCAAAAATTCCTGGAGCTGACAAGGGTACCCTCAGGGCCCCTGGCCCTGTAGATCGTGAGGTCTGTGACTGGAAAAATGCATTAATATGCACCCCTTCAAAGCCCCCCATCACTGCTTTCATGGTGCACCTGTGTTTGCGGCTTCTACTGTACTGCGTACATAATTATACACATCAAGGGTAACCTAGCAATTTGCAGGGGTTCCAGATTCTTATAGTATATACATGTACTCTGCACTTTCCGCTACATGGCTATTTGCATGTATTAAACCCTCAGGATAAATATGACAGCTTCTTTAGCTGGCTAACTTACTGTTTTCACCCTTATTTTATCCGAGTGCATGTTGTGACCGCTCATTCCGCAGGATCTATTTCCTCCTCCTTCAGCCTGTGATCTACGAACTGAAGACTAAAAATACACTAGGCAATATCTGTAAACGTTGAGGCGTTTATCCGATCCGAAGCGTTTATCCGATTCACCTTGTAAACATGGAGGTTTTACTGCAGCTAGAGAAGGCAGACGATTCAATAATGGCTAATTTCGCTGCTGTAATAATGGAATTTCACAGACCTGATACTTAAGTCACTCTGGTAAACTAGTTAAAATACCGGTCAATGCTTAATGTGCACAATATGTTATTTATAGACATTTGTTTATTCAAGCTACATTGAGAATGCAAAAAGTCTGAAAAAGACAAGATAAAAGACTTTGTTCTTGCAATACAGCTCCAGAAAATTTGAGAGACCACTGTAAATTTAATTAAAAAATCTACATTGTTAAATCCTGGTTTAGTCCTGGTTCTGCTGGAAACAGTTCTGCTGAAGGCTACATTGCAGTTTCTAAGTTCCAAGACAGCAGTACACAAGATCAAGGGGAAGCAGGAGACACTGGGAATGACCAGAAACCAACCAGGTAAAGGGCAACTTTCTAATGCCAGAGATGACCGTTAACTTATCCGACAGTGCCTCATAAATTGGAGGTTGACCTCAAGTGACCTTCAAAAGGACTGGGAAACATTAAGTGGTGTGAAGTGCACTGCTAGGACAATTTGTATCAGGACTGAAGTTCCATAAAGCAAGGAAGAAACCCTACATCAATAAGAAACAGGGAAAACCTAGGCTGGAGATGTAAAAAATGTACGTTTTTATACAGGCGCATACCCAAATAAACTCAGAAAAGAGTGAAACTGAAAATTTTTGCTGAGGTCTCTTAATTTTTTCCAGAGCTGAAGCTCAGTATGTCAGTTTCAGCTCACCTCTTGCTATACACTTTGCTAACAAGCACAGGAACATTTGGTCATTCGCCCTCATTGAATGAACCCTGTGGATGTATTCTCTGAAGGTCTGCAGGGCAGCCATTTAGCATTTAACATCCAGTTACAATTGACAGCCACTGGCCAGTGTCAATACTTTGTAATAGGACACCAACACAATTACATAGTATCAGTAACTAAAAGCCCTTACAGTGTTCATTTCTGTCACACTTTAACTTAAATCTGAAACTGAAGGAAAACACCATTTAAGGGAGGAGATTCGGTCATTTGTTGTTTCAGGAATTGATGATAAGAGGGACGTTGAAATAAATAAAAACGTCATTAGGTGCTGAAAATGTGTTATGTGCTTGGATGACTGGGAAGCAGGTTCAGATGATTAATAAGGCCATTTGGACAAGACTCAATATGCTGTGCAGTAGGGGAAACGGAAGACTCCATGGAAACCATCCCACTTGCTGAGATACTTTGTCAAACTACCTGAAACAAATTAAAAAAAATATTGTTCATCATCAGAGTTTTATCATTCCACTAAATGACAATTTAACTAAAAAAACTGGATTTAAAGCATACCGCCAAAATATTTACATACAAAACAATTTAATTAGATTGCCATGGAAGAAAAATATACTAACTCTAAAGCTTTAATTAAATTCTTTGACATTTTTAGATTTCAGGGAAAAGGATATAGGTCGGGTTAGCTTGCTAAGCAAACTACAGGTGATATTTAGGATGTATTTTTCAGAAGAACCCATTTGCTTGCAGCACAAAGCTTGCTGACTAGTCCATCCATTAGATATGTTTCTTGTCCTTTTGTAAAATTTGTCAACGGTAGTCTTTCATGGAGGGTTGCCGCTGTAATCCACACGGAGATGAAAGGACTTACAGACCTCCAGTCATAAAAGGCAACAATAGTTATGCGTTTCCAATTGATTTAATGAAGGTGCATCTTAGACGGGTACTCGCACAGTAAACACGTGTCATGCGTGTAAATATATGGAGGCAATATAAATTTTGACATAGTATTTATTTTTATCATAAAAGGGTATTATTTATTATTCAGTGACTTGTACAGTCTTTGTTTGGATGGCAACTAATCAGAAATTTTATTGAAAAATTTAAACGGATGACATTTTTGTTTTTCCAATTTATTCTCTGCTTTTTAATCTTTCACTACTATGGTCCATTGTGTTTCTAAGCATCTGCCTGTTTTACAAGGGCTGTACATTGTGAGTCAGCAGTGGTACTTCTTGTAAAACAGTACCGGTCCTAGCTGATGTGGCAGCCTAGGTGAACATCAACACCAGCACCCCCTATCTGAGGCAAAGTGAAATTGGATGGCAAGTATGTGCCCCCTCAGAAGTTGGAGCTGCCTTTGTCACCTATAGGATTGACTGGCTCTGCTTGTAAATATTCATATTTCAATAAATTCTGTAGAAGCTTGTGCAAAACATTCAGCCTAAGATCATCTGCAATTTATGATGTGTATTAAAATACCATAACACATATTAAACAAATGTGCACCCTAATTCCAGGTCTTTTTCTATTCCTGGATGGAAGCCTAAAGTCTATGGAAGCCTGGAGCCTTTCCCAGGAAGCACGGGATCCAAGGCAGTGCTCATCCTGGATGGAATGTCAGTCTGTCCCACACACACACATACACAATCATCCGCTAACAGGCAATTTGGAGATGTGTGTCTATCAATGGTTGAAGGATATTGAGCACCTGGGAATAAACCCACGCAGATGCAGGGAAATTGTGTAACTCACTCTCTCTCTCTCACTCACTTACACACACACACACACACACACACACACACAGACAGCCTGGGTGGTAATCAAAGCCACAGCACTGGAGATGTGAGGCCATAGTGCCACCCACTAACACACCACACCATCTCCCATTTAGGAGATGAGAAAGACAACTAGGTCAGCTGATTTGCATGCAAAACACAACTGCATTTTGTGTAATTTCTCTGCAACGCTGCTGAAGTTTCTCAGAAGTGATGCTGTTCTACTAACCCTAACCTCATCACCATTACGTTATCTATAGCCCAGATATTTATTGTCACTGGAGTCAAATGGCGTTATAAGTCCATGCCAGTGAAAACTGCAACTGGAATGAGATCAAAAACAATGCTATGCTCAAACAAAACGTATAGCTAAAGAGGAATCACATCTGATGAGACTGTCCATGCCTTGTGCAACCTGATAAGGACAGGCAACAGGGAAAGAAGTTACCTGTAAAAGATAGCATCAGGGGCATCATATCTATTGAGAGTTAGGCATTCTGAAGGGTCTCCTCATATCGGGCTGTGGTAGATGTAGTTGGGTGTTAGAGCCAGTTTCAAACCAGAGAAAAGAATGACAGTCAGCAGACTGTAGAATGGAGATACATCAATGTTTCCAGTATAGTCGTGTTCTTTCACAAACAAAATACTTCAGGTCATCCTATAAATCTATTGAATGCCATCTAACAATGGTGATCCATATGCCCATAGAAATGGTACAATGAAATCAGTCTGGACGTGTCCTCATAGGCCCCATGGCTTAGGTGTCTTTGTGGAAGGTGATCTGAAGTGGATTCCAGGAGCTGTGCTGAGCATAAACTTTGCAACCTATATCTAGAACTGTGTCATCCCTGACCTCATTTTTAAGACGCGTCTTCTATTTGTAGGCCCAACAGCTAAGCATGACTTTCCCCGTGTCTGTATATAACTTCACTCATTTTGTGATGATATTAATCCTCATATGTCCACGAATACAATAACATGAGTTGAACATTTGAAGACTGTGAATGTAATGTCTTATCTTCTCTGGTGACCTATGGTGAAGATGCTGCTTTTCAAAATAAGCCCAACTTAATGATATGATAACGTACAATTTAATTGGAAATGAAGCTGCAGTTTTTTGTTAGACATCCAAATCTGTTAAAATGCATGATTTGATAAGGAGTAGCAATGGTAAACAGTGTAGTAATATACACCCAGCAGCCAGTATATTAGGTACACTGGCTAGTTGATACAAGCAGTCTTATCCTACAAACATCATCATCATGTTGCTGGAACCCACAACATGCAGACAGGGTCACGAGGCTCAGTCATCGTTTGACAAGCTGTACAATGGGTAAAACACATGATGATGATGTGGCCTTAAAGAATCCATGCCTTAAAGAATGTAGGCAAAAGATAGCCCTACTCTGTATTAGTTAGCACTAGTCAGGTATACCTAATAAAGGTGCCACTGAAGTTATACTCATAAATAAATTTTTGCTCACTATGCACTGAAATAAACTGGGACTTGCCTCAGGTTGATGCTAGCTTTCAGCAGATTACCTGATTTACAATTCAACATTTAAATTGTATTATCTGTAAAGTAATGATTTGTGGTACATCTATGTTCTTCCTTTTTAATGATTAAGGTTGACATATATTTAAAAAATATATTTCACCCAACTATACCAGCTTCTGCTGCCTCTTAAACTTCACAATATTATATATAATGTACTTTTTCTTTTCAAAAGTCATGCATTCTTCATTACATTTCCCTTAACTGACTGAAATGCATCAAAATATTCTGTTCTTGAACTAAAAGTTTCATATCATTACCAACATTGGTCGACACTTGTAGAAAATTTTAGGCTTACATCTTGCTGCTGCCTATGGATTTCACTGTAAGTGATTTAAGACCCAGATAAACAATGCTAGATAAACTGTAGCTATCTGAGTTTGCCTTTGACTTCAGCTACATTTCACTGACACACAGGACACACCTTTAAAGCAGTGCTAATTTAATTATTATTGTTTATCCTTATATAAGCCATCGACTAATCAAGAAGAACACCTTTGTCATGTGTTAAAAGTAAGATTAACCTAGGTCATGGTGTCTTTTACTGATGATAATCAGCCAGCAATTGCAGGCTGCCACTTGGTTTCCTCCTCCCCTTAATGCTTTGTGTTGATGATAATGGGCCGTTCCTGTATTGACGTCTTTAGGAGCTGAAAACCTTCTTCACCTCATTTATTAACAGGACCATCTCAGAACTTGATGTGTTTTGTCTTGTGTTTATTGATTCTTTAGGCTTCAAGGTTTTTTTGACCTTGCAGTTTACAATCCAACATTTTAACTTTGCCATATCTGAATTGCAGAATTTTTGCCATTACTGAATTTGAGTAAACTGAAATCTTTTATCTGAAGGAGTCAGCCTCTGAAGTTGCAGTCTCAGACGTTCAATCTGTTTTTAGAAATTACATACATTACACACAATTACAAGCAGTAGATGGCTCCTCTATATTTCTGTCTTATAGATATATTTCTATCAACTGGTTTGGTCAATACACTGTATCATTTCTCTGTTCTTCAGCTGAGGTTTTTGCATTAGAATGTTATGTAGAGATATTCTTGCTGAATCCCTTTTGACTTTTGGAGGTAATTATGCCTCGGTAAACGCCTACACATCTCGTGCAGTGAGTGAGTGTGCATGCTAGTTTGTGCATGTAAATAATTGCTGCATTCAGACACATTTTTAGCTACAGTGCCCTCCACAATTATTGGCACCCCTGGTAAAGATGTGTAAAAAACCATAAAATTAATTCATTTTATATTGCAGTAGTATAATCTCACATTGAACAATTTAGAAGAATCTAACCTCTTATTTGAGTACATTTATTCATTAGAAAATAAATCCCACATTAAGAAATAATTGTTTATAACAAAATCACCAGTGCCACAATTATTGCTGTTAATACTTTGTAGAGCCCCCTTCTGCCAATAGGACAGCACCTAATCTTCTCCTATAACGTTTCAGAAGGTTGGAGAATACAGAGAGAGGGATCTTTGACCATTCCTCTGCACAATCTCTCTAGGAGTCCTGGGTCCTCTCTGATGCCATGGGATTTAGATCTGTGGACTGAGATGGCCATGGAAGAAGGTTGATTTTGTGTCTGGTGAACCATTTCTGTGTTGAATTGGCCATATGTTTTGGATCATTATCCTGCTGAAAGACCCAGTGATGACATATTTTCAGTTTTCTGGCAGAAGCCATCAGATTTTTACTTAAAATGTCTTGGTATTTCAATGCATTCATGATGCCACGCACTCTACCAAGGTTCCCAGGGCTACTGGAAGAGAAACAGGCCCAAAGCATCACAGATCCTCCACCAAACTTATCAGTGGGCATGAGGTGCTTTTCCACATATTCATCCTTTGTTTTATGCCTGACTCACCTGGAGTGTTTGTTGCCAGAATGCTCAATCTTTGTCTCATCTGGCGAAAGCACATTGTTCCAGTTAAAGTTCCAGTAGTGTTTAGCAAACTCCACACATTTATGTTTGTGACCGTAGGACAGTAAAGCCTTTTTCCTGGCATGCCTCCCAAACAAGCTGTTGGCATGTAGATAGCATCTAATGGTTGTTGTGGAGACTTGGTGACCCCAAGGTGCCAATCTTTGCTGCAGTTCTCTAGCAGTGAGCTTTGGAAATTATTTTAACTTCCTTACCACCCTCCTCACTATGTGTTGTGACAAGACAAACTTGGGTCCTCGTCCAGCCTCGTTTGTCATAGTACCAGTTATTTTAAACTCTTTAATTATTGCTCTGACTGTAGATATGGACAAGTTTAGGTAAGTATCTATTTTCTTGAAGCCATTTCCTGACTGATGAAGATCAACACACCTGTGGCTTACTTGAAAGGCATGTTCTCTTGTCTTTCCCATTTTGAAGAGTGGCTAAGAGAAATGGGCCTCTGTGCCATGCCATATTTATATCCCAGGGAAATAGGAAGTCATAGATTACTAATTAAAAGTTCATAGACACTCTGCTAAACCTAAAAAAGTAAAGTATAAATTACGAATATGCTTCAGTCACATTTATTTTATATGACGTGTTGGGGGTACCAATAATTGTGGCACTGGTGATTTTGTTATAAACAAATATTTCTTAATGTGAGATTTATTTTCTAATGAATACATGTACTCAAATAAGAGGTTAGATTCTCCAAAAAATTTCAGTATGAGATTATGCTACTGCAAGACAAAATTAATTTATTTAATGCTTTTTGCACATCTTTACCATGGGTGCCAATAATTGTGGAGGGCGCTGTACTGTATGTTAGAGTTTCTGGAAGGCCTACACAGGGGGTTTATAATCCTCTGGTCTACTATATTACTATGTTTAACAACACGGCAATACATGTCCTCTCCCTTATTTACTTTATTACCTACAGAAAAAGAAACTGTTTACATCTTGTGTATATCCATCCATCCATCCATCCATTCTTTATAGCTGATGGTCGTATATGCAGGATATACAAACATGCATGCACACATACTGTAGACACAATAAAAATGGCAAACATTTGAGCATATCAATTAGACGTGTTTTGTCTATAACATGTCTGTTTTCTTTGGAAAACCATCACTTCTATGCTCAATTAATCATAATAATAATAATAATATCATTATTATTGTTGTTTTTGCTGTTATAGGTAAACTAGGAGAGCTAACATTCAGTAATTACATCTCCATAGTATTATGATTATAATGATTTAGATGTATCTTTATAGTTATTGGTTGGCATAGTGGCTAAGTGATTACCTTCAACTTTTTGGATTGGGGGTTTCAGTTGTTTCTCTGCCTTTGTGTGTAGTGTTTGCTTCTTTTTAACCAGCATAGGGGGTTCCCTCACCATGTGTCCTGTAACCTTGACCAGGGTGAGTGATTAGAAGACGGACGAATGATGGATTACAGTTATGGCACCGAAACGTTGCACTGGATGTGCAGGTGGAAGCTGGAGTGATGGATAGTTCGGATTTGTTCAGCTGCTGGTAATATTGCATTTTCACAGCTTTGTTAATGCCGTCGTTTAAATTTAATTAAACTTTTTTTTTGTGCATGGCTGTACAAGCAATGGTCTGGAGTGCTAATTTCTCAGTCAAAGCATAATTACCAATATTATCAGCTGATTTTTGGCCTGTAATGTAATAAAAGTTCTTATACGCCTATTGCTTCAATGCTAATGGACAGCTCCTTATTCAAATACAGAAAATGAAATATATACCAGCCTAGATGGTGGTGGTACAGATTCAGCACTGTACAGATATTCTGTGCAGAATGATCTAGACTTGGTGTAAAATTTCGGTGCATGCAGCTTTTTAAAGCTCATATCCCAGCAGCCATATAGCTTGCACTGTGCCTTAATATCTCTAGCTGCCTCCTACTCATTGCCCTGCTCTCTTATTGCCATCTTCTCCTGCTCTTTTTGATCAGCCAGGAATGTCGTCCGTAAATTTCTCTGTGTGTATTCTTAGAGGATGAAATTCTCTCCTGTTTCATCATGTAGCTGCTAGATCTAGATGCTGTGCTCGTCTGTCTTTAGCTGTGAATTCTTTGATCATAGCAGTACCTTATTATTCAGCTATTTTAACGGAGTGAGTTTATTCACTCACTTGCAAAGCAATAATTTTAGTTTGTGCAGAGTGCATCTGGTGGCAGGGTGGCTCAGTGGGTAGCACTGATGTCTCACGCCTCCTGCTTTGGAGGTTAGAATCCTGCCTCCGGTGTGTTTGTGTGCGTGTTCTTGTAATTGTTACATTGTGCAGATTATCCACACAATATGATAAATACCTTTAACTTTTTACCTTGTGGGGACATTTTTTCAAGGATAAAAGGAACTAAAACAGCCAAATTGACTGACGTCTTGTATTTTGTTTGGTTACTTGTGGTTAAGGGTAGGGCTGGGAAATTAAATGAATGGGGTGTCCCCATAAACATATAGATACTTAATCGCATCTGTGTGTGTGTGTGTGTGTGTGTGCACATGCATGAGTGCTGAGAGTGTGTGGAGTTTGTTTGTTCTCCCCATGTTATATGGGTCTCCAAAGACAAGCAGTTAAATGAATGGGTATGTCCAAATTGGCTTGGTGTTTGTGTGTCCTCTAATGGCATGACATCCCATCCAGGGTGCTCCCCAGCCTTTTGCCCTATGCTGCCTAAGAACCTGTCCCGGATAAGTGGTTGTAAGATGCCTTGATGGATAAATGTAGAGTGCTGTTGCCTTCTTTTTTAACCGTTTTTATGATTCTCAATTCTTATATATTATTTAGGATTCTTAACTCCGGAAAGTGTGGACAGGCCTGCCAAATATGGAAGTGAGTTAATAATGCAATATCTCTTGAATTCCATTTCAGGCCATTAAATACCACACACAATTTGTATGAAATATTACACGAGAGAACATTTGTTTTGGTTCTCCAGTATCTCCAGGCAAACCTGGATTGGGTGCCAAGAATACATCAGAAACAATAGAATCCTTTGCAGTAATGTGTCTCAGTAACTCGTTATATTATTTACACACTCGCCAGGAGGATGATTGAATGGCTACTTCTGGGGGGCTCAAGTCATGCGATTAATGTCCAGAGAAGAGGGCATTTGGGGCGGTGCAATACCCCTATAAATAATTTACAAAATCCACTCTTAGAAAAGCTCCAGTTCAGAATACTTTTGGCATTAGGCTAGCATGTTTTCAGATATCCTTTAGAATAGGGCTTCTAAACTAAATTGTGGTTAACTGGTTAATGAACATCTTCATTATTATGTAATGATTCTATAGCCTTTTATATAATGTGCTATATGTACAGTATATATGCATGCGTATGAGTGTGTGCATTGTCCTGGGTATAAGCATTGTGTGAGTGTGTGCATTGTCCTGCATCCAGCCCTGCAAGCGGCCCTCCAATTTGGGGGTTGGTGGCAGGATTGGAACTCCAGCCACCATAAAAAAAAAAACCCATACAGCTCCAACGAGGCAGACAAGACACCTTTCTGCTCTCTGTGGGAGTAGCTTTGCTGCAGCTGCCCACAGGAAGGCTGCAAGCACCATGAAAGGGATGGCAGAAAGCCCTTGTGAGCCTCACCCTCAGAAGAGTCTGAACTGCCAAAGAGCCAATGGGGTCAGGCCTGTTGGGGATCGGACCTGGTGTGGTGCTGAGGCATTGCCTGCTGCACGGCAGCACTCGGGTCCTAACCTGAGGCACGAGGAACTTCTTGTCTGTCCAGCATGATCACCATCTTCCTATTGGAGGAGCCTCAGGTTGTTGGAGGAGCTTTGTAAACTCTGCATTTCAGTGGCAACACTTTCTGAGGTATGTAGACGTGGGAATGGCCAGATCTCTGTATTGGTCAGGTTGCTCAAATGGCTGACATACTCAGGGAGTAGCTGTTGCTGTGGCAGATTGGCTCTTCTGAATGGTGTCCGATGTCACCCTTTTTTGACTAGCAAATTATGAGACTAACACGCATTCTGGGTGTCTTGTCTGTTGTCTCAGTGTATGCTCCAACCACAATGAGTAATATCTCAGTAAGGGAGACACATTATTCGCAACTATGCTCGGTGGTTGATGGGTGCCCACGAGGTGACACTCTTCTGGTCATGGGTGACTTCACTATTACCACAGGCACTAACAATATTGGCTATGAGGAGTGTGTCGGTCCCCATCGGTCTTGCAACTGTGGTGAAAGTGGGTTCATGTCCCTTGACTTGGCAGAAGGTCAGGGGCTGTGAATTGCTGGATCCTGGCTCCCAGTTTAATAGGAGAATGAGGCAGTACTGGCAGATCACCCTGGGCTGCATCTTTGGACAGGTACTGGTGGTGTGATGAAGTTGATCACATCCTCTTGGGCAGATGCTGGAGGCTCCTACAGAACTGCATGGTCTACATAAGTGTCAATTCTGACCACAGACTTGTTGTAGCTATTTTGAAAATTCAGCCTAGGTCCAGTAAGCTAGCACTGGTAGCAGTAGGCTACCACTTACTAGGAGAATGAGGCAAGACCTGGCCAGATCAGGTCAGGCTGTTTCTAATGAGTTTACACACAGTCTGTGTGAGGAACTTGCAGACTTGAGTGTGACTGATGAGGGATTGAGGGATTGTATTGGTGTTGCCAGTGTTCCCCAAAGGAGGTGTCTCATCTCGCAGAGCACATTGGATATAATCAAGTGGAGTCACAGTGCATGGCTTGATGGCAGTTCTGTTCCGGAACTGAGAAGGATGGCTGCTAGGCCTCTGAGGATAGATAAGGAGACATATGTTAGAGGGATCTGTTAGCAAGTGACACACCATCTATGGTCTAGTGTCCTGCTTACAGAAGAATTAAAGCATTACGCTTATCCAAAATCTGTTTCTCAGAGAGTTGCAGTCTGAGCGTGTGATGGAACGGTCCTTACAGATGACACTGCAGCTGTGACCTGATGGACAGGCTACTTTGAGCAGTTGTTTAAAACTGATTCTCCAGCTAGGATGTTGGACATCTCCAGGCGCACTGTCCTTGAGGTTGATCCTCTGAATAGCTGTTAATCATCCATTCTCACTGAGATTGCATAGGTGGTGAACCAGCTGAGGATAAGAGAGGCTGCAGGGATCTGTAGCATCTGGAGTGAACTTCTGCAGGTTGGTGGTAAGGCTGTTCTTCTGGCATTGCAAGCAATCTTTGCTATCATTTGGGAGACTGGTGTCATCTCAGCTGCCTGGAAAATGGGGCTTGTTGTCCCTATCTGGAATGGGAAGGCTGATTCTTGGTCCTATTTTGTTCAGTGCTTGCATGGACTGGGTGTTGGACAGGGTCATGGGGTCCAGGAACTGTGGGGCATCTATTCACTGATCACACTATTCACAGAAAAAGTCACTGATCTTGACTGTGCCAAAGATGCTATGATGTTCACTGAGTCAATGGCTGGGCTTGCGAGTATTCTGGATAAAAACCAAGATCCAGACCTTTAATGACCTCTTGGGCACAGTGGAGAGAACCAACCGCATCGAGAGGTCAACCGCATCGAGAGGTTCACTTACCTCGGCAATGACTTTCATGTCTCTGGTGACTCTTTGCATGAAGTCAGTAGACAGACTGGGAGAGCATGGGGGGGGGGGGCATGAGGCCATTGGAAAAGTGTGTGTGTGGCTGTCTTGATATCTTTGTAAGCGGATGAGGATGTAGGGAACCACCCACTGGCCCAAAAATGGAATTCAGTTGGCCAAGTCTTTATAGTCCTGATACTCGCTCTTGCTGTATGGCCATGAGGCATGGACGCTATCCAGTGACCTGAGACAATGACTGGACTTTGTCTGTTTGGTACTGTGTCTCTTCAGAGAATCCTTAGGACTTTGTGTCCTGAATGAGGCACATTACCTGCATCGTGAGGGAACGTCAGTTAAGGCACTATGGCTATGTGGCGCGATTCCCTGAGGGTGACCTCGCTCGCAGGATTCTCATTCCTGAGGATGTGAGCAGCTGGACCAGGCCAAGAGAACACCCAGATAACACCAGGATGAAGCGGATGGCCATTTCAGGAGGGTGGGACTAGACCGCATGTCGGCCAGTGGGGTTGCCGACCGGGATTCTAATTGACACAATTCATCTTGATACACGATGCCTAACTAGTAAGTCTTGCATTGATGTCATTCTGTTGCCGCACTTATGTAACATTTTGTGAAATGGCAACCTGCTTAGCAATTCAGTGGCTCATGAAAGAAGTTCACCACGCTCTGATATTCAACACAAAGCCCACAGTTTTAGTGAAACACAACACCAAGAATTATGTTTTGTAATGGTTGTGCCATTGTTCAACAATACCTGCAGGCAAGGTTATCCTTTGCTCTGATTTGTGAGGGTCATCTCCTCCACTCTGCAAATTCGACACTCGTTTCACTCTTTAGTCTTCGCTGTTCCGCAGGGCTGCTTATGCAACCACTGGCAAACAGATTCATGTAAAATTTGCTTCAAGCACTTTAATAAGCCTCAGTAGGTCAAATTGCTCTCTTATGGCCTATTCTTTCAACTCTGACAGAAGCTGACGAAAGAGGAGGGGAATGCAGTAGCACACGCGCGACACACTAAGCAAGCTCTAGCATATTAGCATTGATATAGTATGCATGCTGCTTCCGTGCCTCCTTCTCCTTCCCTTCCTTTCTATCAGAGGAATGTGCCTGCCACTACAATCAGGGATGAAAAGGGAGGCTTTTCTGCAGGTTGAGTGCAGAAATAATTCTGAGCTGATTTTTTTTTTTTCCTTTTTTCGTTATCAAATAGCTTATTCATGTCCAGTGTCAGAAGTCTTTTTTGCCCTTTTTAATCTCTCACCCTCAGAGGAACCATGGAATCCCATGCAGTTCCCACATTACCATCACTGGCCCTGTTTTTCTGAGATATGAGCGACTTATTTTATATATAACTTTTAAAAGAAAAAAACATCTACGCTTTGTCTCGCAAAAAGCTGTAATTAGCTCTATATGCCTTTTTTGCACATTGCATAAAAATGCTGTATGGGGCCAAGCTTTCACGCAAATTGGTCTTTGGATTGCTATTTACCATAAATGGGAGACATGCAGCTCCTCCTTCTCAGGATCTACTTTACATTGAGTAGAACCTTTTATCCAAAGTGACATACATTTCTGAGAAAGTGGGGTCAGACAGTCCCTGGAGCAGTATGGTGTTAAGGGTCTTACTCAAGGACCTAATAGTGAAATTACTCTGCCAGCCACATGATCTGAACCTGCAAACTTCCGACCATGGGTACAGTGTCCCACACACCGCCTCCTTTCTTTTGATGCACAAAGCTGAAGTGTGTGAAGCAGAGTCAGTGAGGGTGCATAGGAGGTGTGTGTCTGTGGCTTAGGAGTTCGCAGAGTCCTGGGCAGCCAGCTAGTTAACACCACTGGAAATGCCTTTGATCAGTGTGGAGACAAAACAGTGGATGTAGAAGGGACCTCGGCGAGAGAGGAGAAGGAGCTCTGAAATCTGAGGCCTGCGGTTTGCGTCCTTGTGGTCCCATACTGCTCTCCACAGGGCCACTCTCGCCACTGTCACTGTCAGTCAAAGAACGCCTTGGGACTGCTGGCTGCAACGAGTAAAAAATACCCAGAGCGACAGTATTACGGCTCCCTTCCACTGACTGCCGGCTGCTCGATGCGACATCTCTGTAAGTGGTGTGAAAATGCGCTACCAAGCAGCAGCTGCACCTCGTTGGGGCAGCTGCCAGGCCAACTCCGACTTGCCCGACTTTGAGAGTGAGCCCCAGGACCTCTGATGCTGCTCCCTGCTATGCTTCACCAGGCACCCAACAGCAAGTCTTCATGCTCGTATTAGAACACCGTAAATGGGCTTTAATAGTATAGTTTGTTTTATATAAATGCAATTTCTTAAGATAAATGTACACTAATTAGAATCCCCGTGGTGGAGAGAAGATGACATGACTTTTGACCAGACTAAATCATTATAATCTTCAGGCTGTAAAGAAAAACACAACATGGTTTCTGAATACCTTGTATGTACAATTGCATTGTAGGGAACCACCCACTGGCCCAAAAATGGAATTCAGTTGGCCAACTGATGGCTCGGAATGCATTTAGGTCTTTATGAGTACTCCTGAAAAGTTACTTACTTTTTATGCTAAACCCAATTAAATTTGACTCAATTTTATTTAAGGATTGTTTGAGAAACCTTTATGATCCCTGGACAATGTTTGGTTATTTCGATTACTTCTGGGCTTTCCCTACCCGAAACTTTCATTTGATCCAGGTCATGGTGTAACACCAGATTCACTTTAGCTGGTCCACAAACCCAAACTCGTTTGGTCTCAGTTCAATGATTGAGGGGTTGCTACAATCTACTACACAATGTCAGCTTAGTCGGCTAGTTGGGTCCAGCAACTCCGTCTAAGCAAATGTATTGCTTTGGAAGCTCAGCCCATATTCTCTATGGGTCAGCTTGGGCAGTCATTCAAGGGAATGGATTGTCGGGGTCTTGACTGACATGACTCAGAGGCTGCATGATGTAACTACCAGGACTTCAATTTACCTGAGCCAAACGGTGGTCAGAACACCTGGAGTCATTCAGTGGTAATGTGCTATGCCTTTACTCTGCTGTCTAGCATACACTTAGTCCCAGCCAGAACATTATGACCCCATCTACACAATGTACTGGAGTTAGCAGTTTCAGACAGCTAAGATGCAATCAAAACAAGGTTTATTCACAAATTATACAAGACATAAATCAATCATAATAAAACAAGCCATGAAGACCAATCTAATCAAAATCTCTAATCTAAGCAGTCACACTGTTCTATAGCTACATCATGCTCATCACAAGTATTACAAAGTAAACGTGGTACATACCTTAGCTGAGTGTGCACAAAGTAACTGCATGAAAGATTGGCTACAGACGCTAATCATGCAGCACTACGCACGCACGCACACACACACACACAGACATACACTTGTATTTATTTTAGGTATGAAGAGGCACATGTCATGAATTCCAAACTCTACAGCACAGAAACACTGACATTTGTGTTTCTCAAATCAGTGACTTTGATTTATGGCAAATAGATTAAGCACACTAATGAAATATGCTTTGTTTGATGGATGATGACCAATTCCACATTAATTCTACAAATTGTAATTTTTTTTTCAAAGCTCTGTTGTACTCCACCTGTCAGCTTCTGTAACATTCTTTAAAATGAATCTGGATAACCTTTTCCAGAATGTTCCCTGAGCAAGGGGCATTTAGACATATGTCTATGATGGGGAAAAATTGTTTTTTTTTTTTTTTTGGAAAGTTAATGAAAATGTGTTCCTCTATTGCTCCCTAGTGTTGCAGGTAAACAACATTTGGTTAGCAACCTTCCTGCATTGGACAAGATATTGCTATTACATTTGCCCTCTGCAGCCATGACACTGCTGAGAATTATGTGCCCTGTCACTGTCACGATGCAGGTAATGTGCCTCATTCAGGACTCCCTTCAAATACATCATATATGGAACCTTCACTGTATAAGAAAAAATGGCTGGCTGTACCACCAAATTATTCCAAAGTTTCTTTTAATGATATAATCGTCTGTCGATTCATTGGGAAGATCCATCTGGGACATACAATCCCGCCAGGAAGTCCCGGGTTAGCCCCGCGGCCTTTTTCCAGTGAGAGACATTTCTGGATCAGCTCCAATGGGAGACAGCTAGGGGCATCCTTAACAGATACCTAAGCCAGAATAACTGGCTTCTCATGAAGGAGCAGCAAGCCAGCTCCCCTGGATCTCCAAACTCCTCTCCCAGTGGGGAACTTCATTTCGGCTTCTTCTAAAAGCAACCACATTACTGTTGTTCTTACACACAACTCAACAACCAGAACAGAGGATAAATAGTTATGAAAAATATATCCATTCATTTTCCAATGAAACATATCATATTAAAATACTTAAAAGGCTTTTAGTTTGAGTCTTGTCATCTTGATAAATCTACTTAATCACGGAAGAATTATGAATAAATCTTAAGGGATACCATCCCAAATTTGATTTATCATGTAACCTTAGGGACAATTATAATCGTGTTAAATGACCACTGCATGTAATTTCAGTGACTGCTTGATCTAATAATGCAGAGGTTCGGAATAATGTCATGTCATATATGTACGTTTAAAGGCAAATACAGTACCTTTCAGTGGCCTTTCAGTATTTGAGTAGAGTTGTGTATTAATATTTAGACTAATATTAACTGATTAAAGCCAAGTGTAAAATTAAGTTATACAGAGATTAAACACTTCATTTAATATCCACTCTGGGGGTCTGTTATCTGCTAAATTGACTTTGTCTTGTGAAAAATCAAGGTGTGTACTGCTTGGCCTCCATACAAATGGACAGAGTCAGAATTTACATATGCAATGCATGTTTATTGTCCATCCTAGATAAAACCTTTAATTTAAGTTAAAGGGTAATTTTTTATCTTCCAGTCTCCTGGACAGAATGATGTTTAATTAGCATTAATATTTTACCATTACCCTCTTTCCTTCTTGCCCCTGTAAATGTCCCACGGGGGTCTTCTGGAAGGCTGTGCTGCAATTTGAGAGGCACTTACATAACTTTACTTAGTATCATGAAAAATAGATTAAACCTGAAGACTCTACAACTGGCAAATAAAAGTTTAGATTAAAAATTAAAATTTGCAAAGGGATTGCATATCTGCAGCAAATAATTTTGTTTTCAATTACATTTTCTTTGGTTATTTCTAAGTGGATTCAAATGTTTAATTATTTCTTCATGCACATAACATAATGTGCCGTTACCATGTTCCTACCACCTTGTTTTACATAACCTGATTAAAATTTGTCAATATACCAGGAAGTATAAATGTAATGCGATTATTTCTGATTCCTCTGTCAGAGTTCACCAAATAAATTCAGTTTTTCATGGCATTAAAAACATATTTTTGAGCTCATTGTCATTATAAAGAAATCAGGGTTGAAGCTGTTTGTAACAGATTGAATGTACACAGCAGTATAGAGTGGCTTTATCTCTAAAAGTAGAACAGGACATTCTCCAATTTCTGTGTTTGACACAATTCCCCAGGTATGTGTAGTATTGGCAAGGCAATTAGGAAACTGGAGAGGGACCAAGGAGTTTATTATCAGATTGGAAGAAGTGCATGTCGTTTGATAACACTATATTCTCCTGTGGCAGACTGACAGTGTCTCAGTAATAAAATGTATATTGCATATAAATGCATCCATCCATCTTCCATAATCACTTATCCAGTTCTCAGCATGCCACGCAGCACAAGGCAGATTGTAGAGGCAGGGGATATCCTGGACAGCATGCAAGGCAGCACAAGGTAGATTACGAGGCAGGGGATAGCCTGGACAGCATGCAAGGCAGCACAAGGCAGATTACGAGGCAGGGGATAGCCTGGACAGCATGCAAGGCAGCATGGGGCAGGGGATAGCCTGGACATCATGCCAGGTAGCATGAGGCAGATTAAGGAGCAGGGGATAGCCTGGACAGCATGCCAGGCAGCACAAGGCAGATTACAGGGCAGGGGATAGTCTGGACAGCATGCCAGGTAGCACAAGGCAGATTACAGGGCTAGGGGATAGCCTGGACAGCATGCCAGGCAGCATGAGGCAGATTACAAGGCAGGGGATAGCTTGGACAGCATGCCAGGCAACACAGGCAGATTAAAAGGCAGGGGATAGCATGGACAGCATGTCAGTCCATTGCAGGGCACCTGCTATGGGTAATTTTAAAGACATCAAGCTGTATTCTTTTTTACACTGCAGAAACATAGGGCATTACACTCTGCAACTGCATCTTATAGGACAGAATGGGGGTGAGTGGAACATGGAAACATGGAACCACCTCCTCAATTATCGGTGACTGGCTGGTTTTTAATATACTAATTTCCAGGATGACCCCTTCATGTATGGAACACCCTCATGTAAGTGAGTTCCTACAGAGATGCTTCCTTTGATATCAATGGCAGGTATCCATGCTTACATATGTATTTGTGTGTATGTGTGTGTGTTTTGACTTCCATTCCATCCTTTATTTATAAAGGGTGCCATGGGGAAATTTTGCTGGCCTATATACATGAAAAACTAACTGTTGTTGGATGCCTACTGCAATTTAATTATTGGCTCACTTTCCATGTGTGCTTCTTTTTAGTTGCATGAAGTTAGTAGAATGTGGTGAATTGGCCTGGAACAGACAAAGAGAGAACAGTGTATAGTAATACAGGTGATAAATATATAACTTTGTATTCTTCTAATTCATAAAAAGAGATTAAACTTGTTTGCTTGGCATGTTTATGTATGTTCGTCTGTGCTGCAAGCACCAGAATTTCCCCCTGGGATCAATAATATTCATCTTAATCTTAAACTGCAATATACATTCCCTTTTGGGCAAATGAAAAGGTGGCCAATAGTACGTAGCCACACAGGAATAGTCCTTAGTAGTCAATAGTGAAGCACATAGCACATTCTCTTATGACAGTAACACAATTTTTCTTTCAGCAATTGTCCCATCACTAGTCCCTAATAGCAATGACATGTAGTACACGCGTATTGGTGGGCTTCAAATGCTTCAAATAGAATAGAGAATAGTGTGATACTGCAATCTGGAAAAGCGGGCTCGTACACCCAGTTGGCGAAAATCATATTTACGGTTAGAATATTCAATTTGTTAATTTTGTATTTTACTTTCAGGTTCTCCCCAGTTCCGATTTAATGCACTTTCTCTCATGCTGCCATCAAGCAGTGACTGCATGGAGGGAATAATTGATTCTCGAGCCATCGATGTCAACCAATCCGGTGTTTCGGGGACGTTTAAGGTCATGCATAACAAGCTCTCCCTTAAGAGATTGCTTAAGAGATTGTTTGGGAAACAGACGCTGGAAAATAAATAACTTTCGTATGATATACCTTGAGTGTCTTCGTAAGACACCAAGAGTCACCGTTATCAGGAAATGTACCGCAGGGCAGCCAGGGGCGATTCTAGGTTCAGAGCTTTGGGGGTGCTGAGCACCCAGAGAGCTGCCCAGCAAGGCAAGATACACTT